>BMAC01000190.1:84370-121870 GCA_014905375.1 Phtheirospermum japonicum
CCGGGTTTTTACTTTTTTTTTTTTTTTTTTTTTTGTAAATTAAAATTTAAATAAAAATTGAATAAATGAACTTAAATGGATTTAAAATGACACAAATAAAATTCGAATTTATGAACATTATATTAATTTAAAAGAACTTGATTTTAATAAATTTAAAAAAAACGGTTAACCGCCGGTTCGGTTAACCGGTTTAACCGTAACCTTAACCGGTTCTCAACCGGTTAGGTTACGGTTAGGCCAAAACCGGTTAACCTAACCGCCGGTTATTAACTGCCGGTTAATTAACCGGCCGGTTATAACCGGATTAATAACACTACTAGCAATCTCCTTACATCAACATGCTTATAAGATAAATACATTTTCGAATTAAGCGCAAATAAGATAAATGGTATAACGCTATGAATGTTTATGGCGTTTGATAGCCATGGCACACTTCACATTCTTAGGAAAATAAGATGTTAGTCTAGATGTCTATTCATGTTGATGGCTACAATATGAATGTATCTATGTTGATTTGTAGACTTTTGATTCTAGGTTGGTATGTAAATTAAGTTTTAATCTATTTATATTTTATTTATTTTTTGTTATATAAAAGGGAAATTATATTAGTTTGGTGGCTTGATTTAATGGAGTTTGAATATACTTTAATTTGAAGTTCATATTACTTTTTTTTTTGTATCTATGCAGTAGATGTGTAATGATTCAATTAGTTGCGAATTTTGGTTCATTTTTTATATTCCTTTTACCTTGCAATGCCTGCATTTGTATTAATATTTATTCTTTGTATATAATTCTTTGTATTCGGGTGATTTTTTTCATCATTTATTGCAATGGAAATTTCAAAAGGGAGGTGATGAATACAAGGGATTGTCTGGATTACTGGATGAATATAAGGATAATAAGCATTTCAGTTATGTACTGATAGCATTATTATCAATTTTCTTGGATAGCAACCCCAAAAGAAAGGTGTTTTACTTGAGATATTTTTATTTTTATTTATTCTGACCCTGTAATATTGATGGATGGGAGAAAACGGGCGGCTAGGGATGTCTTATTAAGCCGAGACTACCACTAGATAAATTACCGGAGACAGCGGGGCAGTCGTTACACCATTCGTGCAGGAAACTTAAAGTTTATGAATTTTATTTTCCAGGACTTTTAATGATTTTCTTACTTATTTTTTAATGTTTATTTTCTCTTTATAATATTCAGTCAGGGGAAATTATACGAGAATCTTCATTTATTTTTTTTGGATATCTAATTTTATTTCTCCAATTTCGCCTTTTTCTTTCTTCAGAATCTTCAACTACCCTATTGTGTGTTTATTTATTCTATTATACCGCATGGTGTGATTTTTTCATGTGAATCTGAAAATTTGTCCGTGTATTTGTTTATGTAGTTGTTTGGTGGGTAGTAATGCTATACGTTTGGGCTTCACATCTGTTTGCTTTGTGTTTGTATGAGGTCTAAGTTTATTTTAGTACTCTGTTTTTTTAGTTAAATCATTGTCAAATGTTATTGTTTTGTTTTTTTGCTCATATTAGCGGGTGACATTTATTAAGAAATCGATATAGTTTTAAATATGTGGCATGATAATTTTATGTTTATATAGTGGTTACTCAATATGACCTTAATAATAAGAACGTGAGAAGTTTTATATGCATCTAGAAAACTTTGCTTACTTTGTAGTTGGAGACTCGACTACTATCAAAGTTGGGAGATTCATGATTGACATGCAAACTTCTCTCTCTCTCTTTTGGTTTCATAGTTTGCGAAAATTAAAACAGGTTTCTACAATTATTAACTTATTAACAATTTGTATATATTTAATTACTATAAACAAGTTTCACTCCTAATAATTTTTTAATAATAATTTAGTGTTTATTTAGTTCTCATCTGTGGTGTGGCACTAGATTTCTATTCGCATCAATGAATCAACTACGATATTGGTATTATAACTTAGAAAATGACTACAGGACACCGGTACAATATGAAACAATAGAAAGTAAGACACTCAAATTTATTTGAACACGTGTTCTCGATTTTCTATTATTATAACCAACCAAACTAAAGTGTATTCTTATAACTCTCATACAATACACATATCAACTTAATGTTGCATTATTGAGAACTAAAAGGCAAAAAGGGTTCAAAATTATTTGCTTCAATGCAAAATCAAAAATAAAATAGTTAATATGGTCCACAATGAGTTTTTTTAAAAATTAAAGTGAATAATGTTTTTTAATTAATGATTTAGTTTTTGAAATTTATAAATCATATATCAACGTATTAATGATATAGTCTTTTAAATTTAAAGTGAATATTTTTTTTAAACTTTGTATTTAATATTTACTTTCTGAACTTAATAGTTTTTTTATATAAATATTACATTATATACTTTATTTAACAATTCCCGCGTAAATATGGGTTTTTAAACTAGTAATAAATACTTCTCCATGCACTAACAAACCCTAGAGTCGATCCAATGATGACGCAGAGGCGAGGATGTGAAATATGTAGTTGTTTGTAATTTGTTTTTGATTTTTGTATTTTGTATTTTGTTTTTTTTCTTTTTTTTTTTGTAGCGTAAGAAGAATTCGATTGTATAGACATGAAGGTCCGGAATTGTGGGGAATTTTCTGTACATCATTTTGAAATACGATGAACCCTTAATGGTGCTCGAAAACCATAAAATACCTCATTCATCTTAAAAACCCTATTTTTTCCAACCCTGTTTTTGACTTATGTTTAGAAGGTTCACTCAAACTCTAAACTCATTTGTAAATTCTGTTGAGGTTGTTCCATTTTCACCTTCTGTTGGTACAATATTAACTTTTCGGCTGGTGTCATTGTCAAGTCACGGTAATTTTTGATCCAAGATCCAGGTAAATACAACCCGGTCGGTAGAAAACCATTTTATAATCAATTGAATTACAAGGTTGTATTGCTGATTTGAGAAATATAATTATATGAGAAAAAGTTTAAATATGATTCTGTGAGTATGATGAATCTATATAATCACCATCATTGTTGTTTATGTTGATGTGAGAAATATGACTATATGAGAAAAAAAATGTAGAAGTGATTATGTGAGTATGATGAATCTACCTAAGGGAGCATGTTGGTTATGTTCATTTGGGAAATATGATTATATGAGAATAAATTGAATATGATTATGTGGTTTTGTTAAATCTAACCAATCAAGCATGTTAATGTTATTTTCATAAATATGATTATATGGTGACGTTTTTAGGAAGACGCAAAATCAACAACACCCTTAATATGAGCTATACAAACATTAATTTTCGTAACATGTATTCTAAGGAATAACTATGTACTTCAACCTTTTTTTTAGATTAGATTTCTGTTGGTGGTGGAAGTGTCAACACCAAGCTAATTTTGAGTTTATCTTGTTTTCCCAAATCACAAATAACGAAAAAAAGAAAAGTATTAGACATGGATTGTGATGAAGATGAGATTGAAGTGGTCCTGATAATTGAAACCGTGTTAAAAATGATAAAATATCTTTCATACGTGTGTACTTTTATCAAAAAAAATTATTGCACCCCATCATAAGCGTTGCCGATCCCCTAAAATTGTACGAGAACAACCCGTTGACAAACTACTAGAGCAGATTAAGCACTTACGCCGACTCATTGACATAAGTGTTACGACTTGTATTGAATAATCTTGGATGGATAGGAATGCTTTCGATAGGTTGTGTTACCTCCTAGTGAATCTTTTGGGTTTATTACCCTCTCGGGATGTATAGTACAAAAATCGTGTTGTCAAACTCGCCTTTTTGAGGTTTGGACAAACTATTAGCAAGCACTTCCACCGTGTTCTAGGTGTGATTTTAAGACTGTATCTGATACTAGTTGTTGCACCAAAAGAAATCAATGAATATTGTATCGATGTTAACTGGAAATGGTTTAAGGTAACTTGAGCATAAATATAAAAGTTACAAAGTACACATGTTATATTCGAAACAATTCAATGTAACAAATTCTATATTCATTACAACTTTTTTGTTTTGTTTAACACTTATGAATGGATAAATGCGAAAAGCTGTTTAGGTGCAATAGACATAACGTATGTCCAAGTTCAGGTGTCATTTAGGAAGAAATCACGTTATCAAAATCGCAGAGGCGAAGTTTTTTTTTTAATGTTCCATGTGTCTGTGACCGAACCATGAATTATATATTCATTCTAGCTGGTTGGGAAGGTTCAGTAGTTGACAGCCGTGTACTACGGGACGCGATCACTGAGCCAAATAGTTTTTAAGTACTTACTAGTAAATCAACCATAACGCACACATATATTTACAAAGGGGATTTAATCTTTCATATACTTTTTATGATTAAAAAGATTGTGCATATTTACCAACATTTTAAATAATCTCAAAACAATATCATTTATTAGACTGTGGTTACACCAATTGTCTGGGTTTTCTTGCACAATATAGAGGTGTTAGGTATCATTTAGATGAGTGGGGTACTAGTGATTGGAGGCCTCAAAATTACAAAGAGCTCTACAATTTATGTCATGTTAAGGCTCACAATGTTGTTGAGAGGTCCTTCAGTATACTGAAGAAGAGATGGGCCATCCTAAAGAGTCCAGCATTTTACACCATTGGCACCCATAACCGAATGATTATGTCATGTTATTTATTCTATAATCTTATTTGTACCACTATGGTTGTTGACCCGATCGAGCATCTTGTTGCAGAGTACGAACCCGACACTAGAGAAGATGATATGACCCCAAAAGATTATATAGATCAGGTTCAACTGTCTGAACAGTGGAAAGATTTGAGAGATACATTCGAGATGAGCACATATGTAAGAGGAGTGGAGGGGTATAACCTAACTAAGAGTTCTTATTCAATCAATCTTGTAATAGTATGACGACAATAACTTTATCAGGTGAAAAATGAATTATTTATTGAAATTGTTCAATAAATTATTATTCTAATGTGTATGAATTGTTGGTGATTACCATATTAAGTTAGTTATGTCATGGTGAAGTTTGGTGGTTCTTATTATTGGGCACTCACATATTAGTGTATTATAATGTTCAGTGTAGCGTAGCCATAATCAGCTGGCAAGGTTTTCTTTTATAGTTTATTCTTGAAATTTGGTTTCTAGAGTCCATATCGAAAATTATGATTGTACATTGTAGTGAGTATTATATTGTATAAAGTTAGATGGTAATTTCTATATGTGATTAGTTGATAGTATCAACTTTAATGGAGGCAAAAAACCATAGTCAATGACTTACTGGTGCAGGCAAGAAATCATCAACAAGCTTTGAAAAATCATCATCGGGTCGTGCCAATCGAAGGATTTGGACCATTGAGGAGGAAACTGTCCTTGTTCATGGCTTGAAAGACCTTATCCTACGAGGATGGAAAGTGGACAATGGAGATCAAATGCATATCTTATTGAAGAGACGTCAACTTTCACTTCGTACTATTTGAAGATAATGACTTTATAAAAAGAACGAATTTACCTCATAATGATGATTGTCAAAATGGTGAAGACGATGATGATAGCGTTCCTTCGGTGTTCAAAATTTTTGGTAAAACATTCGCATCATCGGGAAAAAAGACTCTTTAACAAGGAAGAATTCGATGTGGCGATAACTTACGTTTTATTGAACAGTGAAGAAGTCCAAGATTTTATCAGGTGCAAAATAATATTTTTAAAATTAAGTCAATTAATGAAGTATATATTATATAATAAGTTAAGACCTCTTTTCATCTTTACCCATATGTAGTGTTTTCAAGGAGGCCGTAAAATAATATCAATCAAACATTATAGATGATGGTCTCAACAAAAAAGTGGAAATGAATTTGCCGATTGGTTTTAAAAATATGTGAGCTTCTCTGAAATGATTATTGTGGTAATCTCGTAGAGTTTTTTAGACTCGATTATAAGGGTTGCCTTACAAGACCACACTCGTTTTCAGTCGTAAGTGGTTTGATCCAACTCTCACAAGCACAAGGGTTCATTCTCAATATAAGCTCATTGATGTCAATTATAACCATAGATCCAATCGTTATGAGCCGTTTGTACCTTCTTCCTAAAATGTTCAAGTTTGCTACTGTCCGTATCTGAGTTTGAAAAGAGACAGGCTAAATTAATTGAGAACATATAAAATTAAAGATAGATCAATAATTGATTTTATCGAGCCTCTGTTGCCTAATCAATCCTTTCAGGAGGATATTATAGAAATGCACAAATCAACACAAATAGAGGATGTTGATTCTAATTACATGTCGACCCTGTTGATACTAATCAGATGAACTTGTCGATGAGGCAGAGGAGAAAACAAAAGATGAGTTTCTTACTGATGAAGGTGGGTTTAATGACATCCTAGATAGTGCAAGTGTCATTTCAGGTTAAGTATAAAATGATGCATACATATATATTTTGGAATTATATTAATTCATTTACCTCAGCTCAAATGTGCATCTATGCTCAAATTTTAACGATTTTTAAGATGAAGGCTAGAGTTCGTGCTTCTCTTGGTTCATCTTCTTTGCCACATCATTAGATAGATGATGAAGACAATGATATGATGGGCATCAGGAGGGACTTCGCCTTCGACCGTTTCAATCACCTCGTTTGATGCTAGTACATCCAGAGGCCTCACACCACCACATCCTGTTAATATCGAGGTTCTTATCATCCCCTCAAGGTAAGTAACTTTAAATAATGTTTAATTCTTATGTTAATATATTTCCTTAATTAACCATAAATTTATTAGGCTTTGGAGTTATTCACTGGAGTTATCGATGATTCTTTGAGGGATCCACGTGGCATGTGTACACCCTGATGTGTGGAAATATGAGCATATCCCTCAATCTCATTGTGAGTTGTGATGGCCCAAGTTCTTGATAACTAACTAATATTTTCATTTGCACACACAATTATATATTTTTGTTGTATTATATATAACAATTTTGTATTAATTAAATTATTTTGTTTTGTAAAAGTATTATTATTAGTACACAAGTTTATATTCTGAGCAGTCTGTGAAGGCTATATTTTATCCCACTATGGCTCACTCGTGGCGCATCCGTCTCATCGAGTGGAAGCAAAAGTGGAGAGCTTCAAGGAGGTGCCCACATGCGTAGGCAATGACATATGGAGGAGGTTTCAAGAAGAGTAAGCTAAGTTAGAGAATAAGAAGATCTCTGAGTAGGCGAGCAAGAATAGAATGAGCGAGCCCAGTGACCCTGGTACTGGGATATCGAAGCACAGAGGTGAGTCTCGATCTGCGATTGGTCATGCACGTCAACTCACAAGTAAGTTTAAATTTTTTGTTTGTAAATTTGTTTTGTAAGTATTAATTACTTGGCAATTAATAGTAAATTAAATATAATTTAAATATTGAATGCAGTGTGAGAAAAAGTTAGAGAACCTAATGCGTGCGAGGTTTTCTTGATTAAGCAATAGAGAACTAAAAACACATTCACTAACCTTGTATCAGAGTAGACATTTATAATTATATATATATATATATATAAATATAAATATATATTGAATCTTTCAGTTTTAATACTAATCAAGGTTATATATCAATCAAAATATTTCAGGAGGAGTATCAGAGACGTCTAGAGGAGAGATGTGAGGTGTCAGAGGACCCTGACGAAGGGGTCAAGAAGGGTCGACATTTTTGCATGGGATGCTTCGGGTCTTGTGTCTTCGAAGATTTTTTGAGGCGGTATTACTTCTTCTCATCCAGATAGCCATGTCACAGAGCTCCAGACCCACAGGTGCATACTTTGAAGAGTTAGGTCGAGAGTCAAAGAGAGGCGAACGAGGGGGCCCATCAAAAGTAGCTTCAGGAGCTCTTTGAGGCGCAAGTGCGTGAACGGGTTAAGATGCAAGCGATGCTCCATGAGCAGGTGATGGAGGAGGTCGTCATAGCAATGAGAGAGCCTCCATTTGATCCTCCAATAGAGCAGTAATATTAGATTAAGAAACATTTTGTTATGATTATTTATGTTTGATATTTGATGTAAATCGTAGGTATACATTTAAGGATGTTAATTACGTTTCATATTTGATTTAAATTTTTTGGCACCTGCAAATTTTATATTCCATATTTGATTTTAGACTTTTGACACCTCCAATATGAAATGAATAGGTAAAATAAAATAGTACTGAAAAATAAAAATATATAAAAATGCTAACGGCCTAAAGGCCGCCGGAAAGTTTTTAGGAATGCCGATGAGTAGAAGGGGTCAACATTTGCCAGTTGCATTGCCCGTCGGCATTCATCAACGTTGGATAACTATCGATTATCCATCCGAATATGCTGACAGTGGTTGATCGACAGCCAGGGGCATCTCGACAGGGCTTACTCGTTGGTTTTGCGATGATAAAATGTGGATATGTAAGACCCGTTGGCTAACCTATCGATAAACACGATACCAACGTGTGGGCTCGTCGGCATTTGCCCCTTTTTTTTGTAGTGCCAGATTTTATTTTTTTCCTCCAAGTTTGGGAGGTTTCCTTATCCCAAACTTAGTTTTTAAATATAGAGTTCATTTTTCGTATTTTCTTTTAAAACTCGAGCTTTTTGTTTGTTTGCATCCTTAGATTGACAATCTCCTTTTAATTTTGAATAACCTTTTCTTAATTATCTTTAATTGCTCTATAACTTCAATTTACTTGTATTCTAGACCCAAACTTTGTTATTTTGTTATTTTCCTTTTTGAGTTCAAGCATTGTTGTTCAATTATGTTTTTGATGTTTGATTTATCTTCAAATTTAATCAATCTTTCTCAACTCCTTATCTTTGTCATATTTTTAGGCTAGATCTAGTGGTCTATGAGTAAAATGAGCAATTGTGTTTGCTCAAGCATGTGTGTGCATTATTTAATTATAATTATTCTAATCGGAATATTTTGTTTGTTAATTAAGTGTTTATGTAAAACTTTGATTTGATTTGGATAGCTTTGAGACCAAAAGGTGAGCCATCGAATTTGATTCCATTTAGAGGCTTGATCCGAACTCCGAACTGGTACAATTTAGATAGGGATTTAATCTGAACTCTGAATTAGTACGATTGAGTTCTCTCTCCAATTAAATAATGTCAAAAAGATTAACTAAGCATTGGAAAACAAATCTAATACCCTAGATTCCCATTCGGTTTAAAACCTATTTCCTTTTCATTCTCATTTAAAATGCTTTCTTTCAAAAAAAAAAAATCTTGAAAATTCTTTCAATAGTTTCTCGTTATTTAAACTCTCATCTTAAAATATACAAACCAAACTCCAAATATATGATCGAGGGTTTAGAATAAATTTTCTTTTCTTTCTTTTCTCTTTTTTGTTTCGAATACAAAAATAGCTTCTAACTTTAGAGATACGACTCTAGTCACCTAATCACAGAATAATCAAACTCGTACTCTTGTGGCCAACTACAAACCTCTTATTTTAAGAGTGGATTTGAAACGAACCACTCTATAGCTTCTAAATTTACCAATTAAAAATTCTACCTAAACTTCTAAAGATAAAATTACAAGTGAATGTGAAATCTAGTTATAATACAATCTATTAATTTTCATCATCAAAATAGCAATATTTGTGCAAACACATAAGTATTTGTGGTAGTTTACTAAAAATAAAATCAAAGGTCATTAAGATAGGATAAAAGTACCCAAAATTATAGATTTGCATTCAAGTGCAAATAAGCCACTAATCTTTTTTTATATAGAATAATTATAACTCACTGTATTAGTGTGAAAATATTATACCTTTCAACTAATTTCTGGTGCAAATTTGATTCTTAAATCACCTTTTTAATGATATATTGGTTTTGCATGTAGAACTCTACTTTTTATTTTTATTAAAAACTAAAATCTTAAAAGAAGATTGAAAAATAAAAAATTATAGTTACAAAAGTAATTAGTAATTGGACGTCTTTTTATAATTTATACAATTATTTTTCTTATTTATATTTCATTTATTTCCTAAAAGGAAATTACATATAATTACTCAATATTATTTATCATTAATTTTACTTTATGATATATATATATATCTTTAATTAATTACATATAACAACTTAATATTAATTAATAAAAATATCTTCGAGGTCAAAATGATATATACCAAATAGTTTTTACTAGTTTCAAATTTGTGATTTTGTTAAGCTTAATTTCAAGCTAGTATTATTTAAAATTAGATATCATAATCTTATAAAAAGCTAGATATCATAAAGTAAATAAAAAAAATATTTTTTCTTTAGTATATATATGTAACAATTTTTGTCAATAAATAAATATCTCTCAGTGAGGGAAAATAATCTAATTACTAATTATTCTTTGGAACTTATAATTTACTCTTAGCTTTGGTATTATCGAACAAATTAAAAACAAAATTTCCAATGAAGTGCCAAAATATCAATAAAAATGATGGAAGTGTTTATTTGCTCCAAATTAGGGGTGTGCAAATATAATGCAAACATCATATTATAATTGCTCCAAATTAGGGGTGTGCAAAATTCGACCAAAAATCGAACTGGCTAAAAAAACTGAGCGAAAAATACAGTTTGGTTCGATTTTTAAATGTTCGGTTCGGGTTTCAGTTTGGATTCCTCAGATATACAGTTTTGTCGGCCGATTTCGGTTTTAGGTTTTCCAAACCCGAAGAAACCGAACCGACTGACGAATTATATATGCATTATATATATATTAGATATTAGATATTATTGAATTAATAGACAGGCAGACAGGCGTGCGTGCAAAACAGAACAGATGCAAAACAAAACAGAACCCTAGCCCCAAATTTTCTCCCACAACTCAATCTCCGGTCCTCTGTCATTGCAGCCCTCCACCGTCCCATGATCTGCCCCTCCAAACTGACGAGATCCTGATAAAAGACAGCTCCATCTGCGGGTTCAATTCATTGCACCGCCTCCTCCAATCTTCCCATTCTCCCCAGCTTTTCCAGGTCAAAAATGTTACCATTTTTTTTTCTTCTCCGCCACTATTGATTGATTTCTTGTATTAACTATCATTATTTGATAATCGGGGGTTGGGTTCTGTCTGTGGTTGAAGTCAACCAATTTTCTAATTGCCCTGCCTGGTTTTCGATTCTAAACTATGTTAATTGCTAGCTTCAGTAAAGTCTTAAGCCAAACGATTTTGTTTTACTTTATTTTGATTTTTTATTTGTATTGATTTTTGATTTCGAGTCTCGTTACTTCTTTCTGTGTTTCTGACTTTTTGTTAGTTTGGGATTTTGTCTTATATTTGATTTATGTACTTGATTTGGATTTGTTTGTTAATAACACTATTCTATATAATAATAGAAGCCTTAAAAGTGTATTGATTTTCTTATTTTCAAATTAAGCTGTGTAAATGCCGCGTTCGTGCATCTGAACTTTTTTTTTTGGCGTATTCATGAATTGAATTGAAGGTGAGTTTCGGTTTTGTTGAATTCTTCGTGACGTTGAGTGATCTTTCTGTTTGCGATTTGGAATTGCTTTGATGCGAAGTCTCGTGTTTTTCTCGATTATGATCTCTGGTATTTTAATTTGATACACTTTTGATATTATAGATTTTAAGAATCCAACCATTATAAATCGTAAAGGCCAGAAATATTTAAGCGCCAGCTATTTCAAGTTAGAGCATTTAGCCTGCTGTATAGTTGGGATTTCCTTGTGAAATTTTTATTCATTTTGGTATTTCCATTTTGTCCTCTTCACTATTTTCTTCTACCTATAAATATTAACATATTTAAAAAATAGTGATTATTGAGTAGTCGATGGAATCAATTATTTGAGCAAGAGCTGTGGACCTGCTGCCAATTTGTGCCTCTTATTTTTATTTGATATGTCAATATATAATGTCAATGATATTCTTGTTAGCCAACCTACACATGGGACATGTGTAGGTTATTTATATCCAGATATCATTAGTTGTTAAATGCTATTTATAATATTGACTAACTATTCTCCTATAAGCTTAATATATTTTCCTTCTTTTCCAGATTATAATGGTGCACACACCTCTATTAAATGTAATTGCACAATCTCTGTGTTTGTATTTCTATAAATTTTGCTCTCAGTTTTATCTTCTCCATATGCTTGTTGTTATATACCTCTTCATTGCCTCTGCTTCTCATCATCGACTCTGGTAATAGGTTTAGTAAATTATTAATTTGGTATTAATGCATCATTTTATTATATTATTTTTATATACGTGCAGATGTCAAGCTCAAGACCACAAGATGAAATAGGCGGGAGTAGCAATACCCCGACCCCGTCTGGACCAACCCCACTTGAAGTCGCATCGAATTCTATCGATGGCCCATCAGTAGCTGTACTTACTGTACCTGCATCAAAAAAAAGAAAAATTGGGAAACCAAGATCTAAAGCGTGGGACCAGTTTGAAAGGCTCGAAGACGAGGATGGTAATTTGATATCAGCTAAGTGCAGAATCTGCAAAATTGAATATGCATCTCACCAAAAAAAAAATAAAAAAATGGCACATCTACTCTTCTTGCACACATGACTACTTTAAAAGAAGACTTAAGAAGTGGACAAACGCTATTGAATTTGCAGCAAAAAAAAAAAAGAGGGGCCAATCTGGGGTGAATTCTGGGTTGGGTACTTTAACTACATGGAAATATGATTAGAATGAAACTAGAGAGTCAATTGCATACATGATCATTGTTGATGAGTTACCATTTAAGTTTGTGGAAGGCAGGGGGTTTCGTAGGGTTAGGATTAAAGCTTGCTCTAGGTTTAAGGTTCCTTCTATGTGGTCGATTACACGAGATTGTTATGATTTATTTGTGAGTGAGAGATCACGATTGAAATCCTTTTTGAGAAAAAAATGCCAAAGAGTCAATCTTACAACGGACACTTGGACTTCTTTGCAAAAGATTAATTACATGTGCATTACAACTCACTTTGTTGATAATGAATGGAATTTGCACAAAAGAATCTTGGATTTTATCCCTTTCACTAGCCATAAAAGTGATTACATTGGTAAAGCACTCGTAACTTGTATTCTTGAGTGGGGGTTAAAGAATGTGTTCACCATAACTGTTGACAATGCCACTTCAAATGATACGGCATTGGTGGTTTTGAAAAAAAAGAATGTTGAATTGGGGGGATTGTGTTGCGAATCATAAATACTTTCACATGAGGTGTATTGCACATGTAATTAATTTGATTGTTACTGAGGGCTTGAAAGATGTAAAACCTTGTGTGAAGCGTATTAGAAAGGCGGTTAGGTACATTAGAAATTCCCCTGCTAGACTTAAAAAATTTAAAGAGTGTGTGGAATGTGAAGGGATAGAAAGTAAGAGCCTGTTGTGTCTAGATGTGAAAACAAGGTGGAATTCTGTCTATTTGATGCTAAGCACGACTGTGAAATTTGAGAAGGCATTTTAAAGGTATGAGAGTGAAGAAACTTTTTTTGTAAGTGATTTAGGAGCAGATAAAGTTCCAACTTCTTATGATTGGTCTTTGCTCGCAAAATATGTGATTTATTGAAGTATTTTTATGACATTACTTTGCGGGTTTCTGGTTCTTCGTATGTCACTTCAAATACCTTTTTTTAGTGAGATAAGTGATTTGTGTTGTGTTTTAAATGAGTGGAAAAAATTGACGATTTCATGGTGAAGGATTTTGGTGACTCAATGAAATCAAAATTTGAAAAATATTGGGGAGAGTCGGAAAAAATGAATAAAATTATTTTTTGCGCCAATGTTTTTGATCCAAGAGATAAGTACGAGTACATGGATTACTCTTTACGTGAGATGTATGGGGTTGAAAAGGGTGATACAATCCTTGAAAATGTGAAGAGTGAACTTGCTGAATTATTCAAAGAGTACAAGAATAAATATCAGTAGGGGAATGAATCAAGTTCTAGTGTAAGTGTCGCAAATTCAGGGGGTAGTGTGAGTAGTATTTCTGATTCTTAAAGTGTTGGTAGCAAACCATCTTCATTTTTTAAAGCCAAGTATAGAAGGCAAAAGCTAGAGAGTGGTGGTTATTCAACTAAGAAATCAGAGTTAGAAATTTACTTGAACAAGGATGTCGTAGAGGGGTCTGAAAATCTTGATGTGCTGAAGTGGTGGAAAGTGAATTCTGAAAGATTCCCCATTCTTTCAGAAATGGCTCGGGATCTGTTGTCTGTTCCAATATCAACTGTTGCATCAGAGTCTACATTTAGTACCGGCGGGAGGATACTTGATCGATTTAGGAGTTCTTTAACTCCAGGAAATTTTGAAGCTTTGATATGTGCACAAGATTGGCTTCGCAATGAAGATCTTCCCGTATATGTTGAAGAACAATTGGATGAGCTAGAATTTTTTTAGAAAGGTATTTATTTTATGAGATGATAAGTATATCAATCGAGTATATATAATATTATGTTGTTTATTCTTGTCTATGTTCTAAGAATTTCAATTGTAACTTGTGTTTTCCAGATTTGCCAGTCGTGGGAATCAGACAAACATAATAAAGTGTCAAAACTGGATTGGTAAAATCAGGTATTTAAATTTTCTTTTTCTATATAGTTTCAAAAGTTGGCTGACCGTATGCTTCGAATTGTGAATATTATATTTTTTTTGCCTATTATTATTATTATTATTATTATTATTATTATTATTATTATTATTATTATTATTATTATTATTATTATTTTGTATTTTGGAGGAATGGGGCTGATTAATGTTCATGATGGACAAAGATGGGGAAATTTAGTTTTTGATGTTGCTGTTGAGGAACGAATTTTAAGGTTTTGGAGAAAGATGGAGAAATGTTGCGGACTTGGGTATTTTGTCATATTTAAATTTCAAGTGGACTGTGGTTTGTTGGATTGTATTTTAATATGTATGAACTATGGATTCATCTCATTACTGCTTTGTATTTGGTTTGTTGTAGACTATGCTTTGTATTTAGTTTGTTGCTTTGTATTTGGTTTGTTGTAGACTGTGCTTTGTATTTGGTTTGTTGCCTGGAACTCAATGTATTTGGCCTTTTGTGTAGGATGGTTTCAATGTCACCATCCTTCAAGATCTGGAGCAAGTTGTTTGTGTAATATCCTTTTCATTTTTAAGCATTTTAGTTTTATATTTTCTTTTCCAGGGCTGACTGAAAAACTAGGAAAAAAAATAATTGCATAAAAATTTTTGGTTAATCGACCGAAATCGACCAAATTTTTGGTTCGGTCGAAAATCGATCTTATAGAATGATTCGGTCGGTTTCGGTTCCTATGACCAGTATTTTTGGTTTTTTCGGTTTTCCATATTCGGTCGGTTCGGTCGACCGAACCGACCGATGCACACCCCTACTCCAAACCGAACCGACCGATGCACACCCCTACTCCAAATAAAAGATCTGAGTTTATTTGCTCTTAATGCAAACATTAAAGGTGATTTGTATATTTGACTTAAAATCAATAGTAAGTATCATATGTAAGTGTACTACATATCATAATCGATGTGATAATTTATTTTTTTTCCTAATATTATCATTTTAACTATAAAAGTATCACTTTCACACTAAAATACCATTACATATTAATCAAATAGTTAACTAAATGATAATAGAGTCACACATTTCTTTATAATACCGTCAATTTTGACTCTAACGTGTTACTTTACATCTTAATTTAAAAAATATCACTTTTTTAAAAGTATTGCTTATGGACTTAAAAGTATTAATTTGCATATTAAATAAAACCATCAATTTCTTTTAAAAGTGTTACTCTTAATTTTGAATGTACCACTTTGCAGTTTACATCTTAAATTATTGTATATTAATTTAAAATATATTCCATCTTGATTTGGGCTAAAAAGGCCCAGACTTCCCCCTTCGAAAAGACCTTTATAATATAATATATACAAGTGACAAGTGACAATTTTAGTTAAAGTGATAATGTTAAGCAAAAAAGTAAATACATTCATGTGACGGTAACGTACGAGTTTTTGTCTTAAAAATAAATGAACATTGTAAGCAATGAATATTTTGTAAGATTGGGTTTGTTTAAGAAATGGGACAAACACGTCAAAACCTTATCCAGCCCAAGAATATTTCAATATCTGACATGAACTCTTTTTGTCAGAATACAGCACCAATCAAGCCGGACACCCTATCCTATAAATAACTCTAGATAATATATATGATTCAATCTCTATTCAATTAGGGCACAATTCAACTCCCTTTGGAATTCATAGGTAGAATCGACTTGCGTAATTTTGCTTGAATTCCTACTGATTATTCTCATTTATTCTTGGGTTATTCTTATTCATGAATTTCTTTGTAATGGGACAAACTCTTTTATATATTGCTACAATATGCCTAACAATCATGTTAAAAAAAATCAATGCCATGAGTTGTAACTTTCTTAGTCAACAACTGCATAGGATAATGGTAGAATATGTTGGTTTTGCATGAAATGTGCATGCAATTATCAACGTGTTTGTACTTTGAGTACCAAAATATCCCATTAACACTAACGACTATGTTTGCTAAAATATATAACACGATTCATTTGTAAGAAGAAGGTTGCTTCTCACCGGGAATTGGAGACTAGAAAAGGCCAAGTTCAAGAGCTAGAATGAATTTTAGGTATCAATTGTTTCAAGTGAAATTAGTAACTTTGTGTTTTTTGTTTTCCTTTTTTTATGGTCTCCTGGTAAAAGAAGTAATCACTGTTAAAAGATAGCCGACTCTTTCTTTGTTATTAAATTGAACCTCGAGGAGGGTTTTTTGTAATTAACTAAACCAAGTGATACCATTATAGGTTGCAATATTAATATCCAGTTGCTGATTGAACATTTCATGACAGCTTAAATGGCACAGAATAATTGAACCTTATAACAAGAGCACATTCGCATAAGATAAAATGATTCGTTACATTAATATTTTGCATCTCACTAAGAAAAAAAATTATATATATATATATATATAGTGCCAAAAGAAAAATGATTATAATTCAAGGTGGTTTAGTCTGTCAGACAACCACTTGTCCATCTCAGCCAGCCAAGGCAAACCTGGCTGAGAGCGATCCTCCACAGCTCAGACAGGGCTTAGAATCCAAGCCACCGAGCCATTAATCATTCTTTGGTCAAGTGGGTCCCATTTCATCCACCAGACTTGATTCCCTAGCTATCACTTGTGATACAACATCAAAAATCGACTCGACTGTATATGGTAAGAAAGTAATGAAAGGGGTAGAAGGTTCTAGGTCACGGCGTATATGCTAATGTGGTTTTATATGGTTATGGAGTCCCGGAAGGCCGACAACATGGTAATAATAAGGTTATATGGTTATTATGAAATTACGGAAAGAAAGAATTCTAGCATGAGAATATTTCCTAATTATGGAGACCAAATATAATTAGGAGATTAATTCCATCTTGGGAGAAATTCTATTAGTTGGTGGACAAGTCTACAAGTCTAAATAATCTTATAAATAGGGGATTCAAGCCCTTATTTCATATCTTCAATTATCATGGATCATGGAGCTCGCAGATTTTATAGGAAATTATTCTCTCTTCTTATGCATTTTATATGGTTAATGAATTAAGCATCGGAGGGCTTACGTCAGGGCTGTCCGGCTTGGATTTTGTGCAGGTCATTCATGGTCAAGAAGGCAATTTGAGGTGATCCGACCTCTTTCTTGGTAAGCCAATTTTTTTGGTTACATCAAGTGGCGCCGTCTTTGGGAATACGAGTGACATCGAGTCATTGGGCGAAAGACGTGAGAATACATAATTTAATCGATTATGGAACCCTCACAGATAAGTCATAATTCTCCATGACATTTGAAAATTGATGGTGTGTTTGCATATCATAATTGAAAACTCACATAAACATGCATACCGATTATTATTGGTGGAATTATTAATGGGGCATATTTATCCTTCTTTATTTAAATCAAGAGATATAATTACTGCTTAATAAGGTCACGCATATATGTGGTTGAATGATTACGAATCTCTGAATCACGAAGCAGGGAGCAATTTCAAAACCATATATCTTATTATTATTATTGGTGGAAATATCAATGGGCCATATAGACTCCCTCTTTATTTAAATCGGGAGACACATATATGTGGTCAAATGACAATTTTATTAATTCGGTTCGTATCATGTACTGGGTTAAGGAGTGATGTGGATTGGTGTGTGGTTTTGACTATTATTTGCTAGACAGAGTGTGTGGGAATTGAGTGAATGATCTCGCTTGTTTAAATCATGATAACTCATGAGCTGATTTTTAGTTGATTAATTTGATTTGATATATTTATTTAGCAAGAATGTGGGAAATTAGCTGATCTTATATGGTTTGGTTTAATGGGTTTATTTGGTTTTATGTTATGTAATTTGGTATAATTTATTCGGTTTATATGAGTTGGCTTATTTGATATGGATTAATTTATGTGATGCACGAAATTTAACTCGAGGATGGTCGACTCAACCAAACGCGATAAAGTCACAGATAAGTTTTATTTTATTTATTTATTTGAGTTGTTCTAAGATTATGGATATGGATATATTATCTACTTATACACTGCTCAACACTTTTATTAGGTCGACAATGATCAACACATTTTTTAGGTTGAGATAATTTATGATTTTTATATGGTGCAACACTTTATGGTCAGGGATATGGAATGTTATGATATGAAATGTTTGGGTATGGATAGGTTTTACAGGTCACACATTTGAATAATTCAACGAGAAGTCGTGCATCTGAATAATTCAAGGTGAAATAATTTTACAATACGGTGGGATTTTGAAACTTGAAAAGTCAAGAAGTGGATCTTATTTTGGTATAAATATGGCTACGTATTAGGTACACTCGTTTAAATCACATAAAAGGGAGGGTTCTTTATTCTCTTTGTCTACCTTACTTGGTTTTTGTTACTTTAATCAGCTATAACATGGGGGACTAGCTGGTTTATTTATTTGGTTTGGTATGGTCTATATGGTTTGAGTGGTTTAATATGGTTTGCTTGCTTTGATTTAATTTATTTAGTTTAAATAGTTTAGATGATTATTTGGGTTTTATTTGGTTTGTATGGGTTGGTTTATATGTTATGATTTATTTGATTCATATGATTATGCAACTTTATTTTTAGTTAATAAGGTTTATTTGGGTTTATATGGCTTATTTGGTTTGGTTATAATATTTCTTATATGATTTATTTGGCTTATATGAGTTAGATTATTTTATATGGTCTACTTGATTTGTATATAATTCATTTAGTTTGGTCTAAATGGTTATGGTCTTATTGCGAGTCTTGCTTAGGCCGTATTAATGGATGGTATGATTTAATGGATTGTATGGTTCGAGGTTTCATGGTTATGGACTGACGCTTGTTTAGGCCAGTGAGGATTATGGTTGTACGGTTATGGAATGGGCTGATACTTTTATTAGGTCGGCGACGTTTTGTATGGATATGGTTGTGTGGTCATGGAATTGTCTGACGCTTTTATTAGGCCAACGATGGTTTGTATGGATATTGTTGTATGGTTATGGAATGGGCTGACGCTTTTATTAGGTCGATAATGATTTGTATGGATATAGTTGAAATGGTTTATATGGAATGGGCTAATGCTTTTATTATGTCGATAATGATTTTTATGGATATGGTTGTATGGAATGGGCTGACGCTTTTATTAGGTCGGTGATGGTTTGTACGGAGATGGTTTATGGTTATGGGCCTATAGTTATTTAGGTTGGAGATATTATATGATTATGGTTTAGAAGATGGGGGACTAATTTTTTATATGGTCTAATTGGTGTGGTCTAAATGAGTTTATTTGGTTATATATTTTATTTGGATTATATGGGTTAGTTGGTTTATTTAAGGTTGGTATGGTTTAGTTGATTTGATTTGGTTTTATATAGTTTGGTTGGTTTATTAGGCCATGGGTCAGTGCTTAGGTCGGAGAGGTGGATAAGAGCTTAAGGATAAGGCTATGGGTATGGATACGGTTGGCTTGACCTGTTTTATGTCGGGTAAATAATTTTTTAGCCGACCTGTTTTGGGTCGGAAAAATGGTTTTTTTGGATGACCTATTTTAGGTCTGATAAATGGTTTTTCAGCCGAACTATATTAGGCCAGATCAATGGTATGTGGTTATGGTTATTGTTGAAATATGGTTTCAAGAATATGCGGTTTTTATAAGTAATGTGTGAATTGCTGAAAGTTAGGAGTATAAATGTGATCACGTTATGCTTGCAGAAATCTTTATTTTTTATATTCTACCTGATCTCGTATCTCAATAAGCTAGAATATGGGGCACTAGCTGATACGATATAAAAAATAGACATAACTATATATGGTAAGAAAGTGACGAAAGGAGTAGAAGGTTCGAGGTCACGGCGTATATAGTAATGCGGTATTATATGGTTATGGTCCCCCAGCAGGTCGGTAACATGGTAATAATAAGGTTTTATGATTATTATGAAATCACAGAAAGAAAGAGTTCTAGCATGAGAATATTTTCTAATTATGGAGATTAAATATAATTAGGAGATTTAATCCCACCTTGGGAAGGAATGCTATTAGTTGGTGGACAAGTCTAAATAATCTTATAAATAGGGGATTCAAGCCCTTATTTCATAACTTCAATTATAATGGATCATGGAGCTCACAAATTTTATGGGGAATTATTCTCTCTTTTATATAAGAGAAAATTTTTTCTTTACCTCCTGAACTATGACCATTTTGACACTTCGCCTCCTCAACTTTTTTTTCGTGCAAATTACCTCCTAAACTGTACGAATTTTGCACTTAACCTCCTGAACTCCCATTTTTGGTGGAACTTTTGGTCGGAGCTCACTCGTGTGACATGCACGCTTACATATAAGGGTTAAAACCGACTTTCCATCTCTTACTTATGACTCGTGCTCAAAATAATGGCACGTGAGCACTCGTGTGACCTGTTAAGATAATGTTCACATTAATATATGTATACACGTAGGATTTGAAACCTACGTAGTGCTCACGTGTCATTATTTTGAGCGGGAGTCATGAGAAGGAGATGGAAAGTCAATTTTACCCCTTATATGTTAGCGTGCATGTTACACGAGTGAGATCCGACTAGAATTTCCACAAAAAATGGGAGTTCAGGAGGTTAAGTGCAAGATTCGTACAGTTTAGGAGGTAATTTGCACGAAAAAAAAGTTTAGGAGCAAAGTGTCAAAATGGCCATAGTTTAGGAGGTAAAAAGAATTTTTCTCTACAATTTATATGGTTATTGACTTAAGCATTGGAGGGCCTATGCTGGGACTGTCCGGCTTGGGCTCTGTGAAGGTTGTTCGTGGTCGTGAAGGCAATTTGAGGCAATCCGACCTCTTTCTTAGTAGGCGAAGAGCTAGAATGAATTGCAGGTATCAATTAGTTTTTAAATGAAATTAGTAACTTTGTGTTTTTTGTTTTCCTTTTTATATGATCTCCTGGCAAAAGAAGTAATAACCGTTAAAAGATAGCCGATTCTTTCTTTGTTATTAAATTAAACCTCGATGAGGTTTTTTGTAATTAACTGAACCAAGTGATACCATTATTGGTTGCAATATTAATATGCAGTTGCTGATTGAACTTTTCACGACAGCTAAATTGGCACAGAATAATCGAACCTTATGACAAGAGCCCATTCGCATAAGATAAGACTTTTCGTTACATTAATATTTTTCATCTTAGTAAGAAATATATATATATATATATATATATATATATATATATATATATATATATATATATATATATATATATATATATATATATATATATATATATATATATATATATATAGTGCTACAAGAAAAATGATTATAAGTCATAAAAAACATTAAGGTATTTTAGTCTATCAGACAACCACTTGGCCATCCCAGCCAGCCAAGGCAAGCCCGATTCTTTCTTTGTTATTATATTGAACCTCTACCAAATAATTGTTTAGCCAAAGAAGTCATCAAAGGYGCCACAAAGGCATGGGACTTTGCTGTCAACTGGGATGCATGGATTTGGGCTTTCCTTTTAATTTTAGTTCATCATTTGCACTCCTGTGAGAACTCATCCAATTATATGTGTAGTTATATGTGGTAATCTGGTTGAACCTTCGTACTCTCTACCTACTACTTATAAGGAGACATAGTGGATACATTAGAAACTGGAGAAACATCCTTCGACCCTCACCCTCACCCTCACCCCGCAATGAGCTTAGAAGAAAGGGGCTCACAAATTGCGAATATTAATTTGTTAAGAATTAAGAAGCTTGAAGATATAGCATCATCATTCGCCAAAATTGAAATATCTGCAAGATCGGGGTCACAATTTGTATCAATTAAATAAATTATTGGAATTCCCAAAGTGTTCCATTCGATCTGTTAGGTCCCGATTTCACCTCGATGGTTATGCCACGATGCCCTTAACTTAAAGCCTATACGCGATGGATAGACTCCTGTAACCATGACATATTTGCTAGCTTGAATGTAATTTCTTTCTAAAAGAAAGTAAATGATTAATTCCACAAAATAAAAAATCTTTTTTTACGAGGCAGAAATTAATTTCTTTATTTGTTCCAAAATCCACCATAGATCAATTCCCCCCTTTCTGATTTAGGAGTATTGACTACACCCCCAATTTTGAGCTTCTAGCTGCTTCGCTTTATTTTAATATGGAGGCCATGTTTTCGCGGCGGAAATGAACGAAAAATGATATGAACGTGCTATTTTCAAATCAATTGATAGATAGCCAACTCTGTTCTAATATATCTAAAGAGATAGAGAGGGAATCTATCAAGAATAAGGGGAAACCCCCTATTTCTATCTATTGATGAGACAACTATCTTTTCAAGATCCATCAGAAAAGAAAGAAATTGATATGTATCTGATGGAGTCTATATCGTACATAGAGAGCTTAAGCTCTTTTTAGGACACCTCAGTTCTTTTATCCATCGGTCCAAGGTACTGGGCTCATCTCATGTATGGAAAAGCCAAAATGTAGTTGTCTTGTTCGCCGCCTCGATGCATTCCCTTCTCTCCCCGGTATCGTCCCACACAGAAAGAAAGAGCGCAGAGCCCCGGCCCGACCTGTAGGTCCGCTAACGTAAAGCGAGGAGTTGAGCCTGAACTAGCGAACCGAAGTCACTTTCAAAACCATACTTCCTACAGTTAGGATGCGTGAATCACAATAACTAAGAATTTACAATTGGCTTTGATGCAACCAAAAAGATTGGTTCATGTTTTTATAGTTTTCTGTGGTTTTGGAAATTAAAGGTTCATTTGGCTTGGTATTATCGGAATTAGATTCAATTTAAGGATTCAAAGTGTTTCAAGCTTTGAAAAGCAAAGAAAAATGAAAAACTATGGAAACTAGGAAAATAAAGCAATTAAACTAATGAAACACGTAAATAAATATCTAGGAATGGAAATCACAAGTTGGTAGGATGCCTCGGTCGTATGCCTCGAATATGAAAATGCGAGCACAATGAAAATTAATCAAAAACAAGCAATGTTTTACCAAGTACAAGCATGAAAGCACAAGGTACAACCATGTTTGCATGAGCATAAAAACTTGAATAATGCAAATTAGCAAAAATCGAAAGCATGTACGGAAAGAGCAATGATAATTAACGTCAAAGATTAAAACTTTACGAGAAATAATGAGCAACAAAGCATGGATCTAAGATTTAGCATGAAACAATGCATGAAAATAAAAATCAAAATAAAGCATAGGAAAAACTCAAAATAAAAACGATCAAGGACTCGATCTATGATCTCGATGTGTCACTCACCTGGATTCCATGGACGATTCACAAGATCAAACTCAAATTCTAATAGCTAAGGCAAAAAGTATAAAACGAAGAACAAGCATGAAACATATAAAAATACTCAAAATAAAGACGATCAAGTACTCGATCTATGATCTAGATGTGTCACTCATCTAGATTCCATGGACGATTCACAATATCTAACAAGAAATCAAAAAGTTAAGGCAAAAAGCATAAATTGAAGAACAAGCATGAAATTAAAAGGAAGCTTACTTGAATTAAAGGAAAGAGTAACAAGCTTGAATTAAGTTGCATCAAAATAAAATCCAAGGGAGTACTTGAACTCTTCTTAGGCTTACAAACCCAAGGCAAAGCTTGAAAGTTAAATCTAGAGAGAGAAAATTATCCCAAACCCAAGCTTGGGTTGGGAGGAATGAGAGATATCTTAAAAAATGAGATTCGGGTCCTATTTATACTAGTTTTAATTGGGTTTAAATGGACCAAAATAGCATTAGAGGCTTGAAATTCCCGTGTTTGACCAGAAATGACACTTTGGCGTCAAGTTTGGCCTGCAGTTTGGTAAACGCCAGGCAGCTAGGGGTTTGGCGCCTACTTTGGCGTGCAGTTTGGCAAATGCCAGGCAGCTGGGAGGTGGCTTTGGAGCAGGATTTGGCGAGGAAGCTTGCAAACGCCAGGCGCTGCTGGGAGGGCGCTGGCACAGGATTTGGCTTGCAGTTTGGCAAATGCCAGGCAGCTGGGAGGGGGCTTTGGCGCAGGATTTGGCTTGCCTTGGCGAGCATTCTAGAATGCTTTTACCTATGAAAAATAGGACTTTTGATCATAAAAACCCAATAATTACACCAAAACTCAAAATAATTGAACCCATTTAACCAAATTAAATATAAAATCAACAAGAAACACGAAAATCAATAAAATAAGAAAAACGACCTAGAAAACTAACTAATCGACTCAAAAACTAATAAAAACAATATGAAATCCTTATTAAAAATACGAGAAAAATACCACAATCACATGCAAAATAACCACCCCACACTTATCGGTTTGTTCGTCCTCGAACAACTAAAAGAGTCGAGAATGTACATGCAATGAACATTACGTAAAAAGAAAAATCCTTGTGCTTATCCTTATTAATAAGATGAAAGTATCAACATAAACTCGTTATCGTCAAGCATTGCTTGTATTACTCTTTCTCAAATGAAAACCAAATCGATGACTTCCTCAAAAATGGAATTTTGAGGGTGTTCGCTCAATTCGCTCAAGTGTTTGTTACATGGGACATGTATACGCTCGAATCAGACAATGCATGCACCTCGTCAAGATTTCGCAAATTAGAAACTCAAGATCGCCCATTGTACATGATCAAACCAGAATCGAAAGAGGTCTATATTTTGGGTTGTAATGTTGGCTCTTTGGTAAGGTATGGAATATTTGGATATAGTGGCTAACACACGATCAAACGTGATCAATAACACACAAAACCTTAACTTCTAAAACCCGAAGCTTATGATTGCTTCATCCTTCCCAATTTACCAAACTTTTCATTCGAAACCCTTTCATATACTCACATGCTTTTCCGACTTTATTTCACAACACTTAGAAGCTTTTTGAATTTTAAATTAGGCTTTTCACTTGAACGCACACCTTATCACTTTTCGTGACTTGTGTTGGAGTATTATTCTTTTTTTTTTTGTATAAGCAACTCAAAACCCAAAACCCACAATCGATTTCCCTCACATTTCTCGTCAACTAATCATACACTCTTACCTCACAATTATGAAGATATAAGAGCTAAAATTGAGCTTGGCTAACAAGAAACGGGACATAGGCTTAAGGGGGCTCATTTGGGATTTTTAAAGTAGTTTAAATATATGGATATGGCCGGAACAAGGGTGATATACATGCCTTGAGGTCATTTCCAAAATTAGGAGCAAGATCCAAAGAGCTTTTAGAGCGTTGCAATCTTTTCACGAGAAAATGTTGATTATATATATATAGGCGGATTTTTGGACGAAGCACAAAAATTCAACTCTTTACACAAGAGGATATATACATGCAAAAACCCGACAAGTAAACTATTCAAACTTCCAAGCATGTGGAGATTGCTTAATCATGTAATAGACACACAAAAGACACAAAAACGACTCAACCATATAAAAGCGCAATTAGTAAGCATCACTTCGCCAAGGCTCGAGTCAAAAAAGATAAATCATGCTTTGTGACACCCGGACCCTAACCACCTACCCACCACCCCACACTTAAACCATGAAATTCCCTCATTGCATTTTAATGAAAATCAAGTAAAGGGTGGGGGGATGAAATAGAAGCTTCCCTAACTAAGCGAGTTTAGGTCGAGCTCGGTGGGGTCTACTTAGGTATCCAAGGAATCCAAGCGTAAATCGAGCATGACTAGTATCTCCCGGATCCACGAACGCTACCCACTTATCAAATCAGCAAAGGTTGGAGTCGGAAAGCGAAACACTAAATGATAAAATCACACAAAATTAAAAACTCAAGAAAATATGTACATAAATCAAGATAAAGCAAAACCAAATATTAGATAGAACCCAAAAGACAACAAAAATATTTTTTTCAAATGTTTTTGGATTTTTATAAAGTAAGAAAGAAAGAAAATAAAAGAAATCTATGTAAAGAACTTGGGTTGCCTCCCAAGAGGCGCTTGTTTTACATCACTAGCTTGACGAACTCCCTTTTTGTCAAGGTGGAAAGATAATGGGAGGATCCACCAAAATAATCTCCTCCTTTTCGGGAGGGTCCACTCTTTGGAACGTTCTCGGCACATTGCATAGTTCAAATAGGATCCGCCAAAAAGTAAACGTTCCAAGTGGGCAAATGAAACTCGCCTCGGCTAGGTCTTCAGGTGGAATGGTAGTTTTGAAGTGACCCAATGACTCGTCGAGAAAACAAAAGGAATATTGGCCGGATAGCTTGTTCAACCTTTGATCGATAAACGGGGAAAAGAAATGATCTCTCTTGGTAATTGCATTTAACTTCTTAGAATCGATCAACATCCTCCAACCCATTTTATCTCTCGTAGCCATCAACTCTCCTTTTTCATCCTTAAAAACGAACATGCCGCTTGTCTTGGGCACCAAGTCAATGGGATTCACCCACTCGCTCTTGGAGATCACAAACATCAATACTTCCCACAACAACCTCCAAATTCTGACTATTTCCATACGGGTTCTAACTCCCTTAACAACTCCGGGTCTCCAACCAATACCACCCTTAAAAAATTTGAGCACTTCGACCATCTTCTCCTCCTTCTCTCGATTCGGACCGGCAATGATGATAATCGGCTTGCTCTCCTCCTCCTCCAAATAGACATGCTCGACATGAGATGGGAAAGGCTTAGGCTCGGGCTTGTGCCTTCCCCCGACCTCATTGGAGGCTAATTCGAACAAATCACCAATACCTTCAAGGTACTCTTCAAGCTCTCAAATCTTCTCATCAAAAATCTCCACCTCCCCGACCAAAAATATGTCGGTGCCCTCAATGACACAATCATAATCTCCTTTGCTCACGTCGTTGGCACATTGAAACAAAATTGGCTCGCCGGTATGGAAAAGGGGCTCATCATCCTCACAATGATCCTCAAAATAGGCCTCTCGGACAATATCCTCCTCAATACTCCTATCCTCCATATAAACACGTTCGACCAAAGTCTTAATGAAGTCCATATATATCCACTCATCGCAAGACTTTTTTGAAGTAAAAGGTAAAGGGTCAAGAGGAGTGAAAACACTTGGAAAAGAGACCACGTCCTCGTCCGATGGTGAGACATCCATAATATCAACAACCCCACACTTATCGAGGATCGTGACCGGAATAGTTGGAATAAATGGGCCCATGTGAGGAGTGTCAAGAGAGTTGTGAGTTGGCGGTGGATCAAAAGATGGTATATCACAACCGGGTCCCACCGGTTATCCATGGCCTCCATATACCCCTTTCGAATGAGACATCGGCATATTGAAAGAGAGATTTGAAGGACAAGACATGGTATCGTGACCAAACAATCCACACGGGGGAACCAAACTTGGGCGAGATAACCTCTCAAGTTGAGCCTCCAAAACCGCTATTCTTTTGTCCTTATCAAGCTCCTTAGGGAAAATCACTCCACACACTTCATTGGTACTAGAATAAGGATCTTCCATGGTGTGGATGGGGGGTGGGTGGGTGGGCACTTGGGACGATGTAGCTCCCACCTCCAAACAACTCATAAGGATTAGCTCTTGGAGTACCATTGGGGCACCAATCGGGACAAGATTTATATCGTAAGCCGTCAAAAATGGTCTGGACAAGTCTCTCATAGTGCGGATGGGGGGACCACTTGCGACATTAGAGAACGGACCACCAAACGACTCATAATCATCAAGATCTTGAGCGGATAAATTGAAAGTTGGGGGACCACCATACGAGCAGGGAATTGGAAATTGACCACCAACATTCCCATTCGGACTAACCAAGCCGTCATTAAACATGTTCGTGCATTGAGTAGGAGCATTAAAACCACCATGTGGACCGGATGTTGGATTATGAATATTCGGGAAGTGATTCAGAGAATCATATCCTCCATACGGACCATTCGTACCCGAGAAGGCATTATACCCAACATGGTTTGCACCATGCCCTCCCATGCCGGGTTGGCCATAACCAATTCCATTCGCAACGTGGTTTGCACCATGCCCTCCCACGTTGCCAAATCCATTATACATCTCATTCCCAACATGGTTTGCACCATGCCATCCCATGTTGGGAGTGTATCCACCATAGATATACGTACCTTGCATACTTAACAAAAAACGTCAAATAACAAAGAAAGCTAAAAACATAAAGAAACAACAATCAAATCGAAACCCTTAACCAAGCCGAGTCGCAATGGCGCCATTTTGTTTTTGTAGTTTTTCGTGGTTTTGGAAATTAAAGGTTCACTTGGCTTGGTATTATCGGAATTCGATTCAATTGAAGGATTCAAAGTGTTTCAAGCTTTGAAAAGCAAAGGAAAATGAAAAACTATGGAAAAACTATGAAAATAAAGTAATTAAACTAATGAAACACGTAAATAACTAGCTAGGAATGGAAATTGAAAGTTGGTAGGATGCCTCGGTCGTATGCCTCAAATATGGAAATGCAAGCAATAATGGAAATTAAGCAAAAACAAGCAATGTTTCACCAAGTACAAGCATTAAAGTACAAGGTACAACCATGATTGCATGAGCATAAAAACTTGAATAATACAAATTAGCAAAAACCGAAAGCATGTATGGAAAGAGCAATGATAATTGACGTCAAAGATTAAAACTTTACGAGAAATAATGAGCAACAAAGCATGGATCTAAGATTTAGCATGAAACAATGCATAAAAATAAAAATCAAAATAAAGCATAGGAAAAACTCAAAATAAAAACGATCAAGGACTCGATCTATGATCTCGGTGTGTCACTTAGATTCCATGTACGATTCACAAGATCAAACTCCAAATCTAATAGCTAAGGCAAAAAGCATAAAATGAAGAACAAGCATGAAACATATGGAAATACTCAAAATAAAGACGATCAAGTACTCGATCTATGATCTAGATGTGTCACTCATCTAGATTCCATGGATAATTCACAAGATCTAACAAGAAATCAAAAGGCTGAGGCAAAAAGCATAAATTGAAGAACAAGCATGAAATTAAAAGGAAGCTTACTTGAATTAAAGGAGAGAGTAACAAGCTTGAATTAAGTTGCATCAAAATAAAATCCAAGGGAGTACTTGAACTCTTCTTAGGCTTACAAACCCAAGGCAAAGCTTGAAAGTTAAATCTAGAGAGAGAAAATTATCCCAAACTCAAGCTTGGGTTGGTAGGAATGAGAGATATATTACAAAATGAGAGTTGGGTCCTATTTATACTAGTTTTAACTGGGTTTAAATGGGCCAAAATAGCCTTAGAGGCTTGAAATTCCCAGGTTTGACCAGAAATGACCCTTTGGCGTGCAATTTGGCAAACGTCAGGCAGCTGGGGGTTTGGCGCCTACTTTGGCGTGCAGTTTGGCAAACGCCAGGCAGCTGGGAGGGGGCTTTGGCGCAGGGTTTGGCGAAGAAGCTGGCAAACGCCAGGCGCTGCTGGGAGGGCACTGGCGCAGGATTTGGCTTGCAGTTGCAAATGGCAAGCAGCTGGGAGGGGGCTTTCGCGAAGGATTTGGCTTGCCTTGGCGAGCATTCCAGAATGCTTTTACCTATGAAAAATAGAACTTTTGATCATAAAAACCTAAGAATTACACCAAAACTCAAATTAATTGAACCCATTTAACCAAATTAAATATAAAATCAACAAGAAACACGAAAGTCAATAAAACAAGAAAAACAACCTAGAAAACTAACTAATCAACTCAAAAACTAATAAAAACAATATGAATTCCTTATTAAAAATACGAGAAAAATACCACAATTACATGCAAAACAGTTCACTAAGAATAGAAAGTGCTAACCTTGAATATGTTATCAGTGACCTGATAGATCCCCAAATAGCTCCTGGTGACCTGATCAAACCTGAAAAACAGTACCCAAGCCAGGCGGTGGGTAGCCCCGACGTAGGCCCTCCGATGCTTAAGTCAAAAAGTGGTCGAGAGAGATATGAAAGAGCTCAAAATGTAGGATAAAATCAATTTAGAGAGAAAAAGTGAGGCCTGATTCCTCTTTATATAGATAAGAGACGTGTTCCCAATCTAGGGTTCCCGTCTCCTACAAAAACTACAATACCATAAATAGTGACCGACTTAGAATTAGGATTTATCCTTATGCTAAGTTACCATGGATATTAGAACTCTCGCCAAATTACCGTAATAACCATGGGCCAATTACCATGCCAATAATTTTAGTTCGCTGGGACCCCATACAATAATCCATACCAGCCCAACAGGGCCCAAAACCATGTTAACCATAAAATCCAGCTCTCCATGCTGAACTACCACTCCGTACTGAGCTTCCATAATACTATTTATTTCATAAGAGCTCGCCACCTCACATAAGAGCTCGACACTCTTATACGAGAGGTCGCTGCTCCCCAGAAAAGCTCGCCCACCTTCCAGAAGAGGAGTTCACTTACTAAATCTATAAAATACCTGCATGCTTGCCGACATGGATATTTGATGTCGTATCAGCTAGCCCCCACATTCTACTTGGTTGAGGTAGGAAACCAAGTGGAATGTAATCATGAATAACCCCAGAAGTCAATTCGCCGTACTTCTTGGTAAAGCGTAAAACCATCAACCATCACCTCAAAATTAAAAACATTAATTGCACTTTACAATAGTGTCAGACACGCATCGCCAACTCATTTCCTCGTAATATATTTAATCGTGTGGGCCAAAAATGAAAGTCCCATAATAAACCCTACCAACCTTTCACGCCGCCTAAAAAACCCCTATGTCCTTTAAATTTTTTACGCTGCTTTCCATACAAGCGCCTTTTCAGCTTCATCTTTCCCCATTTCAAGAAAACAAAAGCAAACATCTGCCATTTCTCTCTGCAAAAATTATAGTCATCTCCACAAACCAGATATTTCAAGACAAATATCCCATTCCATCTTGGAAAGATGATAAGTAAGTCCCCCTAATTTGTCATCCTGGTACTGATTACTCCATTTTACTTTAAATTGCTATTTTATGAGTAAATTTACTTTCTTTCATATCCCCATCGTATAATTGTACCTCAATTTATGGCAAATTTAGCTCCATCTACTTTTGACTCCCCAAACCCCAACTCTCCAAACTTGAACATGTCATTCGAGACTAAATTGGTAGAAATCCCCTTAACCCGACCCATAAGAAAGAGAAACCTGAATGCACCCCGACCCGGTTTGACCGACGAACTGGAGGGGAGTCCTTCCTGGTCAGAACTTGAGGCTCAAACTAGAGCCTTAACCGAAAACATCCCGGAAGCCCTTCTCTTAAACTAGTTGGAACTACCCTCAACCTCTACATCCTCAGACTTTTTACTTACTAATCTTATAACTGTCTTACCTCCATCGGCTCACGCCCACCTGCATCCTCTTCAGAAAGCTACTAGAATAGCTGATGAAAACCCATGGGTACTCCCTAACAGGAGTAATCTTATTGAATTTATCAAGAGCCTTAATCTCCCGGAAACCATTAAGTTCATACTTCCTGAAGCCGAAAAATATGACCCTGGCCATCCTTCACCAAACCACGTCACACTTTTTGACGAACATTTATGGGCAGACATTAGATTTCCCCTAAACCCCTTTTTGATTGCTATATCTGAAAAGTATAGAGTTGCCATTTTTAAGATGACCCCGAACTCCCTTAGATTCATATCTGGGTACATAATTTTATGTACATATTATAATATAGAGCCCAGCGTAAAATTTTTCCATTATTATTTTCAAACAAAAAGCAGAAAGGCTCCTTTTACCTTCTTCGCTTCAAAAGACGAGCTTTTTAGTGAACCCATCGTCAAAAGTACATGAATGGTGATCTCGTTTCTTTTTTCTCCACTCTACCAAACCATGGCCATTCCTTACCGAATGGCAAGAGGTGACCCCTACCTAAGAGATGGTACCCTCTATCAAAAAATAACCTGCCCTCTACAAATAATACTCTAATTTGCTCAATGAATGGAGTAAATACCCTTACAATGTGATGAGGCTCTCAGAGTTGGTGAGAGTATATTCTTTTGTGGGCCTTAGACAGCGTCCTCTACAGCTAACACGATCTGAATTTGGTAGGTCTTGATACATCATAAATTCCTTTAAATGTAGCCTTGTATAAAAGTGAATAATAAATCATTTCCTGTTATTATAGAGAGCATCATATTTGACTCCAGATCTTCCAGCTCGGGAAGTGGAGCCACAGTCCAACCAGACCCAAGCCCAGCAGTAACTTCGGCAGTCTTAGCTCCTGTTATTGATGTCAAAAAGGAGGTGGAGCTCATTTGACGGCCAGAAATGAACTTGAGGAGCTCGCGGATTCTGAAGACCAAATGCCATTGCGGACAGTGATAGGCAAGGGAAAGAAAAAGAGAACAGTCCACGAGCAAACCCCTACACAACGCACACCTCCGGCTCCCAAATGTCGTCGCACTCAGAAGGCGTCTAGCTCGAGCTCTCCAAATCTAGACAAGGGCCTTTCTCAATGCAAAAATACTGAATAGATCAAATCCCTCCTCCATAGATAAATGAGAGACCAGGTAATTCACTATCTCAAAATAATACTTCTCAATATCCTTTTAACTCATAACCCATTCTTTTGCTTCCTGCGATACAGCTGGAGCCAGTAGTGGACTCTCTCTCTTTAGCCACCTGTTGGCGGCGACCCCCGAGGATGAATGGAAGAAATGTGCGATGAGTTGACGGCCCAGGCTAAAAATAAGACACAACATTTATCCCTGACACATGGAGAGATAGATGAAGCTCGTCGCCAGCTGCTAGCGACCCGAGGAGAAGAACTAAATGTCGCGAACAGCCAGCTGGAGACACTGAGAGATGAGGCCACTCGATTGGGGGGCGACTAATGGAGTTAGAAGAACTCCTATTGGAAAAAGAGAGACAAATGCAAGAGGGAGCTCGCATAGCACGTCAACAGGGAGTTGTTGAGGGAAAGGCTAAAGGAGTGGTCGAAGGTCGTCGAACATTTCTGAGGAGCAAGGTGGGTAAAGAATTCATGGAAGAATATATGACCCACCTACTCAGGACTTATCGACACGACGACCTTCTTGCAGAAGGTAGGGAGAGGAGCCAAATACTGGTTTAACATCTCCATGGAGTGAGTTAAGGCTCAGCTCGCAGCGGAAAATATTGACTTCGAGCCAGATGTAAAGGCAATAAGAAATGAGCTTCCTGCCTTCACCTTTTGGCATGGTAATGGAAATCAGAGCCTACATGCCGCTTGGTGGACCACCTGCACGAGCGAGGCAATCCTGAAGGCTAGACTCATCGATGAACTCGATGCTCCTCTCAACGACCTAGTTCCTGACTGTACTCCCGCATAATAATTTTTCTTTGAACTGAGTCCTGTAATAAGATTACGACTTTTCAAAGGTTTAGCTGACCATATACGATTTCCCCTCTTATGCTTTTTGTGACTTATCATCATCAAGTTTTCCTCCTTTAATCATGAACTTTATCAAACATGATCCATACCATAAAACCTGTGAAAGTATACATTATTCCAGAGTTAAAACATCATGAATACTAACAATCGCATGATGACTTAATCATCTTATAACCATATAACCCTTGATGCCATATATGTGTCGACCTGGAACAAGATGGGTGTAAGAAAACATGATGTAAGTAGAACCATAAACAGAAACATATTAGATCATAAATAATGCAGACCAGAAAACAATCAGGTCTTATCAACACAACGAAGCTAGACCAAAGATGACTAAGAAACTACTTAGTCCCCTAAGTTAATGTAATGCAAACAAGGTAGCACAACCAAGTTGTACCAAACCAAGTTGTCTTGCAGGGCATTTTTGGAAATGGCCCTACAATATCAATTCCCCATTGCGCAAATAGGCAGTGCAAGCTCATCACCATCATATCTTATGCGGGAACGTGAATGATAGGAGCGTGCATCTGGGATTTTCTGCAAGGCATAACAAGCTCGCCTGCCACACCCTTCATCCCCGACTAGAAAAACCCAGCTCACAAAGCTATTTCCACTAGTGCTCTGCTCTTTGCATGATCACCAAAATATCTTTCGTGTATTTCTCGTAATACTCCCAGTCCTTCCTCCCTTGACAAGCACTTCAAGTATGGGCTAAAGTGCGACCTCTTATATAAACCCCCATTCATTAAACAAAATTGTGCTGTTGTTCTGGCCTCTTTAGCAGATAATTGTATCTCTCCAGCGACCACCTTATCAAGAGTCTCCCAAATCAGTATTATCCAATCCTCCTGCTCGTCTATTTCTATGACCTCCTTCCCTTTTTTCCACACTACTATGCGCTAGCTCCATCAATGTGACGTTTCTTGTGTCACAAGTGCCCAGTGAACCCGCCATCTTCGCGAGCTAATCTGCTCTGGTATTTTCAGCTCGTGATAGGTGTTCCAATCTAAACTCCTCGAATTGAGTTACCCCCTCCTTAAGCTTCTTTAATTATTCCTGCATATGTTCTTTCCTTGCTTCAAAAGACCCATCATACTAGCGAGCTATCAGTTGCGAGTCCGTGTAAGCCTTAATTCGCCGCGCTCCAAGTTCGCTTGCCATTTTCATGCCCTGCAATAATGCCTCATATTACGATTCGTTGTTAGAGGCCATAAATCCCATCTTGATCACAAAGTCTAGGTTCTCCCCTTCTGGACTAGTCAAAATAATCCTCGGCCCAGTCCCTGATGTCATAGTTGATCCATCTGCGTGTAACAGCCACGCCTTCTGTCCCGCTACATGCTCTGCCGAGCGCACCATCTCCTATAGGAAATCTTCTAACACCTGCGCCTTAATAGCCGTCCTAGGATCATATACCACATCGTACTTGTCGAGCCCGACTGTCCACTTCACCAATCGTTCTGATACATTCGAATTACTAAAAACCTGCTTGATAGCTAAGTTAGTGCGTACCTTAACCTTGTTACCCAAAAAATAAGGTCGGAGCTTTCTCTCTTTATAGATTAATGCGGATCCATCTTTATCCAGCTCCGAGTAGTTAAACTCAGCTCCCCTTAACATCTTGCTGTTATAATAGATAGGTTTTTGGACACCTGCATCCTCTCTGATGAGTACTGAGCTTACCGTGACCTCACCAACGAATATGTATAGAATCAGGTCCTCGCCCAGCATCGGTTTTGTTAATAACAGGATCTCAGCTAGGTACTCCTTGAGTTTATTGAATGCCTCTGCCACCTCCTTCCACACGAACTTGGCTCCTTTCCTCAGTGTTTTAAAAAAGGGAGCACCCTTGTCTGCCGACCTTGAAATAAAACGGCTAAGCCCTGCAATGTGACCAGTTAATACCTGCACATCTCGTACCATTCGGGGATAAGGCATTTCCATAATAGCTCGCACCTTTTCCGGCTTCACCTCAATACCTCGCTCCGTCACCATATACCCCAAAGATTTACCTGATCGTACCCCAAATGTGCACTTCTTTGGGTTAAGGCACATGCCGTATTGCATCAGTATGGTAAAAGCCTTTCGAAAATCCTCCACGTGTGAATCCGCCTTATTGCTTTTCACCAACATATAATCCACATAGACTTGCATGGTCAATCCCAACAAATATCTAAATATCTTGTCCACCAACCATTGATAAGCCGCCTCTGCATTCTTCAACCCAAATAGCATAGAAACAAAATAGTATGTACCTGTCGAGGTGACAAAGCTCACCTTGGGTTGGTCCTCTTACGCCAATGGAATGTGATGGTATCCTTGTGATGCATCCATCATGCTCAACAGCTCACATCCTGAGGTTGAGTCAACCAGCTGGTCGATACGTGGTAAAGGATAATGATCCTTCGGACAGGCCTTGTTCAACTTGCGAAAATCCACGCACATCCTCCACTTCTATCCAGGTTTTATCACCATCAAAACATTGGATAAATACTCTGAGAATTGAATCACCCGGATGTAACTAACCTTTAATAGATTATGCACTTCCTCCTCAATCACCTTATCTAGCTCCGCTCCAAAATGTCACCTTTTCTGCCGCACAGGTCGTGCCGCACAGGTCGGCATTTAAATGGTGTTGTGCGACCTCAGGAGATACTCCTGGAAACTCCCCATCTCCAAAAGCAAAGATGTCCCAAAACTCTCTTAGTAAAGCAATCAGCTCCTCTTTCACAACCTTTGTCATTTGGGTCCCTATTCTGGTAGTGTATTCTGGCCTGTCTTCTTCTAATGAAATCTCCATGAGTTCTTCGTGAGGTCGAACAGAACTCTCCTCATCCCTCATCTTTTTGGAACTAAGTATCCCTTCCCGCACGTCACCCGTCCTCTCTCGCTTCCCTTCACTCATCCCCTTTCGTACCGTCATCTATAACACGACCGAGCGACCTATTGTTACGGTATAATCTCGCCCACCATGTCTCCTGCTGGATACTTTATGCTCATGTGGTAGGTGGAAGTAACTTCCTGGGATGTGTTAAGGGTCGGTCGTCCCAATATGACATTGTACGCTGAATTCCCCTTGATGACCAAAAACTTCAGATCCTTTCTAACCTTTAGCTCGCCTTTTCCCCACACTATCGGGAGCACTACCTCTCAATCAGTGATAACCTGCGCACCATTGAAAGCATAAATAGGTGTTTGTACAGGTCGTACCTTTACATTCAAGTTCATCTGGTCCAAGCATTCCCGATAGATGATATTAACCGAGCTCCCATTGTCCATGAATACTCGCCCGACTTCATATCCTACTGCCTCAGCTTCTATCACAACCGCGTCATTATATTTAACCTTCAATCCAAGTCGTTCCTCTGGGCTAAAAAAATTATTGGTCCTGACTCTGGAGGTTTCCTGTTGATGGCAGCGACCTCACATGGTCCTGGGCGGGCTGCCTTCGCATGTCTTTTTCGTGCATTCTTTGTGTCCCCATCTGTTGGCCCCCCGGATATCATATTTATTCTCCCCCTACTATTCCCCGTGGTTTTCCTTCATTCAGGTCATTTTTGCCCCTCTTGTCGTAGTTGTTCTTTTGCCTGCACGAGCAGAAGTCCTCCTGGGGGTGGCGGGGGCAACTGTTGCCTTTGGTC
>BMAC01000190.1:126870-130660 GCA_014905375.1 Phtheirospermum japonicum
GATAAAATAAAATACTAAAATACTAAAAATCACAATTTAGCGCGTCACTCCCCGACAACGGCGCCAAGATTTGACCGCCCGTCGTCAAGCGTCAAATTAAATATTTATTTTCCTCAGCTTCTCTCCACTAACTAGTAGTAGCGATAAGTAAAGGTCGATACCACGAGGAGTGTGGTTAGATTGTGATGATTTGTATTTTATTTAAATAAACAATTGGGGTAAGGAATTATGAATTAAATTAACTAATAAAATAAACAAGTAATTAAACTAGCAAGAAAATAATTAACAAAGAATTCAATAATAATAAAGGCCTAGTTCTAGTTCAGTTTCCACCCTCGGTTCACTCATTTAATCAACCACAATATCATAATACATTCATCAAATGCGACTAAAACCCCTAAGTAGCAATAAGCTCTGCTACTCGAATTTGCCCTTACCGTTTACTCAGTTAAAATAAGCTCTTTAATTGAATCTAATTATTGAACAACCTAGAATAAGCTCTCTAGGTTCAACCCAACAACAACATTAATAAATAGGCAAATAGATTAATCTAGGCAACAAACGCATAAGCTCGACTCATTTAACCTATGTTGCGTTGTCCCTAACGATTTACAATCATTAGTTGCTTCAGAGAAATATTAATTACGACAATTACATGGGAAGCAATCCTATTTCTAGCAATAGATTACCAATCCCTAATCTAGGTGATCAAGCCAAATTAAGAATTAAGCAATCATAAATTGAAAATAGAACAACACAAACAATCGCATATGATGAACGAAAAACAATATTGCATAAATTAATTAAACATAGTTTCACGAGGGTTTCAACATCCCTAGAACTAGATAATAAGTTTAATCACTCATGGAGTTAAGAAAATAAAAGAAAAGGTTCAGATAAACAAACATAATCCTTGATAAAATAGGAGAGATGATGTGTTGAACTTGAATCTTGCGTCTTGGAACGTCAATCTTCAAGTTCTCTTGCGTGTGGATGACTTGGGGACGAATTGGAACCTCTCTGGACCTCCTTAGAACCCTAGGATATGTTGTATTATCCTCTGGGACGAAATAGGGTCGGGGTTTATATAGAATTCCTATTTCTTGCCGCCCAAGATTCTTCCTAAAATAACTCTCTGCCGAGTCGGCATCGACGGAGCGTCGACTGACGCGAACAAGCCCTCGGCGTCGATGCGCATCACCCGCCTGCGTCGTCCTGCATGGGCGTCGACTGACGCCCTTCCTATCGACGCTTCAGAAATGAGCGTCGACATTGCGTCGACTGACGCCCTTCCAATCGACGTTTCAGAACATGAGCGTCGACTGACGGACCTTCTGTCGACGCTTTAGCAGCTTCCCATCGACCCAGCGTCAATCGACGCGTGCACAGCCAGCGCAACACCGCACATCGCGTTGACTGACGCGAACCATCCTCGGCATCGATGCGTTGTTGACGCAACATCCTGATTCTTGATTTTTCTCTCGTTGATTCGTCAATCCTCGTTTCTCTACTTCCTTGTGAGACATCCTTCGATAAATACAGCACCAAATACTGCAAAATAGAGAAGAAATATACGATTGGTGCTTGATTGTTCATAATAACAATTATGCGAGAAATAATCATTTATGATAATATTAAGTACATAAAATCACCGGAATTAAACCGTCAATTAGCGTGTAATTTCTCGCTTATCAAATCCCCCAGAATTAAACCTTGCTTGTCCTCAAGCAATATGAATAATTAAAGCATAAGACAAACATAATATAAGTAACTCACTCAAATTACCCAAGTGAATTTATTCGGACTCTAGACACCACTATATTTTTAGAAATCTTAGACGTTTCATATATTGGCCTAGGTGATCCCAGTGGCTTGGCAACCCCTTTTTATACACGTCACGTCAATGCACTATGGTGCCCCCTCGCTACTCAATGGTTTGGCTCTATCTATCATTGATCAAATATCTTGTCCTCTCCCATTTATTTATTTTTTTATTATTTTTTTTCTCAATTGAGGCCCGCAGCTCCGCACTACCGTCCTTGACTTCATAATGATGATAAGGCGCTGGATAGGAGGATTGTCTTGATTGGGTGTTTGATTTGTTAAGTTTACCTCCGCCATGTTTTGAGAATTTGATAGTGTGATGCGCCTTTTGAGCACGTGCATGAATTGTTGAGCTACTAGCATCTTCGTTGGACTTCGCTCTTTGGAATTTGTAAGCGAATGCACTTGATAAATATGGATAGGCAGCTGTTTCGACACCTCAATTCTTTTTGATTTTTCAATTTTCTACTTTCACCATGCCGGTATACCCCAATCGGACTTTATTTGACTTCTGTTTCTACTAACGAGATATCATCACGCAACCACCAACTTCAAGGCCCCACACAAACTCATATTAAGTACGGCAACCACAAGTACACATCAACAACGCAATAATCTAAAATTGACGCCCCACATATGAATCACAAATGCACTAACATGCGTACCTTTGACCTCTAAATCAAATGACGACTAAAGACTTTAACCAAAACGTAGTTCATCAAGGCAATTCAAGCGAGTACTTTTAATTATTTTCTTCTAATCTCCCGGTGTTTATCACAAAAATTGTCAAAATTTGTCAAATTTTTAGCACAAAACTCCTCAATAGTAAGCACAATAGCTCACTCCCCCAAACTTAAACTTTGCTTGTCCTCAAGCGAAACAAGAACAAGCACATCATAAATATTATGAGGAAAGAGTAGGAAAAGAAATCACCCGGGGAAATGTCGAGGAGTCTTGGTCCTATTAATAATGACGCTCGGTCCTTTGAAAAGTGGCCCACACATCCAAAACAAGTTATCGCCTCCAAAGATGCAAGAAAAATAAAAATAAAAATAGAAAATAAAACAAGTAAACATTGGGTTGCCTCCCAACAAGCGCTTTTGTTTAAAGTCGTTGGCTCGACTTATTCCCTTGATCAAGTCATAGGTGGTGCTTCCAACTCCATTCGTTCCTCATCAACGGAGCGAAACCCTTCATAATACGGTTTGAGTTGATGTCCATTCACCTTGAACGTCTTGTTCGTTTTCGGGCTAAAAATCTCCACTGCACCATGCGGGAACACGTGGTGACAACAAACGGTCCAACCCACCTTGAACGCAACTTACCGGGAAATAGCTTAAGGCGAGAATGAAAAAGTAGCACTTTTTCACCTACTACGAACTCCTTCCTTGAAATCTTCAAGTCATGAAATGCTTTCGTCTTCTCTTTATAAATTAGCGAATTTTCAAACGCTTCGTCTCGGATTTCCTCCAATTCTCAGAGTTGCAACTTCCTTAGCGCACCAGCCTCATCAAAATCAAAGTTGCATTGCTGCACGGCCCAAAACGACTTGTGTTGGAGCTCCACCGGCAAGTGACATGGCTTCCCAAAAATGAGGCGATACGGCGACATCCCAATCGGTGTCTTATATGCCGTGCGATACGCCCACAGTTCATCCTTCAGCTTGATGCTCCAATCCTTACGGTTTGCCTTGACGGTCTTTTCTAAGATGGACTTGATTTCTCGGTTCGAAGTTTCAGCTTGTCCATTTGTTTGAGGATGATAGGCCATAGAAATCCTATGAGCAACACCATACTTTCGGAATAATGCCTCCACCGTTTTGTTGCAAAAGTGGGTGCCACGATCGCTTATCATATCTCGAGGGATCCCGAACCTTGAGAAGATCCGAGATTTAATGAAACGTGCAACAACCTTCGAGTCATTAGTTGAGGTGGATTTCGCTTCCACCCACTTGGAGACATAATCC
>BMAC01000190.1:131920-150922 GCA_014905375.1 Phtheirospermum japonicum
GACAATGTGCCCTAGAATTATACCTTGTTCCACCATAAAATGACATTTTTCCCAATTTAGTACAAGATTAGTGTCGACACAACGTTTCAAAATCAAAGATAAGTTCTCAAGACATACCTCAAAAGAATTGCCATAAATGCTAAAATCATCCATAAAGACCTCTATAATCTCGCCAACGTATTCCGAAAAGATACTTACCATGCATCGTTGGAATGTGGCCGGTGCATTGCAAAGTCCAAATGGCATGCGCCGATAGGCAAATGTGCCGAAGGGGCATGTGAAGGTAGTCTTCTCTTGATCCTCGGGTGCTATAGGAATTTGGAAATATCCCGAGTAGCCATCCAAAAAGCAGTAGTATGAATGGCCCGCCAACCTCTCGATCATTTGATCAAGAAATGGAAGAGGAAAATGGTCCTTGCGAGTCATGGCATTAAGCTTACGATAGTCAATACAAACTCGCCATCCCATTTGAATCATTGTCGGAACCAGTTCGCCTTCTTGATTCTCGACCACCGTGACACCCGACTTCTTTGGAACGACTTGAGTCGGACTCACCCACCGACTGTCAGAAATGGGGTAAATCACCCCAACATCAAGCAGTTTTAGAATCTCCTTCTTTACCACTTCCATCATTAGTGGATTCACTCGTCTTTGGGGTTCCCTAGATGGTACAGCATTCTCTTCGAGTAAAATTTGGTGCATACACATGGAAGGACTTATCCCTCGCAAATCCGCTATGGTCCACCCGATTGCTTGCTTGTTATCCTTGAGTACCTGTCGCAGTGACGCCTCTTGGAGGTGGTCTAAGCAAGATGAAATGATCACAGGCAGTGTTTTGTTATCGCCCAAGAAAATATACTTTAAGTGCTCCGGTAGGGCCTTGAGTTTGAGCTCCGGTGCCTTGACTATGGATAGAACGACTTTCTCGTGCGAGTCGGGAAGTTTGATCAAATTCACGTCCTCTTCTCTTGGTTTCGCATTAAGTGTGCGCAAGGCCGACATTGTCTCTCGTACGTCGTCCTCTCAAGTTGGTTCAGTTAGAGGGTAACTCAAAATCAATGAGTCCTCCCCCAAACTTCGTGTGATCGTCGTCTCGAGCTTATCTTGTTCATGCATTTTGAGAAATTCCTGCACTAGAGAGTCAAAACAATCAAGTGCAAAAACAGAGTTATCGCAGTCAGGAAATCTCATAGCATCAAAAATATTGAATTGACAAATGTGACCGTCAGATTTCATTGTTAGAGTGCCTCGAGTGACATCGATCTTTGTCTGAGCAGTGTTCAAGAATGGTCGCCCCAACATGATAGGTGGCGATTTTGATGCAGACTCATTCATGCTCAACACATAGAAATCGGCTGGAAAAATCAACTCATTCACCTTTACGAGGACATCTTCAACAACACCATCAGGGTAGGCAGTGTTTCGATCGTCAAGTTAGATCACCACCCCAGTTTTCTTCAATGGCCCAATTTTCAAACAGTCAAAAATGGTGCGTGGCATAACATTTATTGATGCCCCCAAATCTATCATGGCTCGCTTGACTCGCATGTCTCCAATCGTGCATAGAATGAAAAACATGTCCGGGTCATTCCGCTTTTGTGGCAAGCTTTTTTGGAATACGGCCGGCACGTTTGCTCCCATTAGGACCTTTTCATCTCCCTTTAACCTTCTCTTGTTAGTACATAAATCTTTGAGGAATTTGGCGTAACGAGGAATTTTCTTGATCGCATTGTTAAGTGGAATAGTGATCTCCACCTTTTTGAAAACGTCTCGTATTTGCCTTTTCGTGTCTTCCTTAGCATGGCACTTGATTCTTGATGGAAATAGAAGTGGCTCAGTCCTAGGGGAAGAAACAACGGGGTTATTAAAATTATTAGAAGGTTTAGGATTACCCTTTTCAGCATCTTTTGGCTCCGAGTTTTCTTCCTCTGTTTTATCTTCATTGTCCGGCTCTAGCACTAGATTGGCCGGTCCTTCCACCTTCTTGCCACTTCGCGTTGTTATGGCGCTCACATTCCTCGGATTTACCTCGGTTTGAGGTGGCAGTCAGCCGCCGCCTTGCGCTTCCAATTGGGTTATGTGCACAGCCATTTGACTCATTTGCATCTCCAAGTTTTTTATGGATGCTTTGGTCTCTTGTTGAAATTTGGCGGTCTCTTGTTGAAATTTGGCGGTCTCTTGTTGAAATTGAGCGGAACTTGTTGCCATTAATTTCACCATCTCTGCCAGTGATGATGATGAGTTTTCCCCTTATTGTCGGGTTTGGTATTGGTTAGGAAAGTTTTACCCCCTTTGTTGAGCTTGAGAGGGCCCTTGATCTTGATTTCCAGGTATATTCCCTTGCTGTATATTTCATTGCTGATCCCTCCATCTAAAACCAGGCTGGTCGCCCCACCTCGGGTTGTAAGTGTGGGGGTACGAATCGTACTTTCTCCCTTGCCCATTTCCAGTTCCTAATGCATTCACGTGCACCTCGCGTACCATGTAAAAATGTGCACAGTCATCAGTAACGTGCTCCACTGTTTCGCATAAGCCGCATGGTCAAACCTTTGGGGCTCCTCCAGCACTTATCATGGCCTTCAATTCAATTAAATGGTCCTGCAATGAATCATTACCCATCTTGTTTACCGATTTCAATGAAGGATCACGGTTGCCGAATTGTTGGGAATTGGCCGCCATGTTTGATATTAGTTCCTTTGCTGCCATCGGTGTCTTGTCCATCAAGGTGCCTCCACTAGCAGCATCAATCATGTTTCGATCAGTGAGACTCAAGCCATCATAGAAGTATTGGATCAAAAGTTGATCGCCCATTTGGTGTTGAGGGCAGCTCGCAACAAGCCTCTTGAATCGTTCCCAGTACTCGTGCAACGTTTCTCCTTGCGCCTGCCTAGCCGAACAAATGTCTTTTCGAAGATTTGCCACTCGTGATGCGGGAAAGTACCTCTCCAAGAATGTTTTTTCCATAGCCCCCCACGTAGTGATGGATCCCGAAGGTAGGTAGTAAAGCCAGTCTTTGGCTAGGTCTTTTAATGAAAAGGGGAATGCCCTTAGCTTGATTTGCTCATCCGTGACTCCAGCGGGTTTCATGCTTCTGTACATGACATGGAACTCTTTCAAGTGTTTGTGCGGATCATCGCCAGTGAGTCCATGGAATAAAGGTAGGTGATGGATTAATCCGGACCGTAGCTCAAATGTAGCATCGTTCACCATTGGAAAAGTGATGCACAACGGTTGTTGAGGAAGGTCGGGGTTTGCCAACTCCTTCAACGTTCGTTCCGCTTGACCAGCCATCATCTCGTTTTCTCGTTCTTCGCTCTCGCTCGAAGAATCCTCGGATATGTAATTGGGTAATACCTGTTCCCAATTCGAAACCTCCTTCTTCTTCTTTAACTCACAATCTCTCTTGTTGATTTTCGGATAATAATGCAAATTCTTCTTCCCGGATGATCTCAAGTTCATTCACCTGAGAAAACACTCAACAATAGTTCAATTCGTTCCAAACAAAATTAAAGATAAGATAAAATACTAAAATACTAAAAATCACAATTTAGCGCATCACTCCCCGGCAACGGCGCCAAAATTTGACCGCCCGTCGTCAAGCGTCAAATTAAATATTTATTTTCCTCAACTTCTCTCCACTAACTAGTAGTAGCGATAAGTAAGGGTCGATCCCACGAGGAGTGTGGTTAGATTGTGATGATTCGTATTTTATTTAAATAAACAATTGGGGTAAGGAATTATGAATTAAATTAACTAATAAAATAAACAAGCAATTAAACTAGCAAGAAAGTAATTAACAAAGAACTCAAAAATAATCAAGGCCTAGTTCTAGTTCAGTTTCCACCCTCGGTTCACTCATTTAATCAACTACAATATCATAATCTATTCATCAAATGCGACTAAAAAACCTAAGTAGCAATAAGCTCTGCTACTCGAATTTGCCCTTACCGTTTACTCAATTAAAATGCCCATGAGCTTATTATCCTAGGTCGGAACAAGTTGATAGGATCCCCTTTGTTACGTCCCCATGTCCCCCGTGGGGCGACATGGAGGTGAAAAAAGGAAAGAGAGGGATGGGGTTGCTCTCGCTTTTGGCATAGTGGGCCCCAGCGGGGGATAGACTTTTTACAAAGATTAGTTTTAATAGTGCTCAACTATCCACCAATACCATCCAATATCTTAAAGCAAGATATGTACCCCTAATTCACGTCAGTCATGATATTTTTCAGACCTGCATCCATAAATAGCTGACACTCTTGAAATAAAACTATCGCAGTTGTTTCATCTAAATTGCACCCATTGGCCCACGCGTGATTTTAGAATTCCCCAAGGTTACCCTTCACTTCTTTTCATTAATTAACCTATCACGCTGAATTTATCTATTTAAGGGTTTGCTCTATTAGTCCCCCACACATCTTTTCTTTCTTTTCACTTTTTTCACCTAATTCTATTAATTCCCATGTCTGTTTCCAATGACATTTCCTTGATGATGAGGTCGCTCAGGAATCGGCCATCCTGGCATTAGGTGGTCGCGTGAACAACGTCATGAACGACCTTCTGTTCCAAATAATGAAGCTCGTTAAAGAGAATGAAATCTTTACCGTGGACAGAGATCGATTGGCCACAAAGAATGAGGATCTTCATGCAAGAGTAGCCTGGCTGCGCTAATGGTTTTGGCAGGCACTTGAATGGAAACGGAACTACTAAAAATTATGGAGGAATGGAGAGGGGAGTAACAAGTTCCATGATCTTCCTCCTTTTCATTTCGTATTTTTTTTTATTCTGTTTTGGTGCAAATGCATCTTCTTTCCTTTGTTTTCAACTTGTTTTGGTACGGCTGTATCTTATTTCTCGTTATGTTCTTTTCTTATTTTGGTGTAACTGTATTATTTTTGTGCTTGGTGAGGTCCCAGTCTATGGGGTTCCACCTGATTCCTTAAGTGTATGTTTGGTAAGCATAATAAGCTAGCTTATGTCTTATTTAGAAGCTCTCTGTATTTAAATAAGCCTTGTTTGGTTGCATGAGTTTATTTGAAAAGTCTGAGATTATCTCAGATGCTACTACTACAAGCGTTTCAAATAAGCTAATGGAACTTTTTGATTTTATTCCTATTTTAATCCTTTTATTTTTTTAAAAAAACTATACTATTATTTCGTTTAAAAAAAAGTTATGTCCAATTACTGAATTTTATATATATATATATATATATATGTGTGTGTGTGTGTGTGTGTGTGTGTGTGTGTGTGTGTATAAAATGAAATTGGTAATAGAAACAATAATAATTAAATTTATAATCCTAATATTATATAAGAATAAATAAAAAATAGCATTGACGCTATTATTTTAAACATGTACTTTTGTGTAATTTTGTATTTTTGAGTCAGCTTATCAGCTAAATTTGCCAAACGCTTTTATTTAAATCAGCTAGCTTTTCAACTATCAGTCATCAGCTATTAGATATCAGCTCTCAAATAACTTATCATTCATCAGCTAGCTTTTTAGCTATCAGCTAGCTTATCAGTTTTGTCCGCCAAACATATTTAGCTTGCGTGTTTAATTTTTAGCTTATCAGCTAAGTGTATGGAAATTATTTAGCTTGCGTGTTTAATTTCTCTTTCCTTGATAATTATATATATGTTCTAATAACAAATCAATATACCTAAAATAATAACATACATATTTGGAATATATAATTTTATCAATAATATCAGATTTTGATCAAGTACTAGAAGATTATATTTGGAATTATCAATTCCCAATATTAAACTACAATCTCGAGGGAATCGATCGATTCCCAATTTTATCGATAATATTGGAAATTGATAAAATATAAATTTGATAATTCCCAATACTGGAAGTTGATAATATTCTGGGAGTTGATATGGGGAATTATCTTCTCACAATATTATCAATTCCCATTATTATCGATAAATATTGGGAAGTGATCATGTCCACGATTATATAGATTCCCAATATTCCAAATTATCAATTCCCAGTATCATATATCTCGTGAATTGATAATATTGGGAATCGATCATTCCTAATATCTTTTTAACAAATCCCGGTATATTATCAGCACCAAATATTCGGTTAATCAATAATAACCTAGGAACTGATATAATTCTAAATATAACTCCAACTGTCCTTCCATCTGCCAAAACATGAGACTTTTTTTCAAATAACAAAATGGCTGACGTTTTCATCTTCCCCAGAATTTCGGACATATAAGAAATACAACTAAAAATAGAAACTGAGAATCCGACCAATGCTACCACCACTCCTACTGGGGATCTTGCCTCTGCCACCGATGTCACCGTGTCCCCACTGACACTGCCACAATTCCTCCCCTCATTGACGCTGCATATTCGCCTCCCAAACTATTAATTAATCCGAAACCTTCTTAATCTTGTCAAACAGTGACTAGGTCTTCAAAGAGTTAATTTCGTGATTTGTGATTTTTATAAGGATTTTTATATTTGATTAATTTCATGATTTGTTTTTGGATTTCAGGATTTGATTGGTTTCGTGATTTGTATTTGGATTTTGTGATTTGATTAATTTTGTGAATTGTATTTAAATCTGGTGATTTGATTAATTTTGTGATTTGTATATTTTGGTTTCATGGGTTGACTAATTCCGTGATTTGTATAGTTTGATTTTGTGATTTGTTATTTGGATATGATTGGGATTTGATTAACTCCATGATTCGACCAATTCTATGACCTTAACCATTCCGTGATCTGAACCATACTATACTATTTTTTTGACATACTATATAGTTATGTGTACATGTTTGTTTTCCTTATATATTTCAGATTAAGGATTGGTGCTGGAAGAGACAAAGATTGAGGTGGATGAGGGTGTCCATCAATTTGTATGAAAAACCTTTAATTATAGAAACGATTAAGGAACAGATGACGTATGTGGCACGTCCTGAGATGTACCAACAATCCAAGTGGTGTTGTTTTTTAAGATATCTTCTCTACAAGAAGGAGGGTCCAGTTTCCAACTCCGACATACAGGCTTTGTTGGGGCAACAGGTTGCGAGGCGTGATGCATGGTCCGACGAGATTTAGTTCTATGTGGGTGAGCAATTCCCTAGGTTTTTCAAGATAGAGTATGCATTGGGACTGGTTTAAGATTTGGCCCCATTAACTTTAACCTGAATGTGAAGCATGATTCTCGAAGGGGGCATATATATGAGACACAAGCACAAAAGGTTGAGGGTCGTGTTTTAATAGTGGTTGTCCATGATCATTTTTCTAGTGGTGAGTACTCAAGTCCGACTAGTGATCAAGTGAAGTTTGCTAAGATCTTATCTGTGTATGGTTTCTTATTTGGGATTGACGGGCTCACAAAGGAGATAGAACAATGGATTTGGGCATTGATTGAGAAAGATGATAAGTGGGATAGTTTTCCATGGGGTGCATACACTTTCTAGATCATTCTCAACCAGTTGTCTATTGTAGAGCCAAAAAGGCACGTGATGGGTCGTTTAAGTACCATTTATACCATTTCTCCTTGGCCTTTTTGTTATGTCTTTAATTTATAATTTTTAATAAAATTTAGTTCCAGTCATTTCATTTAATAAATTTAAATTAGAAAAATAAACTAGAAGCAAATTAAAATATATCAGTAAATAGTTTTAAATAATAAAAACAAAATCAAAATATTCAAAATCTTGTTAAATAGAAAGAATATTACACACACACTCATATATATATATATATATATATATATATATATATATATGTGTGTGTGTGTGTGTGTGTGTGTGTGTGTGTATTATATATACATATATTATAAATTTATAATATTATATACACACATATATTCTACATTTAGAATATTTTTGAGTTTTATACATATTTAAAATTTATTATGTTGAGTGTTTATATATATATATATATATAGGATTGGGTACAAATGAAACCCACGTCAATATATGCGAACCTATGGACCAATTTAGGCCGTAGATCTAATAAAATGTGTGGACCAGATTTCTTCTATTTTTTAAATTCATTAAATTATATATATAGAAAGAAAAGGGCTTTTAGGTAATTTTACAAATACTCTTCATCATATTAAATCCAAATCAACTCCCGTTTTCCACAAACCTCACATTCAACACGACAAATCTGGTCCCCATTTTCCCCCAAACCTTGAACCCTAAAATATCATTCGCCGCCTCATATTTGTTTAGCAAGGCCGCTTCAGCGGCGGTTGCCGGAATCGCCCAAATCGGCCCGCTGAAACTCCTCTCTCTCCACCAAACTGGCCGCTGAAACTCCCTTCCCGTATATACCCCAAACCCTATCAAATCGGCCGCTGAAACTCATCTCTCTCTCCCCCAAATCAGCCACTGAAACTCCTCTCTCTCTCCCCCAAATCGACCGATGGAGCCAAACGCGACGGTCACCGCTGGAGTGCCATCGCTGTGGAGCCGAACGCCATCAGCTGGAGCCTTCGCCATCGCCGTCTGTTTCCGCCTCCACATCTCCATGACCATGCTTTCCATTGAGGTCGGCACCGTCGGGGGTGGGACCCAGATGGCATCCCAGTCGGCGTGCCTCAACCTGCTCGGGGTGAAGATAATATCTTCAGAGGTTGGATATGAGAAGCCAGATGAGAAGATATTTAGAGCATCTTTAGGTAAGGTTATAAAACATACCAAAAGCCCCTTTTTCATAAAATTCTTTTCTTATTTTTAATTAATTTAATGCTGAGATGCATATAACAATTTTAACTACATAGTCGAAACGTTTGCTGGGGTTACACCAGCATCTCAGAAATTTAACGTTGATAATTAATGTTGTTTATAGATCGAATCTCTGTAGAGGCCAGCAAAGCAATTCATGTTGGAGATGATACAAAGGCCGACCAAGTTGGGGCTAATGCCGTTGGAATTGACTGCTGGTTAGTTTTACAATGTTTGCAACGATTAATATTTGCTAATTTAATTTGTATGTATATATTATGTTTATAAATTGATGGATGTTCTTTATAATGGATACGCAGGTTGTGGGGGACGGACGTGAAGAGCTTCCAAGACATACAAAACCGAGTCCTTTTGCCTTGTGTGAGCTGCAAGAATTAAGAATGCCTTAATCTTCGCTAATTACTTGGCCTGGTTCRGGATGGTGTCGAGAAATGAACTGTTTCGGTGTGCTAAAATACTCGAAAGGTGTAATAGTTACGTCGAAAATGCTGAGAAATAATGTCTTTAGATCAAAATTTTGAGTTACTGTTGATGTTGAATTCATGTATTTAAATCCTCTCTCCCTCAAAAATAGAGAAAGAAAGAAAGAAAAAAGGAAAAAAGGTTCCAAGGTAGGAATAAAATAAAAAAAAGCGATCATTGCACAAGTTACCCTTGAGGTTAAGGTTAATTACTAAGGAGTCACTTTGTTCATTTTTATATTGGGGCCCCGGTGCTTTTTGAAGGAATACCTCGGTGCTTTTGGGAGAAATTGGCAGGGGCACTGGGTGGCGACGGTGATGCAGCTGTGGTTGTTGGCCGATTTTGGTTGAGTTTGGTTCGTCGCACGGCGACTTGAATTTGGACGGCGGTGATGTTGAAAAATAAAAGGCAGTGGTAGTGTAGTAAAAAAAGCACCGCAACAATATTAAGAAAGCACTCCAAAAAACTAGCACTGCCAACATAAAAAAAAAAAAAAAAAAAAAAGCACTGCTGAATACTTGTGTAGTGCTATAAATAGTCATATACAATGCTTTTAATATTCAGATTTTTAAATTTAATTATATTTATTTATTTTTACATTTTTAAATATTCAATATGTATCTTAAATCGTAGATCTTGAGAATGTGATTAATTTGATATATATTTCATTAAAAATGAATAAAAATTAAAAAAGTTATGGTTCGTTGAATATTTGAGTTTTATTATAAATTTTTGAATTTGCAGTCATATATCTGTTGTGCTTTCTAAAAAGCATTTTAGTGCTCTTTATAAACGTCGTTATATGTCCAAAATACCCTTTTTAATTATTTAATGAATTTTTTTAAATTATTACCATACTGACATGTCATAATCTCAACCATCAAGATTATTCAATCTAATGGTCAAGATGAGTCCCTAGGTTCGCATATATTGACATGGTTCCATTTGAACCCAACCCTATATATATATATATATATATATATATATATATATATGTTGAGTGTATGTGTGCGCGCGCGCTAACATATTAACTTTACATACTCATTTTGTTTCAGTTTTGGGTATACGAGGCTATACCTTCTTTGGGAAACACATGTGTTGGGAATAAGAGAAGAGGATTTACAACAATCACGGTTAAATAGATGGTCATTCAACTGAAACCGTAATGACCTCTCAATTTTTTTTGATCTTTCGGTAATTAAATTTCTTGATATTCTTTAGTATATTTATGTAAATGCATATTTTTTAGATTGTTTATATATAACCATGGTATATATTATTTCTAGGATTAATCATAATAATTTATCCACACATGAAATTCCTATTTTAGATTCAGTGTACATGCATTGAGATATTGGAGTCTATAAACGAGGAGCTTTGTGATTATAGATGGCAGCCAACGTTCATGATGACCTTTCATTGGACGTCAAGTACAGGAACCGAGGGTCAACTTTCTTTTCTCCCCCATCTTGTGATAGGGGGTCTGGTCGATGTGGCAGTGTCAGAGGTACATGCAGCGTAAGGGTATCCCCGCTAAACAACAAGACGAGAAAATGCCTACAAACTTAGTTATGGCTTCAGATCTACCTTCCATCCCATTGACTGTAGATCATGTCTCGTCGACTCATGATAATATTGCACCTCCGGTGGTTCCAGATAGTGTATCACTGATCTTTCCAAATAGTCCTCGACGCTCACCGACACATACTCAACATGACATGCCGATACATATTTCTCACTCCCCACCTACATGTAGTCCTTGACACTCACCAATATGTATTTATAAATGCTCGCCGTCACCTAGTCCTCAATGCTCACCGACACGTACTCATCAGCTATTGGCTTTTTGTAGTCCTCAGTGGCGATGGAAGAGGACTCACGCGGTGAATTGAAATGTCTCCTCAAAATTTCAACTCAATTGTTAGAGGGATCTAGATGTGAGAATGTTGATATGATAGAGATAGTTAAGCACATAAATGCTGAATTAATAGAGTGAGTGCTTGAGAGAGTAGATCAGTGATTGGATGGTCCAAGTGTACAATTATTGTGAGATTAGATGAGCTAGACTAGCGAGCAAATGAGCATAGGAGGTCTAAAGATAAGGAGGTGCGATATTAGTAGTTGATGAGGTTCGGCGCGTCTTGGATGATTTGAATGTTACACGTATGTCACATGGGCTCAGTGATCCAGCTTTTACACGGAGTCCACCAGCACATGGTCTAGTTATTTTGGAGAGTCCACAGGGCTTAGTGATTTAGGCGTGAGGGAGAGTCCACATGGCCCTAGTGATCCAATTGTTCTGGGGACTCCACATGGTCCCAGTGATTCGCACGTGAGGCAGAGTCCACCAGCATGCGGTCGGGTTGTTTTGGAGACTCCGCATGGGATTAGTGATCTAAATGTGAGGCAGAGTCCCTAGGAGCTTAGTGATTCGGTTGTTTTGGGGAGTCCATAGGAGCTTAGTGATCCGGACGTGAGGCAGAGTATACTAGCACGTGGTCCGATTGTTTTGAGACTCCGCATGGGCCTAGTGATTCGGATGTGAGGCAGAGTCCCTGGGAGCTTAGTGATCTTGTTGTTTTGGGGAGTCCAAAGGGGCCTAGTGATCTAGGCATGAGGCAGAGTCCACCAGCACAGGGGGCCAGTAATGCGCACGTTCTAGAAAGGGAATCATTTGTTCCATTTAACGGGTTTTTTTGCAGACATGCTCGAGGTATTTACTGATGACCAACCAAATGCACTTTATGTTCTATGCCGGCTAACTCATGATCCACCACTCACACCTACCCAGTCTTATCCACATTCGGGTGAACCGCTCACACCTATTCGGATTTGTACTGACCGGGTTCATTTGAGTTACTTGATGACTATGGTACACACAATACGACATGTCGTACAACTGAGTAAACATGACTATGTGGTGAGCCAAGCAACAAAGAGGTTGTAAGACGAGTAGGAGAATGTATCACCAGTTCATGGATAGTGATTCAGACGAGAGGTGATCGTAGATTTATTTTGTCCAATATTATAAAATATAGTTGTTGTGTGATATTTGTCTCACCTGAAAAATTACCCCAAGAGAACCTGCACCTTCACTTGAGAATTTCCAGACCTACTTTTCCACAAAAACACGTTAGAAAGGACCACCGGGGGTTTTCCGGTGGAAACCTCTCTGATGCTTAAGTTAGTAAGCATTTCAAATCGGAATAAAAATAAAAGCAGGAGAAGAATGCTTGAGATTGCGTACCTCTTAGCTCTGAGGTTTGGATATTTATAGTTTTTCATCAAGTGGGGCCCTTTCGAAATCCTGAAAATAGAATTTTGCGATTCTCGGGCCGTTATTCACAATGGTAAGGTCGTCCCTTTCTGTGAATCTAGGGAAAGGCAGACCAAGGAAGCACTAATCATTCTCTCTCATTCTAGGAGGGGTCAAATCAGGGCCATATTCGAAATGAGCCAGATCAGGAAAATCCGGAACCCGCAGTTTCTAATAGCGTTAGCTCAGGCCAGGATAAATTCAGGGCACATCAACTAGGTCTGGATTTCAGACCAAGATCAATATCTAGAGGAAGCCAGATCAGGACAATCCGCACCCCACAATCTCTAGTAGCATCGGCTAGGATCAAGGCGATATTTAGCCAGGTCTACCCAACCAGGTCTGGTATTCACATCAGGACCATTTCAGGGCACATTAACCAGGTCTGGATTTCAGACCAAGATCAATATCCGGAGGGAGCCATATCAGGACAATCCGCACCCCACAATCTCTTGTAGCATCGGCTAGAATCAAGGCGATATTCGTCCAGGTCTACCTAACAAGGTCTGGTATTTACATCAGGACCATTTCAGGGCACATCAACCAGTCTCCCCTCTAAAATGGTTGGGTCTGACCTGTACATCTCTAGAGTTTGTTCCAGGGCCGCTAGGGCTCCACCTGGCCTTCCAAATTCCTTATCTGTACAAATCCTAAAAAATCCGCCTTTTGATCAGGTCGAATCATTGGGGTTATTTGTAACACTTCGTATTCAGGTACAGTTATCACCCCACACGTCTCCTTGGGTACTGTACTACCAACAGGTCAGCAACGGTTACAGCCCCCAGCACATATCTTCGGGTACTATGCCTCTGACAGATATTAAATGCGGGAATCCTATCAAGATCCTGCTTTTTCCTCGAAATTCATTTTTTGAAGATTCTCTTTCCTTTTTCCCTTCTCTTTTCCCGGTTCATTCCTCACTTTTTCTCTTCATCACCAAACGCTCATTTCCTCTCACAGTTTTCTCCCACCCGCAGCTTTCTCCTTCCTAAGCAATTTCCGGTCACCTCAAAGAAAAACAAGGTATTTTTTCCGGTTTCTATCCATTTTCAAATTATGTCTACTTAATCATCTTCTTCCTCCTCTTACAATCAAATTTCAACCCCTTCTTCTCCGGCGGCGCTCTCTTATTCCCCGAGCACCTCCGCTGAGTGGGCTCCCCTTATTCCGGGACACCCTGACAACATCATTTCTATCTTTAGCAATAGAACAGTAGAGGGATTGAGATCAAAATTTCACATTCCTTGGGAATTATGGCTGGTTAACCTCGGTCTAGGAGAGAGAGCCTACCATCCCCGCTCCGATCATCTGAATTTCTTCGTTGATCAGTTTCAGGCAGGGCTGTGCCTCCCCGTCAACCCTTTCATATCTGGAATTGCCCAGATGTACAAGATACCAGTGCACCAATTCGTCCCCAATTCCTTTAGGATAATTATAGGTTATAATCTGGCTATGCGATATGCGGACTTACTCCCACATCTTTGACGTTCTACTCACTATTTCAGGATTAGAGCGCCCCTTCCGGCTACTTCTACTTGTGTTCCCACGCCGGCGTGCATTTTTTGACCGGTGGTCCTTCCTCTAACAAATATTGGAGGAAGAAATTCTTTTTCGTGCATTTCTCTAGTGATTGGGGTTTTCCCGCCAAGTCCATTGAACAACTCCCCACCCAAGCTCAATTATCCGTGGGAGACAGATCTCCCCGCCTGAAGAAAACTATTGATGTCTTGAACCAAAATGTTTTCAACTTGACCAAGCTTCTTAACCCCTTCACTCTGAATTTCTTTAATTCTAGAGAGGAAATGGGTCCCTTGACCCCTGAGATGGGTATATACCACGAAAACATTTATTTTGTTTCTTTCCTCTCACCCACTGGGTAGATCTGTCCTTTGAACAGTTTTTTGTCTGTTGCTTTCTTTTGCAGATAATATGATGCGAAAGTTTTTGGAGTCCCAACAGACCGCAGAGGTTCCTGAGAAGAAACCGCAGGGAGAGCAGGCTACTGGATCGTCAGAGATTCCCCCATTAGCGCGATCCGAGCAGTGCGAGTCACGACTTGAGCGGCGCGAGGCGTCCACTAAGCCCGAAGTGGATCTGGCAATCCCCTCCGAGTCAGGGGAGGAACAGGAGCTCCTCTCTAGAAAGCGCGCCCGATCTGGAAAGGGAGTGGCCTCGTCAGGGGCCAAAGTGGTCAACCCTAATGCCACCCTTTTTACCAGTACCCTATTCTCAACTGTTCTGGGGACGTGGCTATCCAGTTCATTCAGGGCCAGTGCCCGGCATCAGATCGGAAGACTCTGGAAAAGTGGACCGACCCAGAGTTAATCGAATCATTATGCCAGGACGAGGCCAGGGTGATCATCCTTCCTTTCAATGCTTGCGTTTGCTTTTTGCTGATGTTACCATAAGTTTGATTTATTCCTTCTCAGGCCGTATCAAAGAGGTCCATACTAGTGGCCCGTGCCAGGGGCTCCCTCATGAATGCATACCTGGTCAAAGAGCACAATCTTCTGAAGGAAAATCAGAAGAAGTTGATGGCACTTTATAAGGAGAGGGGGTCCGAGCTGAAGAGGGCTAGGACGGAAGTGTCAGTTGCAAGAGAAGGAGAGGAAAAGGCCTGGGTAGAAGCGTTAGCAGCCAAGGAGAGAGAGGAGGAGGCCCGAGCAGAAGTGGAAAGCCAGATAGAGGAAGCTCTGTCAAGGGGATGGGAGGAAGGTAGGACTGAATTTTTAAATTCAAAGGATGGGCTCCGGCTCATCCAGACTACCAGGGCAGCTACCGAGCAGGCCTTCCTCGGATCAATGGATCTCGACAAGCTCTTGGTGCTGGAGGCTTTAGTATATTTCAACCTTGGCATTGATGCTTGTGAGAAATGGTTCAAGGAAAATCCCTCGCTCCCCTACGACCGGAGCAAAACCATTCAAGGGAAACCCGAGCCCACCAGTTTCTCCTACTCGGCTGGGGGAGATCATTTGCACCAGCTCGGGGATCATGAATTTGCAGAGCATGTCCTCCAGCTCTTTCGCTCCTCTACTCCCGAGTCTTCCCCTCAACCAGACCAGAATGTGGTCCTAGCTCTGACTGCCTCTATCTCCTCCCCAACCTTCGCTGGTCTGGGTGAGCTGCTGGCGGGGTGTCACCTAGTGATCTACCAGAGGAGGATGCTGTGGAAAAATTTTCGAGATACCTGGACGTCGGGGATGGTGATATGGCAAATTAGGCTGGTCTGGGCTGTTCTCTGCTTTTCCCTGTTCTTTTCATAGATAGATCTGTTTGTTTTGCCTATGTGGCTGATCTGTCTTTTTGCTCATTCTGCCTGTAACTGAATAGTTTGTCATTTAATGACTCTTGTTCCTAGGGTTTCCTGGTTTTAAGGAAACCCTAGTACTATTTCGTTATAAATCGTGTGCACCTGCTTTCTTTATATACGTGCCTCATACTTGCACATTTTATTTTTCAATATGGCCTCCTCGGTAATTTTTGCCAGAGCTTCAGCCTCTACCCATTTGCTAAAGTACTCAACGGTAATATTAAGAACTTCTTCTGAGCTGGAGCCGTAGGGAAAGGCCCGACCAGATCTATCCCCCATTTTGCAAAGGGGCAGGGAGAGCCCATTGTCATAAGTTCTTCCGCCGGCTTGTGAACCAGGGGAGAGGTCTTTTGGCACTTATCACACTTCTTGACAAAGTCTTCTGCTTCCTTTCGTACTAATGGCCAAAAATATCCAGACCTCATCACTTTGCTTGCTAATGTCCTGGCGCCCATATGATTACCAAAACAACCTTAGTGAATTTCTCTAAGGATATGGGCGCCTTCCTTCCAGCTCAGACATCTCCGGAGAGGTTGTCTGAACCCTCTCCTATACAATTCTCCTTTGATCAGGCAGAAACGAGAGGATCTAATCTTTATCTTTGTTACCTCTCTTTTATTATCTGGTAGCTCCCCTTTCTCCAGATATAACCTGATCGGGAAGCGCCAATCTATCTCCTCTTCTAAGGCATGAACTTCTTCCTCTCCAAACTCCCGGCATGCCATTAGGAGAGTGATCACTTTTTCTTGACAATCCCTTGCTGAGCTGGCTACCTTGGCCAGGTAATCAGCACGGCCATTTTCCTCTCTGGGAATTTGATAGAGCGTCAAAGAGCTCATGCTGCCAGCCAGTTCACGAAACTGGGTCAAATATTTTTGAAGGTGTTCTTCTCTGGTTTCGAATTCTCCTTTTATTTGTTTGCGTATAAGCTGAGAATCTACCCGCGCACATACTCGGTCCGCCCCCAAATCTCTTGTCATCTGGGCTCCTCTCAGCAGGGCCTCATACTCTGTGGCATTATTGGACAACGGGTAGTTCATGAGCACCGCATCTCTGTGGTAATCCCCTCTGGGTTTATTAACACTACCCCTGCACTAAAGCCGAGGTTGTTAACCGAGCCATTGGTGTATATCGTCTATTCTTTTGTCTTTTCAGGAGATTTGGTCATCTCCTGCATGAAGTCCACCAACGCTTGGCCTTAATTGATGTTCGTGCTTCGAAATTGATATCAAACTCACTTAGATCGATTATCCACTTCACTAGGCATTCTGAGGCCTCCGGTTTATCCATGACTACTTTCAGGGGTAAGTTAGTCCTGACCACCACATCGTGCGAGAGGAAATAGGGGCAGAGCTTGCGAGCTGTTCCGACCAGAGCCAGCATGGCTCGCTCCACCTCTACGTACCGCAGCTCAACATCATGCAAGATCTTGCTCCAATAGTATACTAGCCTCTGCATCTTTCCTTCTTCTCTGATCAGGACTGTGCTGATAGCTTGCTTTCCCACAGATAAATAAAAGATCAAGGGTTCCCCCTGGACAGGTTTGGTAAGTAATGACATCCCGATCAGGACTTCAACTTCTGAAACGCGTCCTGGCATTTCCCATCCCACTGGAACGGGGCTCTTTTTCGTAAGGCCTGAAAAATGGCAGACTTTTTTCAGCCGAGCGTGAAACAAACCTGCTCAAGGCTGCTATCCGCCCAGCTAAGCATTGCATTTCCTTAACATTTTTTGGGGGCTGCATATTCATGATAGCTTTGACCTTCTATGTATTTGCTTCAATCCCCTTTTCTTTGATCTTCATCTTATACTTCCTCAGAGTATCAAAGGTTTTCCTCAGGTCATCCACGTGTGAGGCTGCTTTCACGCTCTTGACCAACATATCGTCCACATAGATCTCCATGTTGCGCCCGGGCTGTTTTTGAACATTTTGTCCACTAGCCGTTGATATGTGGCACCCGCGTTCTTAAGCCCGAACGGCATGACCACGTAGCAATAAGTCCTTTTTGGAGTTATGAAACTAACTCGCTTCTGGTCATCCTTAGATAGCCTAATTTGGTGGTATCCCTGCGAGGCGTCCATCATACTCAGGAGTTCACAACCCGATGTGGAATCAACCAGTTGGTCTATCCTTGGCAGTGGGTAGTTATCTTTAGGGCAAGCCTTGTTAAGATCACGGAAGTCTATGCACATCTGATTCAAACTTTTGTGCACCCTTTTTAATATATTTTAATTTAAAACACGCAAGCTTGCTCGCAAGAGAACGAGGGCACTTGTAGGGTGGAAAGTTGACACGTGTCGATCTCTCGAGGACAACTGTTCGGTATCTCGGATGTTTTTCTCAATCACAATCAAACATATAATTCATACAAATTAGGGTTTTTTTTTGGAATTTTGATTTAATTATGAACTAGAGCAATATTAAACTTAAAACTAATTAATCTAATTAACTTAAACTAAATTACCACTAAACTAACTAGAATTTAAAAGAAATAATTAAACTAAATCAACTTACTTAAACCTAAGAACTAAGAAATAATTAACCTAGTAATAAAACGCAGCGATGCTTTATTATTTAAAACCCAATCAATTCTCATGAATAACGTAAACGAATCTAAGAAGCATGAATATAAGCAACTATCATGAAGCTATTTGGTCATAGGAATCTCAAAACGGGAATTAAAGCATAAATCAATTCGCATAAATAGTTCAAAAACGCAAAGGGTCTTCATGGGTACTTCCATGGAAAGTCGGGAGTAACTTAAGTTGATGCGGTTTAATCTCCACTTCCCTTGAGGTTGATCTAAGAACAATGGCTGACCTAAAAGGCACAACATTCGGACGTGCCCAAATCATGCTGTCTAGGTGCCTCGATCTCAAGCTTGCGTGTTTTAAATTAAAATATATTAAAAAGGGTGCACAAAAAGTTTGAATCAGATGTGCATAGACTTCCGTGATCTTAACAAGGCTTTGCCCTAAAGATAACTACCCACTGCCAAGGATAGACCAACTGGTTGATTCCACATCGGGTTGTGAACTCCTGAGTATGATGGACGCCTCGCAGGGATACCCACCAAATTAGGCTATCTAAGGATGACCAGAAGCGCAGTTAGTTTTCATAAGCTCCAAAAAGGACTTATTGCTACGTGGTCATGCCCGCTTCGGGCTTAAGAACGCCGGGTGCCCACATATCA
>BMAC01000190.1:179628-195772 GCA_014905375.1 Phtheirospermum japonicum
TCGAGTCGTCTCTCGAGGAATATACAATCGGAAATCTCAAACAGTTTGTTCAATTCAATATCACATACATGGTGGGGGGGGGGGGGGGGGGGGGGGGAGGGGGGGTGTTGATTTTTTGATTATCTAGAAATTTAAAATACATAAACTATAATTAAAACTAAGTAATTTAATTCAGCAATTGGAATTTATTAACTAGAGTAATTATTCTAAGAACTTAAAACAAGATCAACTATCATAAAATCAACCGATTTTCAAGAACGAAATGCAAATGAAACGAATTAACTAACAAGAATAATAACCCAAGCATTAATTAAACTAAAGATTACGTATTCAATACCAAAATTATCTAGGGTTCTAAGCATTAACAAACTCAAAAGCAATTAATGAAAAAAAACTACTTAATTGCATAAATTAAACTACGAAAATGAATAAAAGGTTTAGAGTACTTATTAAACTAGAAAGCGTAGTAAATTCTCCATCTACTCCGGAGAGGTGATTGATCTCGGTCGAAGAACGGATCACGAGCGGACGGTTGGAGCTTGGCGATCCTCGAATCTTCGATCTCGATCAATTAGTGTGATATGGAGGCGGGTGGTGTTATTCTCGAGCCAAGAGATCGAGTATTCAGTGGTATGGGTCAGGAGTGTCTGTTTGGGACGGACTTCGAAAGGTATTTTATAGATCTCTCTTGACTTGAAGCGTAAGAAACCTTAAAATTCCCGATTCTGGGCCGTCGCGTTGACGGAGCGTCGACTGACGCGTGCTGGTGCCGGCGTCGGTGCTTCCTGGCGCGCGCGTCGGCTGGGTGGGTGCGTCGACGATGTGCATCGACATCGATGCTTCAGCAAGTAGCGTCGACGTTGCATCGACATAGGTGCGTCGACATCGACACTTCAGCAAGTAGCATTGACGTTGTGTCGACATAGGTGCATCGACATCGACGCTTCAGCAAGTAGCGTCGACGTTGCGTCGACATAGGTGCGTCGACATCGATGCTTCAGCAAGTAGCGTCGACGTTGCGTCAACGCTGCGTTGACTGACGCAGATCATGGCTCGCATCGACGGTCGCGTCAGTCGACGCGGCTGCGCGTCTGCCTCCGTCTTCTTCTATCTTTTTGCTACTCGTTCACCGGAAAGTCCATTCTTCATTTATCGAACATCAACTTCATCTAATTATGCGCTGAACTCGTCTGGTTACTTAGCTGTAAAGTGAAAAACCACAAATAATCACTTATTTGCATCAATCTAGGTCAAAACGCGGTAAAAATAAGCTGAGAGTACAAATATACGAAATAGAGCTTAAACTACCCAACTTATACCAAAAACAATAAGAAAAACAAGCTATAAACCTACTAAAAATAAGGACAAATATGTGCTAATCAGTTACTGGGTTGCTAATGGTCCAAAGATGTTGAAAGATATTACAAAATCAGGATTGAACACTGGGATTTCATTTTAGACTATAAAAGGATATCCAAGAAGCTAGCCTGATATAACCATCAACATCCTTCACCACCCATTAGCTTGAGAACCATTATACACCACCAAACACACTCCAAAAGAGTGATACGGAGGATCGATAGAGGATTTGGAGAAAATACAAAGAACGCGAAGAACGAAAAGATTAGAGAATTCAAAAACTTCTTATGGTTTATCCTTTCTAGTTTTTATTTATGAACAATATGTGTTTGATGAAATATCTAGAGGAATGTTTACATATATTTAACTAATTTAATCATATTTTAGGATTTGGTAAATGATGGACGATTAATGTTTTAGATCTTTCTTTCAATCAAGCATTTGGTCCTTTTAATATTATTGATTCTCGATCGACATATATGCATAATTGTTTGACACACGTTTTATGCTTATTAGTTTTAACAAATCATAAATCGAGAGAGGAGGTTTGTTAGTAGAACTTTGAATTCAAAACATTCTAATCAATATGATCGAGATACTTGAGATTAGGGTTGATGTTGTTTAAGTCTTTAAGACTTTTTGGAGTTCTAATTGTGTTAAAAGAAATGCGTCTCGCATTTAGATACCACAATTTACTTACTTCGAGAGAAGGGTTAAACCATATTCTTGATTAACATATATTGAATTGATTTGAACAGTGCTTGGTTGATTGAAAAGGTTTTAAATTCGAGTATGATCCCTTTACTATTTTTGTGTTTGTAATTCATCGTTTCATGTTCGATTCACAACCATCTGTGCTTCTAAAGTTGTGATAGATTGATAACCTTTTATAACTACCAGCTTTGATAAATCAAAATTCAAGAGATGAGGTTTATCAATTAGTCTTTCAAATACGAGACACTCTAATCAATAAAACCGGGAGGATGAGATTAGTAGTGAAGTCGTATAAATATTTTAAAAGCTTTTTGGAGTTCTAAATGTGATCTTGACAATGCGTCTTATATTTAGAACTCATGATTTAATCAATTTGAGAGAAGGGTCTAATTTATTATTGACTTATAATAGATTGAATCGCAACAATACTCGAGTGATTAAACATGATAGACATTTTGGAAGTTCGTTGAAACTCCAAACCTCGGAATACCTCCGTTATCATTTGAATGCCTATATTCTCACCTTTTGATATTGATCTTGGTAAATTAATTTTAATTAGTTTATTTTATGTTCGTCGTTTGTAACAATAAAATAAAATTTTATTTTATATTCATTTAAATAATATTAATTGATTAATAACATTACTTGTCAATTTCTAAGATTTGGTCCATGTGGAAATCAACTTTGCTCGTCGTGTACGATATCTATGCCATACGCTTTCGATTAGATAGAATATAACAAACAAACAAGTTTTTATTACTCATCGACCCCGAAATTGGGAGCGGATCAAGTTTTTTGCGCCGTTGCTGGGAACCAATTGATTGGAAATTGATAATAATGTACTTGACAAATTAGTTTTATTTAAAAAAAAATTACACTTTGTTCTTAATTGGAGCTTGGATTTATTAGATTTTAGGTTGTCAAACAAGCTCTTGAAGGAGGAAAGCATTTAGCTAAAGATATTAAATTAAGCGCTGGTTGGGAGACAACCCAACAATAATGGAAATGGTGTCGAGATGCACCTCAAACCAATTCGGAGGCAATCCCTCCGAAACCCAACGAGGAGGCAATCTCTCTGAATGAGAGCCAACACCAATCACTCCCCCTCTAAATCTCCGTAGATTTAGTGAGTCATGGACAAATTAAATCACATTTTCTTTTCAAACTTTTAATTAGGGGGGGGGGGAGCAGTGCATTTTACTTTGGTTATGTATTTTGTATCATATAGAATCTCATTAGTTTTTATTTCATTTTTATTTTTCTTTTTTCTTATTTACACATTTAATTGCTTTACTAGAAATAAAATAAGATTGTGGATAATTTGGTCTACATATATATGTGATTCATTTGATGAAATATGCATTTGTGTGGACCTCTTTTGCGAAATAACTTATGTGTTAGGGATGAGTTGATTTCTTATATTCTATATAAAAAAAAGGCATGACTGAAGGTGATTGCTATACCTTGACTGAAAAATCTTGGCCTTTTATTTTAAAAATTATATGCCTTATGAAAAATCATATGTGGTTTTCTATCGTGTATGCATATGAAAACCTGCGGTAAGAATCGCATACACAAACACAACCCCAAATATAGCTTATCCACCCACCCCTTGACCTTGTTCCCACGAGTCTTACTCAAGCTCTAGACGACTCTCGTTGGTGTTCGGCGATGTCCTCAAAATTTGATGCTCTTCTCTGGAATGGCACATGGGATCCAGTTCGTCATCGGTTCTAAGTAGGTTTTTCGAATCAAACAAAAATCCGGTTGATCTCTTGACAAGTTCAAGGTACGTTAGTGGCTAAAGGCTTCCGTCAGCATCCAGGTGTGGACTACTTCGATACGCTCAGTTCGGTAGTCAAACCTACCACCATACAAGTTTTTTTGAGTTTAGAGGTTTCTCGAGGGTGGCCACTCTGCCAAATTGATGTTAACAACGTGTTCTTGCATGGACATCTCGGTGAATAAGTCTTTATGGCTCAACCTCTGGGCTTTGTTGATAAAAATCATCCTATTTATGTCATCTGTATGGACCTCTTATGGGTTCGGTCCTTACTTGCTGAGCTTCATTTTCCGCTTCCCACTTCTCCTATCACCTACTATGACAATATTGGGGGTGACATAATTATGTGACAACCTTGTTTTCCATTTGAAGATGAAGCATATAACAATTGAATATCACTTCGTTCGTGATCTTGTCCAGCGTTCTTAGTTACATGTCTTGATAAAAATGGTTTTTACATGCATATTAGAGCTTACTTTATGATGTTTTGACTATAAAATGTGCATACACAACATGATTTAATTTTATTTTTTGCAATTGAATGTTGTTACGTATTTTGCTCATTTTGTAGGTTATTTACGAGTATTTGGCATAATTGAGATGTCACAAGCTTAAAGAGAAGTAAATATTGGATCTTAATAAATGTTTAGACCATTTAGAGGGTGAGTAATTAATTTTAGGTGTTTCGTAAGTCAAGTATGCGTGAAGGAAGAGCAACCAGACAAGATTTCACGAAAGATTTAAAAAGTTTCGCAACACATGGGTACTAAAATATTTATAACTCTGATATCACTTAGAATCTTAAGATGTATAGTTAAAATTATGATTGAGCTTTCACTGCAATACTTTTTATGGTTTGTCATTTAGAGTTATATCGAGAGAGTTATGATAAAAATCGTGCGAGCTGTTAGAGGTAGCGACTTGTTATCGGTCGCTACTATGCATTGTTTTTCAAGAAAGAAGTAGTAACCCGATTAACGATCAATAAGTCGCTACTGTGAGTTGTTTTCAAAAAGACCATTAGCGACCCAATTAGTGGTCAATAACTGGGTCGCTAATGGTCCAAAAACATTAAAAGACGTTACAAAATTGGGTTTCAAGGTTCGGATCTCATTTTAGACTATAAAAGGAGGGCCAAGAAGACATCCTTCATCATTTTTTACCTTGGGAACTATCATACACCACCAAAACACACCAAAAGCTTGAGATAGAGAAATCGAATGAGGACTCGGAGAGGGAATATGAAGAACACGAAGACCGAATGATTCAATCCATCATCTTCTACAGTTTTATCATTTTATTCAGTTTTTCTTATGAATATTATGTGTTTGATGAAATGCCTAAATGAATGTTTAATTATATCTAGCTAATTTCAATTCGAACTCTGGGTTTGGTAAATAATGAATGATGAATGTTTTGAATTTTTCTTTCAATCAAGTATTTGGTCCTTTTAATGTTTTTTATTCTTGATTTACATATATGTATAATTGCTTGACAAACTCTTATACTTATTAGTTCAAAACACTCTAATCAATAAGATCGATAGGTTTGAGATAAGAGTGATGTTGTTAAAATCTTTTAAGTTTTTAGGAGTTCTAAGTGTGATTGACAACATCTCACATGTAGAACCCATGGTTTAATCACTTCGAGATAAGGGTTAAACTATACTTGTGCTTAACATATATTGAATTGATTCACAAACAATAATTGGTTGATTGAAAATGTTTTACATCAGAGCATGACTCCTTTATTATTTCTGTGTTTGTAATTCATCGTTGCATAATCGATTGAAAAGTTTTAATGGATTGACAACCTTTTATAACTACTAGTTTTGATAATTCATAATTCGAAAGACGAGATTTATCAATTAAGCTTTCAAACACGAGACACTCTAATCAACAAAATTGAGAGGTTTGAGGTTAGTAGTGAAGTCATACAAATATTTGAAACTTTTTATTGTTCTAAACGTGATCTTGACAATGCGTCGCACATTTAGAATTCACGGTTTAGTCACTTCGAGAGAAGAATTAAACTACTGGTGATTGACTTATAGTAAATTGAATCACAACAATACTCGAGCGATTAAACCTAATAGACATTGAAAGTTCATTGTAATCCCAAAATCTGTAATACCTCCGTCTCATTTGAAAACCTCAATTTCTTATTTTGTACTTTTGTTCTTGATAAATTAGTTTAATTAGTTTATTTTATATTCATCGTTCGAAACGACAAAACAGAATTTTCTTTTATATTCGTTTAGATAAAACTAATTTATTAACAATATTACATGTCAATTATGAGATTTGGTCCTTATGGAAATTGACATTGCACGCCGAATACGATATCTACACGCTTGGGGTTAGATAGACTATATTAACGAACACGTTTTCATAACTCAAACCAATCTTTAGTAAAATAGAGAGCGGTCACGCCTCACATTTCTTGTCTGCGGATCAGCTTGCCGACACTGAAGCAAACTTTTGTGCACCCCTTTTTTATATATTTTAGTTTAAAACACGCAAGCTTGCTCGCAAGAGAACGAGGGCGCTTGTAGGGTGGGAAGTTGACTTGTGTCGATCTCTCGAGGAAAACTGATTCGTAAGTTCATTTTATGTTTGCGTTTCATGAATAAGAAATTAAAGAAAATAACACATGAAAGGGGTTTTGTTTGATTTGTTTTAAGAACTAGAAATTAATTAAACTTATTAAAACTAAGACTTAATTAAACTACGATCTAATTAAGTAAATCTAAGATTATTTAAACTAATAACTAATTATCTAAATCCTAAATTATTTTAAGAGAAATTAAATCTAGAATTTATTTAATTTCTAGGAATTTATTAATTAAAATAATTTTAAACGAATTTAGAAAACTAGGGTTCTAGAGCTTTAACTCGTCTCCACGATCTCTTGGGATAACCCAATTGATGGTTCTAAACGAATCTAGGCTCTAGACCCATTAGATCTAGCTAAAAATCATAATCAAAATAAACATTCCAAGCTCAACACAATCACAAGAAAGATTCGTCATGGAAAGAATAATTATTATTTAAACTAATTAAAAGCATGTAACTAAATTAAAAGCGAAAGAAATAATTACTTACTAATTAAACTAAGAAGATCCGCAGTGTTTTGGTGTAGAATTCCACGAACAAATATTGATCTAAATTATCTAGAAGCTAATCTAAACTAATCCTAAAACAAGAGATTTAAAACTAAGAAATTTAAAGAGTAACTAAAGAAATAGAAGGGCACTTGTTGGGGTTGCCAGCCCCCAAAAGGCCATGGAACCCTAGGAATATGATAATGTATGTAAGAATCCGAAATACATAGGGTATTTATAGTTGTGGGAAGTCTTGGGCAGTCAGAAACCCTAAAAACGTATTTTTGGGCCGTTGGCATCGACGGGTGTGTCGGTCAACGCGGCAGGGCTCGGCGACGATGCTAGGCAGGGCGCACGGGTCAGCTCGTAAGGTGTGGCGCGCAGTGGTCGGAAGCTGCCGGCAGCGTCGGTGGCAGGCTGGTGCGCGTCGGTCGACGCTCAATGGGTCGACGCTCACAGAGAGTTGCGTCGGCCAGGGGCYTCGATTAGTGCCGGAAAGCGTCGGTCGATGCGGGCGACTCTCGGCAGCCAGTGTCGGCAGTACTACTATAACGGTTCCAGATGGACAACCGTTATATATAATCGGCAGCTTCAAATTCTTCAAATCGCGGCCCGTTTTCGCTGAAACTCCACTCGTACGCCCATTCTTGACTACGTCCAAACTTAAATACTTCAAAATACCTAAAATAAACATAAAATTAATTAATTATAATTAAAATACGATAAAATAAGTTGGAGGTAAGAAAATATGAAAATGTGCTCAATCTATCCAACTTATACCGAAAATAATAAGAAAAACTAACTAAAAGACTAATAAAAATCAAGACAAATTCGTGCTAATCAACTACCCCACGCTTAATTGGTTTGTTCGTCCTCGAATAAACGATAGATTCAAAGTATAACAAGAAAGAAAATCAGCTCAAGTAATGAGTCGTGCTATACTAGATACATAATTTTGAAAATATAGATACAAGTCATGCAACGTCAAACACTCCACCCTTATTACATTGTCGCTCCAAAAACAAAATCATGCATCCTCTCAGTAGGGTAATATATATGTGGGTGTTCGCTCAAAGCACTCAAGCATTGCTGCATAGGACGTGTATACACTCAATTCATTCAAATACATGCACAATAAATAAGAACTGAAAATCAATATCTTCTCAATCGCAAATTAAGTGTGTTGTCGAACAAAGAATCGGAAAAAGGTCTTTTCGAGTTGTAATGTAAGGCTCTTTGGACGTGTATGGAATATATAAGTCGTGTGGCTAACTCATGATCTAACATGATCAATAACTCACCCAACCTAATCTAATTACGAAGCAAAATTCTTCACCTCGTTCAAAATAAAAACCTCACTAAACACTCATAACGTAGCCTTTATACTTGGGCTATTTCTCAACTCGAAACTCTAAAACCAACTTGTCGCTCAAACCACTTAATCAAAATTGAAGCTCATAATGTGCTTCTTATTCAACACAACTCTTTGCCTCTTAAACATTAGGCTTCATAAGAAATTAAATACTAAAACATAAGCCTTCATTAGCGCATAGGCAATGACTAACATAATTCAACTAGACTCACCATCCTTCTTTTTCTTTTTTTCTTATTTCCCCCTTATTATAATTTTTTATGGGGTATTTCTTTTTTCGGATGGTGGTCCTTAATTACAAAAATTCATAGATCCCTAATAAATTTCCAAAACTCTTATAACCAAAAATAATGACGAACTCCTACCCCACGCTTTTAATGGGTTAGTAGGGGTCAACTCAATAAAATCACTCAAGGCTATAAGCATGAATTATTTGGCTATGATTGACTCATTCGGAATTTATAGTAGCTAAAATATATGGATATGGCCGGAATAGGGTTTTTATGTGACTTAAAGAGATATCAAAACTGAAACTTATTCAAGCACATGCAAAGATGATAAACACTAAGGCTACTCACATGCTTTTTTTTTTTTTTTTTGCATGAAAAAGTTTTGAATTGACGCTGCTTTTAAGGTTTTGCGAAATCAATTGCGTCCAAGTACAATTTTACAATATATAAATATAATTTTGAAAGATTTATGCACTTATACTCACTCAAAGACAAGAACATCAAATCATACTTAATTAACTTCGACAGGCAAGCCATACAAACACAATATCGCGTAGAAATAGTAATCAATCACGGTAAAGATTTTCAAATTTTTGCACAATATTTCAAATATAAACCATAACTCAACCATCCCCCCCTCTAAAAATGTGGCAAAATCCTGATTGCCATAAATAAAAATAAAAACAATTCAAACGAAGAAAGGGGGTAAGAAAACGTCCCTAAAAATTCTATAGTTGAGTTCCTCAAAAAGGCTCGCGCAATAATTCTTCGCTTTGAACTCGTGATGGGAGAATGTCTTGAATAAATACCTAGAAAAACAAATAACTAATAAGACTGGAAATTATTTTTTTATATTTTTTTAACTTTTTTGGTTTTTTTTTTTATTTTTAGCCGCTAACGGTACCTCTAGCGGTAGCAGCTACCGTTAGTATAACCGTTAGAGTCATGCAACGGTAGCTACATCGGTTGACTTTCTTGCCATTACGCCTGAGCAGACGAGCTAACGGTAATGCTTAGAGGTAAGGAGTTAACGCTAAGGCTACCGTTAAGTCCCCAGAATCTATGGAATTTTTTGATTTTCTGCACATCAACAATCACATAAACGCACCACAGCAAATAACTCATACGTAGATAAAAATAAGCAGAAATGGAAAATAAAGAAAACTAATACGAAGGAAAAAGAAAAGAAATCAAATACTTGGGTTGCCTCCCAAGAAGCGCTTGTTTAACGTCGAAAGCTCGACGTCTTCTACGAACGATGCTATCCCGGATCTAAGAAAAGGTGACGATCGTGCCACGCCTTAGTATTCTCCAACAGTGAGCATATGCAATGTATTCCTCCAAGGCGCGCATGGTAAGAAAATCGTAGAACAAAAATATTAACTCACTTTGGGGGTCTAAAAAGTGAATAATCTATCACCATGAACATATCAACAACTAATTCGGGCATATGGTGATCTGCAATCTTCGGGAATATGAGGAAATCCGTCGAACATAAGAATTCATCAACACCCAATCCATTCTCCTTTGTTTTGCTAAAATCCCCCACAATGTCTTGAAAAATATTGGGAACTAAATTCGGGCATTGGGGTTCGGAATCTTCTTCAACTATCTCATCACCGTCTCCATTGTAGTATCTATTAAAGCATCGGGTGGCACGGTATGAGACTCAATAATCTCATCTTCCTCCAATAATTCTTCCACCGCTTCAAAATTAAGATTCAACAACGGTTCGGGTGGAACGAAGTGAGGTCTAATAATCTCATCCTTTTCTAAATTGGGCATCGCAACACCTCAATTCTCAATTAATTCGTCCACCACCTCAAAATTAAAATCCATTAACGGCTCGGGTGGGATAACAAGAGGCTCAATAAACTCCTTCTCTAAGACCTCATCAAAATTGACACCGTCTACAACAATGTCATTCAGATTTATCCCTAAAATTGCCGCTGCTCGGTTTAAAAATTTGTCGTTGTCCTCGACGTCTAAATCATCCAGCACAAGAGGAATAAATTCATCTTCTAAAATCGGCTCATCCTCTACATCATCCCCAAATAAATCGAGCAAACTCAAATTCGCAGCATCCACCGGGATCTCCAACGGCATGACGTGAGAGTCTACAGTCACATCCCCTAAAGTTGGCACTACGTCTTCTTCTTCCATGCAAAACTCTGGCAAAGTCATTACTTCATCAACCTCTGGGCTCTCCAATGGCAACTCTACTATATCATTATCCAACACGACATCGTCAAGTACAAGAGGAACGATAACGTCTAAATTCTCCAAAACCTCCTCTTTATGCACATCCTCTAAACAAATAGGCGAGCTCGGAATTTCTTCCTCCAATAGGGGTTCCACAACATCAAGAACTGGTAGCGCTAGTTGACTTTGAAGTTTATTTCTTTCCTCTTCCCTTCTTGCTATAGAAGCATCGACTTGACAACCTACTTCATTTACATACCTTTCAAGTTCAGAAAGGGTATACATTTGTACCCCATCCCCCTCGTTCGATGATTTGTCAAAAGAAGCTATTATTTGATCCATATGTTCCATGAATTGTGCAAGGTCTTCTTTCTGCACAGTGGGTTAATCAATGTCGCCTTGTTGACAAATGGTCTCCAAAGGGTCATCAACTTGTTCGTCTTGAAAACTCATGATCTCAGCCTCCTGATCCTCTTGCCACGCCGCCAAAAATTGATCGTCTGGTTTATATTCTTCATGGCTCGTACAATCTCGGACGGCGACAACTTCCTCCTGTGTCTCATCATCAAATGTTACCAAACATTCATGCATCATATGTCCTCGGCATCCACAGTGATCACATATTACATTGGGTACGTAGAACTTCCTCATGAATTTATCGCCTACTTCATACCACGTACGCAAAGAATCAGGTTCTAGCCTTACAAACCATTTCATTGCTTCTTCCTTCAGTGCAAAAGTGAAGAGTCGCATCTTCACTCGATCCCTTGTAAGCCCGTGAAGAGGAGAACTATCAGTGATGAACTCGTACTTTTGAATGAATTTTAGCGCATCTTCGTTCCGACGCCCATGAAAAATCAGGAGATTCAATTAGCCGTATTTGTTAGGAAAGTAATTCTTCATTACGTTGCTCAATGGAATAGCCGGTCGAGGTGCATGACGCCAATCTAGCGGTGGATCATCGTACGAGTAATACATTTTTTTAATTTTTTTTCGGACGTTGAATCGAGGCTTCAAGAGATGTACCTTGCATACACAACACTCAACGCACAAGACTAAACGTACCAGATAAAAATAATAAAACCAAAGAGAAGAAAAATCGTAATAAAATAAAGATAAATATAAATAAAGATCACGAAGGGCAAACACAAAATTCACAACCTACTTAGCTTTCCCCGGCAACGGCGCCAAAATTTTGAACCAAACTTTTGTGCACCCCTTTTTTATATATTTTAGTTTAAAATACGCAAGCTTGCTCGCAAGAGAACGAGGGCACTTGTAGGGTGGGAAGTTCATGTCGATCGCTCGAGGAAAACTGATTCGTAAGTTCGTTTTATGTTTGCGTTTCACGAATAAGAAATTAAAGAAAATAACACATGAAAGGGGTTTTGTTTGATTTGTTTTAAGAATTAGAAATTAATTAAACTTATTAAAACTAAGACTTAATTAAACTAAGATCTAATTAAGTAAATCTAAGATTATTTAAACTAAGAACTAATTTTCTAAATCCTAAATTATTTTATCCAAGAGCAATTGAATCTAGAATTTATTTAACCTCTAGGAATTTATTAATTTAAATAATTTTAAACGAATTAAGAAAACTAGGGTTCTAGAGTTTTGATTCGTCTCCACGATCTCTTGGGATAACCCAATTGATGGTTCTAAACGAATCTAGGCTCTAGACCCATTAGATCTAGCTAAAAATTATAATCAAAATAAACATCCCAAGCTCAACACAATCACAAGAAAGATTCGTCATGGAAAGAATAATTATTATTTAAACTAATTAAAAGCATGTAACTAAATTAAAAGTGAAAGAAATATTTACTTACTAATTAAACTAAGAAGATTCGCAGCGTTTTTGGTGTAGAGATCCACGAACAAATATTGATCTAAACTATCTAGAAGCTAATCTAAACTAATCCTAAAACTAGAGATTTAAACTAAGAATTTGAAGAATAACTAAAGAAATAGAAGGGCACTTGTTGGGGTTGTCAGCCCCCAAAAAGCCTTGTAACCCTGGAATATGATAATGTATGTAAGAATCCGAAATACATAGGGTATTTATAGTTGTGGGAAGTCTTGGGCAGTAAGAAATCCTAAAAATGCGTTTCTGGGCCGTTGGCATCGACGGGTGCATCGGTCGACGCGACAGGGCTCGGCGGCGACGCTAGGTAGGGCGAGCGGGTCAGCTCGGAAGGTGTGGCGCGCAGTGGTCGGCAGCGTCGATGGCAGGCTGGTGCGCGTCGTTCGACGCTCAATGGGTCGACGCTCACAGAGAGTTGCGTCGGCCAGGGGCGTCGATTAGTGTCGGAAAGCGTCGGTCGATGCGGGCGACTCTCGGTAGCCAGCGTCGACAGTGCTACTATAACGGTTCCAGATGGAAAACCGTTATAGATATTCGGTAGCTTCAAATTCTTCAAATCGCGGCCCGTTTTCGCTGAAACTCCACTCGTACGCCCATCCTTGACTACGTCCAAACTTAAATATTTCAAAATACCTAAAATAAATATAAAATTAATTAATTATAATTAAAATACGGTAAAATAAGTTGGAGATAAGAAAATATGAAAATGTGCTCAATCTAACCAACTTATACCGAAAACAATAAGAAAAACTAATTAAAAGACTAATAAAAATCAAGACAAATCCATGCTAATCAGACACGTTCACAAAGCACTCTCTCGCCACCAGTTCTGTCTCTTAGTGGTCAAGATTGGTATTTTCGAGGGATCACCATCTTAAGGGAGCCTATTATATATTTTTTATATTATTGTTATGATTTATTGATCATTTATATTATTATTTTGATTTGATTTTTTTTTAATCTTTATTTGTTGTTTTCCCTTTTCTCCTAATTCACAATACTATAAATACCTCAGAATTTGTGTTAATAAAAATAATTGATTATTATTTTGATTTGATTTTTTTATCTTTATTTATTTTTTTTCTTTTCTCATAATTCACAATCCTATACCTCAGAATTTGTTTTGATAAAAATGATTGATTATTGTTTTGATTTGATTTGATTTTTTATCTTTTTTTATTTTTTCCTTTTCTCCTAATTCACAATCCTATAAATACCTCAGAATTTGTGTTAATAAAAACCAATCATTTCTTCGTGCTCTTAACTCAATCATAATTAGTATGAAAAAAGGTACTTTGTCGGGCCAGAAGAGAGACCCCATCGGCGGCAATAAGATATACACTGTAGATAAAAAGCCCTGAAAGTGACTGTGAGTCGTCCTACTCAGAGGTCACCAATTTTTATGTCATTACAAAGTGAACCCTTATCCACAACAACAATATATTGACACAACCCAGGCTTTGTTCTTTACTGCCACCTATAAAATAAATAAAATTCCACGGACAGGATTTACAGACAAAAGCTTAATTAGCTCCCATTTCTTCATTGGGATTCTCGTTTGATTTCTGGGTCTTTTATTTCTTTCAAAAGATTATGTATATTTGATCTTGTTCTGGGCCTGGTCTATTTCCTTGAAATCTACGGGGCCTGAGTGCAGTAGTTAGCTGCCATGGCGGGGTTTAAGGTATTTTCAGTGGTTTTGACAGTGTGTGTTGTGTGCGTATTGGTGGAGTGTAAGTATATGGTTTACAATACCTCTGGAGGTATTGTGGCTGGAAAGCTGAATGTGCATTTGGTTCCTCATACTCATGATGATGTTGGGTGGTTGAAGACTGTTGACCAGTACTATGTTGGATCCAATAACTCAATTCAGGTATATTTATAATTTTCTTTTTATCATTAATTTTTCTATTCACTGTTGTCTTTTACTTCTTTTGTGTTATTTTATTGAAATGAGGTGGTGATTTGTTTCTAATTTTAAAATTTTGCCATATTTACTGTGGATGTAACACCTTAATAGCTTTTAATTTTTATTTTGTGTGTATATAATATATTTACACATAATAAATTAAAAAAAAAAAATAGAAGGAGGGGGATCAGTCCCTGGTTGACTGATGGGCTAGCCATGGGCATGTTAATCTGCCGCTCTTGGCAGTTTTTAATTTAAAAAAAAAAAAAAGATGGTGAATTTTGTCAGGGTTTATTTACATTTATTATGGATTTCCCCCCCTCTCCCTGATGAATTATGTGGGATTGTGTGTAGGGAGCATGTGTGCAAAATGTGCTTGATTCACTGATCCCGGCATTGCTGGCTGATAAGAATCGGAAATTCATCTATGTCGAACAGGTAAATGTACTTGCTGGTTTATTATTCAACATGTCAATGAAAACTCATGCTGATTGATGTAAAATGCTTTTTTGCATTGCAATAGGCATTTTTCCAGCGGTGGTGGAGAAACCAGAGCAAAGACATGAAGAAGACAGTCGAAGTGCTAGTCAACTCTGGTCAACTTGAGTTCATGTACTAATTTATATTACTCTAATGAGTATGGATATTCAATATAGATACATTATTTATTTATTTATTGCTTATGCAGAAATGGTGGTATGTGCATGCATGACGAGGCAGCAACACATTACATCGACATGATAGATCAAACAACACTCGGCCACCGATTTATTAAAGACGAGTTTAATGTCGTTCCGAGGATTGGTTGGCAGATTGACCCTTTTGGACATTCTGCTGTTCAAGCTTACCTTTTGGGAGCAGAGGTACTTTTCCCCTCCTTATTCTTGTCCGTGCCTTTTTTTTATTTAGCTACCAATTTTCGTTCTACTTGCAATTCGGTAACTAAGCTGAATTTGTACTGTTATTGGTTATAGGTTGGATTTGATGCTCTTTTCTTTGCTCGTATCGACTACCAAGATAGAGCAAAAAGGAGAGACGAGAAGAAGCTCGAGGTCATATGGCAGGGTTCCAAAAGTCGTGGTTCTTCATCTCAGGTTAAATGTCAAATCGCAACAATTTTCAGTATCGCTATTTATATAATACTTATTGTGATTTTTATTGTTCGTGCTATATTTATTTCTAAAATGAATCGTGCGTTGAATCGACCTTCTGTTTGAATTATTTCAGATTTTTACTGGTGCTTTCTATGCTGGGAATTATGAACCTCCCACTGGTTTCTATTTCGAAGTCAATGATGATTCCCCTATAGTACAGGTAATTATTTTGATTAAAAAAATGTCCCTTGAATTTTTGTATAAGCAGATACTGATATTTGTCTAGCTTTCTTGACTAAAGGATGATAAAAATTTATTTGATTACAATGTTGAAGAGCGCGTCGATGCTTTTGTAGCTGCTGCCTTATCACAGGTAAATTTACTCTCTTATTTCTTTCGTTCCTCTTTGTCCTTTTTTTTTTCCTTGGACAGAGCAGTTTGAATAATTCAAATAAAATCATTCTTAGGAAACCATCTAGGTCCATTTTAAAGTCACTTCCCTCATTATTAT
>BMAC01000190.1:195784-205925 GCA_014905375.1 Phtheirospermum japonicum
TTATTTTTATTTTTTTTTGTGCAGGCTAACGTTACTCGTTCAAACCATGTAATGTGGACTATGGGAACAGATTTCAAGTATCAATATGCAGAGACATGGTTTCGGAATATGGACAAGCTCATACATTATGTGAATCAAGTTAGTAATTTATGCTTATTGAAATTTCTTCTTGTAAAACATTCACAAGAGAATAACATTGTAGTTCATTTATCATATTTTTGTAAAACCTGAATTTCTAACCGGCTTGCAGGATGGTCGTGTTAATGTCTTGTACTCAACTCCATCTATATACACAGATGCCAAACATGCTTTAAACGAGCCTTGGCCTCTTAAAACTGAGGACTACTTCCCGTGAGTACACATTTTGATTTTTTCTAATTTTTCCACAAAATATATTTTCTTCTTTTTAAATTTCGCTGTAATAATTGAGTCGGCAAGTTGTTTATTAGATATGCAGACCGTATAAATGCTTATTGGACTGGCTATTTTACAAGTAGGCCGGCCATCAAAGGCTATGTCAGAATGATGAGTGGCTATTATTTGGTATGTCATGAAACTTTTTTTAATTTCTTGTCTGATTAAGGTCTCTGAAATCTAACTGGATTTGTATACTTAATTAGGCAGCTAGGCAATTAGAACTTTTTAGAGGAAGAAATAAATCGGGGCCCACGACTGACTCTTTAGCCGATGCTTTGGCAATTGCACAACATCATGATGCAGTTACGGGTACTGAAAAGCAACATGTTGCTGACGACTACGCGAAACGGCTTTCGATAGGTTATAAGGAGGTGAAGTCTTTTTTGAAATAGTTTTTGTTTAGTTATCAGAAAATCCAACCCCTTCCCGACTCGCTTTTTATACTTTTTTTTTTTAATCTTTCAGTCTGAGGATGTTGTAGCAGCTTCTCTTGATTGTTTGACTCAACGAGAATGCAAGAGTTCCATAACAAAATTCAACCAGGTGAACCCTTGTGCACCTTTTATTCTACTTTGGCCTTTAATTATTATTATTATTATTATTATTATTTATTTTTTAATTTTTAAATTTTTGGTCTTTGAATATATGGAATTACAAGTGCAGAATTTTTTACTCGCCTTAATGTTTTTATCATTAGAGGCCTTGGACCTAATATCATTTCTTATCTACAGTGCCCGCTTCTGAATATAAGTTATTGTCCTGCAACCGAAGTTGATCTTTCTAATGGGAAAAAAATTGTAAGCAGAATATCTTCTAGTTGATTTGACTTTATGCTATTTAAATTGAAACAACAGAGTATATATCTTACAGATCTTAAATAGTCTAATTTAAATAACTCGTTGCCTTGATATCGACAGGCAGTAATTGTGTACAACTCTTTGGGGTGGAAAAGAACAGATGTCGTCAGGATTCCTGTGAGCATTTTGCATTTTCTTCTTTCTTTTCAATATATGAGTAATTGCAAAAACTACCCCTCATGTTTAGCTTAATTATACATTCGGAAAAAAAAAGAACCACTCAGTACTATAAATACCCCCTTGATTTTTATTTATTTTTAATTTTACATAGATTATAATTTTGAAAAATAATTGGGTAATTTCTGAAATTAGTTTATAGGTAATCAGATTTTCACGTTACTTGGTGAAATAACTCAATGCAGGTGATCAGCGAGAATGTCATTGTTAAAGATTCTACTGGAAAAGTGATTTTGTCACAGCTTATTCCTATAGTTAATGCTTCGATAGCCAATAGAAAATTCTACGCCACTGCATATATGGGCGAGTCCTTTTCTGCCAACCCAACTTATTGGCTTGCATTTACCGCCGTTGTTCCACCTTTGGGTTTTAGCACTTATGTGATCTCAAGTGGTAAACGTGAGTTCACTCGTCTTATCTCCAAATTTGTTAGAGTCAAGTTTTCTTATCCAGTGTACGTATTTAAATTCTTCCATATGTTTCATTTGCAGCTTCTGCTTTGATAAAGCCGATATCGTACACGTTTGATGGGAGCCGAAATGGTGCTATACAAATAGGGCCTGGCAATTTGAAGCTTATATTCTCTGGAAATGATGGAAAGCTTGCACGATATATTAATAGCAGAAGCTTGGTATGCCATTCAAAATTGTTGTTGCTGTTGGTTTTTTCTTTCCTTTTTTTTGAAAGGATAACTATGAACACTACCCTTGAGTTTGAACATAATTATCAAAGGATCCCATTACCTTTCAAAATTACAATACCCTCATGAAATAAGTTTCTGTTTATTTACAATTTAGGCAGTTGAGGGGCGAATTTGTAAAATAAACACAAATCTCAAGGTTGTTTGTAATTTTTAAAAATATGTGTATTATTATTATTATTGTTGTTGTTGTTGTTGTTGACTACTATTATTATTATATTTATTTATTTATTTTTTGTGTGTTAAAGGCTAAACCTTAAGGGTAGTTTTGGAACTCTCTGTTATCTCTTCTTTATGTCATGTACATATATTTGAGTCACAAGCACACTTTTCGTTTTTGTGCTTTAAAGTGGTGAAAGTAATGTGATATTCATATTTTTGCACTGAAGGTGAACATTTCTGTAGAGCAATTGTATAGCTATTACGCCGGGGATGATGGGAGTACTGATTTAGTTAATTATCAGGTAAATAGTAATTCGTCCTTTATATTTTTCGCTCCAAGTTGATGATTTAGAGTTTAATAAATAATATGTTCGTTTATCTTTTGTAGGCTTCGGGAGCATACGTTTTTCGGCCAAACGGCACTTATGCTATACAGCCTGAAGGAAAGGTAATTTACATTCCCTTCAGTTTTAACTCTGTGACTGTCTTATGTGCAATATATATGCTTGATAAAACTATGGCCTTTTGTCTTATTATAGATACCACTAACAGTTTTGAACGGACCACTTTACGATGAAGTTCATCGGATGATTAGTCCATGGATATATCAGGTTAGTAGCTTGTTTCTTCATTCCACTTGAGGGTTATCTGCGTGGAAACTAGAGCCGTTAAAGTAGTAAGGTTAATTACAAAGTACCCATGTCGTGCGGTCTAATAACATAAACAAGAAAAAAGGAAAAGCTATTTCAAAATTACAAATACTCCTTGGTATTTAATTATACTTGCAAATTGCAACTTTTGAGGGGTATTTGTTAACTAATATAAACGTCAAGGTATTTGGATTTTTTTTGTAATTAGGCCAAATGTCAGGGGAACTTTCGTAATATACCCAACTAATAAAATTTACGCATGCAATTAGCGACTAGAAATAGTAATCAAGTTTGTGATAGCTACATTGAAATACTCGACTATATAAAATTGTGGATATTTAAATATTGAATTCTCAAGCTTCTGTATGAAGAACATTCAGAGAGCTGTAAATAAGATATCAATTTCTTGTGGTTTTGTTTGTGTACTTTCTTATCCTGAATTGTTAACGTATTTATCCATAGATTACACGAGTGTATAAGGAGAAGGAACATGCGGAAGTTGAGTTTATCGTAAGTCAATATTTTCCATATATCTACTCAATCTATTCAATTAAAATCTTTGTCAGCTCAGAAGATGAAAAATATAATCTGAGTTTCAGGTTGGTCCGATACCTGTTGGTGATAAAGTCGGGAAAGAAATTGTAACTCAGATAAAAACAAGTATTGGGAACCACGGAACATTTTATACAGACTCTAACGGGCGTGATTTTCTAGAACGGGTATGTAACATTTCACTTGTTTTCCTTTACATAAAACCTTAGTCAGCACATATCTCAGACGATATGTGATGTCATTTATTGTTTACTAAAATTAGAATATGGTTTTCATTATTTTGCATAGATTCGAGATTATAGAGCTGATTGGGACCTTCAAGTGAACCAACCAATTGCAGGAAACTATTACCCCGTAAGTACTTTATTATAGTCAAAGCGAATAGTAGTTGAGAATCAGAAGTTGGCAGTAATTGCAAATAAAAGTTAAAGTTGAATAAGTTAAAATGGAGTGTCTGGTGAATATGTTGCGAAAGAGCTTTATTTGTTTATAGAAGGTAACCACTTTTTTTTTTGTGTGTGTGTGTGTATTTGTGTGTTTTTGCAAACATCCCATTGTTATGAACTATGGAGAAGCGACCTTCGCTATTACAGTCCGTTACATAAATATTGCGTAATACTTTTTTTCATGAGATTAATTCAGTTTTCTCTTCTATCGCGTATATTTTTCCAGATCAATCTCGGAATTTACATCAAAGATAAGAATACAGAGCTCTCGGTTTTGGTGGATAGATCGGTTGGAGGAGCAAGTATTGCCGATGGTGAAATAGAGATAATGCTCCACAGGTTATTGCCATATATTTTTATTTCTTATTACACTCATTTTTACTTTGTTACTTTTTGAATGTTTTTAATACACACAGGTTTAAGATTTTAACGCAAAACATTATTTTGTAGGAGATTGCTCCATGATGATGGTAGAGGTGTTGATGAGGCTCTAAATGAAACAGTCTGCATTCTTAATACGTGCTCTGGTTTAACTGTAAGAAAACTCTGTATCTAAACGAGACTGCAGATTTATTATTTATATTTCTTCTTTGCATGCCATTTCTCTAAAATGGATTTTTTTATCTCCAATAAAATAATGGGGTTTTAGTATCCACCTACGTATCAATGAATCAATTAACATCTGGAAAAAAAAAAAGAAAATGATCTGTTAATGTGTAACTTTTATGTTTACAAAATTTCTTTTTGGGCCAGCAAATGAATACACTTCATTTTCACTTATACAAAAGCAAATTGCATTCTTAAATTCTTACAGGTCCAAGGAAAGTACTATCTGAGGTTCGACCCGCTCGGAGAGGGATCCAAGTGGCGTCGGTCGTTTGGACAGGAGATATACTCTCCGTTTCTTTTGGCTTTCACTGAGCAGGTAACTCAGAGCGTGCACCTTTTTTCCCCCTCTCTTCTGATTGCTAAACTTGTTCGAAGATTTCAAATTGATATAGCTTTTTTATATCCACAGGATGGTAAGTGGACAAATTTCGCAGTACCGACTTTTTCAGCCATGGATCCTACTTATAGTCTACCTGATAATGTTGCAATAATAACCCTCCAGGTATTTTTTTTTAAATGACCATGATGACACTGAAAATTTATTATTTTTGTAATGAGAAGTAATATTTGGAAACTTATTACTGCGTATTTTTACTGTCTCAGGAACTTGAAGACAGGACTGTTCTGCTTCGCTTGGCACATCTATACGAGGTTTTGTGTTCTTTAATCACGCATGAAATACCTTCCATTTTTAGATTCACCCACAGATAACTATTTTTCTGCAGAACACGTTATTGATTACAAAAACTCTCTCTGAGGTTTAGCTTAATTACACAGAAATATTTTAATTTTCTTTTACAAATTACCCCGTCAATAGGGTGTATATTGTAAAACAAAAACATGTTCCAAGATAATACTTCCAATTCTGAAAGATAACTGGGTCTTCTTTTTTTTTTTTTTGTAATTAGGCTAAACCACAATGGTAGTATTTTTAATAATCCCTTTCCTGAATGATAGCTTTAATATTGATATAAGCTCTCACTCAGTCACTCATATATCTCTCTTCATCTCTTTATCCGTTTCTAATGTAATAATGTTAGGTTGGGGAGGACAAGGATTTATCGGTCATGGCAACCGTAGAGTTGAAAAGAGTTTTTCCGAAGACGAAGGTGAAACAACACAAAGTTAAACTCGTGTTGGTTTATTTTAGTAACTCAATGTCTCATTGTTACTACTCTTCGATTGTTTTCATCAGATCAACAGAATCAAGGAAATGAGTCTATCTGCTAACCAAGAAAGACAAGAAATGGAAAAGAAAAGATTATCTTGGAAAGTCGAAGGCTCCAACATGAAACGTGACACTGATTCGAGAGGTGGCCCTGTCGATCCTATAAATTTGGTGGTCGAACTTGCCCCTATGGAAATCCGAACGTTCATCATTGATTTCAACTCAAATCTTGTCAGATACCGATAAATAGAGTAAGCTTCTGCTGCCATATATATTTGAGGGTGAATTACAAAAACTACCCTAAGGTTTGTGGTAATTAGAAAACAAAAACCCAGAGAAGTTTCAAAATTACAGAAACTAATCCTAAGGTTTGATTCAGTGGTAACTGTTACTGTAATATTTGGTACATGTAAAGGGGATGTCTGAGGTGTTCTGTTGCTTATGAAGAGAGCCCCCCCTTGTAATTTTCAAGAACTTTCGGGTTTTTTTTGTAATAAGGCTAAATCTCGGCTGCGGTTTTTGTAATTCACCCTAAATTTATTCTTACTACAATATTTGGTAACAGACTTTCTTAGATGAACAGTGAACACGATTTGGGTTTTCGATAGTTACTCAAAAAGAGCTCGAATAATGGTCGACCTCGTTTTAGTCGAAACGATGAATAAATCGAGGGCTCGTCTGATGTCCGAAGATAGATGCATCAGAGGTATGAGCAGAGTCCCAGCTGTTTGTATGGGAAAATGCATGTTGAAGATGCCTTGTTGTCATGTTCATTTCTTTTCTGTTGTTTTGAAGGGCCAGTTGAAAGTTTTTGATGTATTAATTATGGATGCTCTGTTGGTGAAACGAGTAGCAAGTACTAGGAACAAATGTAATGGCATGGCCTTTTGTTGCACTAATTCCAGCACACAGATCAATAGATCAACAATCATGAATAACAATAAGTGTTCGTTGCAAAGCCTCACCCCCAGCAGTTTAGCCTAATTACAAAAAACTCCCTAGTATCTTTTAAAATTATAAACATCCCTGTAACATGTTTAAAACATTAGTCGGCATTTCGCAATTTCGTATGGCACCGTACGTGCGTGGTTAATATTTTGATTGACAACATTAATGTGATTCATTATTCAGCATTTGTTATAAAAGAAACAGAATATAAAAGAAAGAACACGGAAATGTTATGGAGTTTTCCTTCTCTTGATTTTTTGAACTTAATTCTGCCTTTTTTTTTATTCAATGAAATAAATTCTCTTTATATAGAGGTTAACAATTCATGAGGAAAGAAATCAAATCAGCTAATCAACTAAATTAAGCAAATCACTAAAAATAATCTAATTTAAAAAGGAAAGAAATCTCAGATTGCCAATCAAATAAATCAGCAATGGAAATTGATTACTAATTTGGTTTTCAATTAACATTTTCCAGGGTTTAAGCTTATCAAACACATTAGGTTGGTGCTTTGAATGAAAAAGCCAAAATCACAATGAGGACAATAAGTGCAATTTATTCAACTCGATTGCATTGAAACGTGTCACCAACGTAACATAATCATCTCACCAGCCTCTTATACTTACTATTACTATTACTACTAAGTGAAGGCTGCCAAAAGCATCACTCAACACTCACATCAAACACATCAGTCTTGGTCTTGGGAACAAAGAGCTTGAGCACCCCATTCTTCATCTCCGCCTTGATCTCCTTAATCTTGTAGAGCTTCTCAGACAGATGAATCCTGTCGCTGTAGGATCGCCCAGATTCCTTCTTGCCCTCGCCTTTGACCATCAGCGTGCTCTGCTCCACCGAGACCTTGACGTCCTCCTTGCTCAGTCCGGGCATGTCCATATGCAGCTCGAGCCCATCAGCACCTTGCTTTGCTTTCCATTTTCCAGAGGAGCCAACGGTGCTTCTCGCTGATAATGGATTCAAAATGTCTGCATAATCACATCAAAACACACACACACACCCCTGTCTCTTATACACATCTAGATGTGTATAAGAGACAGTATGGATTCAGGTACGCTTCCATAAACTAACTTATGATTCTTAATAATTTAATATGATGGTTCCTCGATTATAGCGATGGCTTTTGCTAAGATTTTATTATCTAACAGATAATCCATTTAAACACTCCAAACTGTCTATATACTTTTTCGACTCTCTTCACATAATAACCATAATCGAAGTTAGTATTATATAGCATGTTCACACCATTCATAGTTGTTATAATGGATTCAAAACTTGTTGATCCGACTGTAAATTCTTCTAACGCGTGTTCCTCAACAAGTACGTACAAATTACTCGTTGACTTCCGAAGTCTAACTTTTTGTGTAGAAAACCTTCTCTTGGAGTTTTTTTTTGGTTGTCCATGGATTAATATATGAAAGTAGGGATATATTATGTTCGCATGAAAACTTTTTAGTATGGTTTCTTCTAGCATCCCCTACAAATTTATAGGAGGATACTCTTTACAATCATGTAGCTAAATATTAAATCAGTTTGTAGTGCGTGAAGTGATTGTGAAAAACAGAACTACAAATTTGGAATGCAATGGGTAAGAGAATATATTGCCTGACATTGATAAGGTTGTGCTTGGACACTTTCATATGAGAATATATTCTTTGCATGGTTTTCTACTCTTTAGGCTAATAAATTAAGAATTTGAAAAGAAAGATGGTTGCAGATTGTACAAAAAGATGCATTTGAAACCACTGTTGGGTAAAATCTCGTCTCTCCATATTTTTTTTTGTAAATGGATATTACAAACTATTTAATTGTTATATTTGATTAAGGATAGAATATTTTGAAATGAGTTCTCAACAGTAGGTTAAATAATGATGTACACAGTATTATAATTATATTATTTTTTGGATAAAATTACTACATCAAATTGAGCCCGTGTAATACATACTTAACTATCGTGATTGATCTTAACGCTTGCTACACACAAAAAATCTCAACTCAGCAATGCACCATACATGATATTACTTTGTTAACCATAGAAGAAAAATAACCAAAGTGAATACCCATGCGATCAGACTTGATCGGGCCGCCTTTTTATAACGTTCTTTGTACTTTTGACATTGGCTTGTTCTTGTGCAGAGTTGATCATGACATTGTTCGTTTTCCAGATGTATGGTATGGTCCTCAGGTGGATGATCAAGCCAAATAAACATAATACATGTTCCTTCCTGCGAACATATAATAAAATCATAGACATATAAGTAAATGAGTCGTCATTGGTATGCTAGAACACATTTACTTTAAATGGCATCAGTACCCATCTCTTAGAACACACAATAAAACGACAACATATATTGCTTCTTGTTTTTATGATCTGAACCCTCATTTCGAGTTGACAATAACATACTCAGGCAGATCTTGATGATATGTTGAGCATTTATACGCAAGGGAAGATTGTCACTGAAAGCCTGAACTATATGACCTACTCATTGCACTGTTTATTTTTCACAAAATTCATAAAGAGCTCATCATTACAACGAAATAAACATTATAAAAAAATGTGTATAAGTATATGCAATACGGTCAAGTGTTAGGTCCATAAACACATAAAAATTTGCTACTATAAAAAATATAGTTTTCTGAGACAGTGAAACAAACATTATCCTATTAAACAATTTCGTGTTAATCATACGTGTTCAGACTAGTTTCCCATGAACAAGAATATCTCACAACATTGGAAACAAATAAAACAAACAAACAACAAAACAACAAGGTATATATATACATATATGCATAGTTGGGCAAAATTCATGGATATTCATAGTTGGGTAATATTTATCTAAGGTTCAATATTGAATTAATTAAAATCTAGTTCAAGGTTAAACCCTAAAATTTATTTACGAAATTACTCGTAATACCTATTTGGAAGAGATACATACCCGTCAATTCAAGCACAACAACAATAAAGGGACTTCCTTTAGCTCGTAGCCACCCCAAATCGAATTTCGATTCAGCAATTCGCGTTGAGCCGCATAACTTCCAATTCTCACTCCTTGATTCAAGTTCAGAGCTTCTCTTTTTTCATTACTTTCGTCGAAATACAATTCAATATGTACTCACATATAATAAGGGCAAAACGGTCAATCATCATTTAATCATGAGTAATCCTTCCAATTGAACGTAGGATATGCTTTCCAGTCCTAGTCCAACCACACAAACGTTAGCCAAAGTGTTCCTATCCCGTCCCTAAAAGTGAACAAGGCCAATTAACACACAGTGTGATTGGTCATGGAGTCGGGAGGTAGGACCCACTATAAGTGGCTCACTTAGGGTGGTAGTAGTCATAAACCCGTAGATTTAACTTTTTGGTGGGGTCTACCATGCCACGTCATTGACACATTAATAATAAAAAACTTAATAGTTTTAAAAATCTCCATCCACAA
>BMAC01000190.1:205950-258841 GCA_014905375.1 Phtheirospermum japonicum
AGGCTAAACCTTAAGGGTAGTTTTGGAACTCTCTGTTATCTCTTCTTTATGTCATGTACATAATATTTGAGTCACAAGCACACTTTTCGTTTTTGTGCTTTAAAGTGGTGAAAGTAATGTGATATTCATATTTTTGCACTGAAGGTGAACATTTCTGTAGAGCAATTGTATAGCTATTACGCCGGGGATGATGGGAGTACTGATTTAGTTAATTATCAGGTAAATAGTAATTCGTCCTTTATATTTTTCGCTCCAAGTTGATGATTTAGAGTTTAATAAATAATATGTTCGTTTATCTTTTGTAGGCTTCGGGAGCATACGTTTTTCGGCCAAACGGCACTTATGCTATACAGCCTGAAGGAAAGGTAATTTACATTCCCTTCAGTTTTAACTCTGTGACTGTCTTATGTGCAATATATATGCTTGATAAAACTATGGCCTTTTGTCTTATTATAGATACCACTAACAGTTTTGAACGGACCACTTTACGATGAAGTTCATCGGATGATTAGTCCATGGATATATCAGGTTAGTAGCTTGTTTCTTCATTCCACTTGAGGGTTATCTGCGTGGAAACTAGAGCCGTTAAAGTAGTAAGGTTAATTACAAAGTACCCATGTCGTGCGGTCTAATAACATAAACAAGAAAAAAGGAAAAGCTATTTCAAAATTACAAATACTCCTTGGTATTTAATTATACTTGCAAATTGCAACTTTTGAGGGGTATTTTGTTAACTAATATAAACGTCAAGGTATTTGGATTTTTTTTGTAATTAGGCCAAATGTCAGGGAACTTTCGTAATATACCCAACTAATAAAATTTACGCATGCAATTAGCGACTAGAAATAGTAATCAAGTTTGTGATAGCTACATTGAAATACTCGACTATATAAAATTGTGGATATTTAAATATTGAATTCTCAAGCTTCTGTATGAAGAACATTCAGAGAGCTGTAAATAAGATATCAATTTCTTGTGGTTTTGTTTGTGTACTTTCTTATCCTGAATTGTTAACGTATTTATCCATAGATTACACGAGTGTATAAGGAGAAGGAACATGCGGAAGTTGAGTTTATCGTAAGTCAATATTTTCCATATATCTACTCAATCTATTCAATTAAAATCTTTGTCAGCTCAGAAGATGAAAAATATAATCTGAGTTTCAGGTTGGTCCGATACCTGTTGGTGATAAAGTCGGGAAAGAAATTGTAACTCAGATAAAAACAAGTATTGGGAACCACGGAACATTTTATACAGACTCTAACGGGCGTGATTTTCTAGAACGGGTATGTAACATTTCACTTGTTTTCCTTTACATAAAACCTTAGTCAGCACATATCTCAGACGATATGTGATGTCATTTATTGTTTACTAAAATTAGAATATGGTTTTTCATTATTTTGCATAGATTCGAGATTATAGAGCTGATTGGGACCTTCAAGTGAACCAACAATTGCAGGAAACTATTACCCCGTAAGTACTTTATTATAGTCAAAGCGAATAGTAGTTGAGAATCAGAAGTTGGCAGTAATTGCAAATAAAAGTTAAAGTTGAATAAGTTAAAATGGAGTGTCTGGTGAATATGTTGCGAAAGAGCTTTATTTGTTTATAGAAGGTAACCACTTTTTTTTTTGTGTGTGTGTGTGTATTTGTGTGTTTTTTGCAAACATCCCATTGTTATGAACTATGGAGAAGCGACCTTCGCTATTACAGTCCGTTACATAAATATTGCCGTAATACTTTTTTTCATGAGATTAATTCAGTTTTCTCTTCTATCGCGTATATTTTTCCAGATCAATCTCGGAATTTACATCAAAGATAAGAATACAGAGCTCTCGGTTTTGGTGGATAGATCGGTTGGAGGAGCAAGTATTGCCGATGGTGAAATAGAGATAATGCTCCACAGGTTATTGCCATATATTTTTTATTTCTTATTACACTCATTTTTACTTTGTTACTTTTTGAATGTTTTTAATACACACAGGTTTAAGATTTTAACGCAAAACATTATTTTGTAGGAGATTGCTCCATGATGATGGTAGAGGTGTTGATGAGGCTCTAAATGAAACAGTCTGCATTCTTAATACGTGCTCTGGTTTAACTGTAAGAAAACTCTGTATCTAAACGAGACTGCCAGATTTATTATTTATATTTCTTCTTTGCATGCCATTTCTCTAAAATGGATTTTTTTATCTCCAATAAAAATAATGGGGTTTTAGTATCCACCTACGTATCAATGAATCAATTAACATCTGGAAAAAAAAAAAGAAAATGATCTGTTAATGTGTAACTTTTATGTTTACAAAATTTCTTTTTGGGCCAGCAAATGAATACACTTCATTTTCACTTATACAAAAGCAAATTGCATTCTTAAATTCTTACAGGTCCAAGGAAAGTACTATCTGAGGTTCGACCCGCTCGGAGAGGGATCCAAGTGGCGTCGGTCGTTTGGACAGGAGATATACTCTCCGTTTCTTTTGGCTTTCACTGAGCAGGTAACTCAGAGCGTGCACCTTTTTTCCCCCTCTCTTCTGATTGCTAAACTTGTTCGAAGATTTCAAATTGATATAGCTTTTTTATATCCACAGGATGGTAAGTGGACAAATTTCGGCAGTACCGACTTTTTCAGCCATGGATCCTACTTATAGTCTACCTGATAATGTTGCAATAATAACCCTCCAGGTATTTTTTTTTAAATGACCATGATGACACTGAAAATTTATTATTTTTGTAATGAGAAGTAATATTTGGAAACTTATTACTGCGGTATTTTTACTGTCTCAGGAACTTGAAGACAGGACTGTTCTGCTTCGCTTTGGCACATCTATACGAGGTTTTGTGTTCTTTAATCACGCATGAAATACCTTCCATTTTTAGATTCACCCACAGATAACTATTTTTCTGCAGAACACGTTATTGATTACAAAAACCTCTCTCTGAGGTTTAGCTTAATTACACAGAAATATTTTAATTTTCTTTTACAAATTACCCCGTCAAATAGGGTGTATATTGTAAAAACAAAAACATGTTCCAAGATAATACTTCCAATTCTGAAAGATAACTGGGTCTTCTTTTTTTTTTTTTTGTAATTAGGCTAAACCACAATGGTAGTATTTTTAATAATCCCTTTCCTGAATGATAGCTTTAATATTGATATAAGCTCTCACTCAGTCACTCATATATCTCTCTTCATCTCTTTATCCGTTTCTAATGTAATAATGTTAGGTTGGGGAGGACAAGGATTTATCGGTCATGGCAACCGTAGAGTTGAAAAGAGTTTTTCGAAGACGAAGGTGAAACAACACAAAGTTAAACTCGTGTTGGTTTATTTTAGTAACTCAATGTCTCATTGTTACTACTCTTCGATTGTTTTCATCAGATCAACAGAATCAAGGAAATGAGTCTATCTGCTAACCAAGAAAGACAAGAAATGGAAAAGAAAAGATTATCTTGGAAAGTCGAAGGCTCCAACATGAAACGTGACACTGATTCGAGAGGTGGCCCTGTCGATCCTATAAATTTGGTGGTCGAACTTGCCCCTATGGAAATCCGAACGTTCATCATTGATTTCAACTCAAATCTTGTCAGATACCGATAAATAGAGTAAGCTCTGCTGGCCATATATATTTGAGGGTGAATTACAAAAACTACCTAAGGTTTGTGGTAATTAGAAAACAAAAACCCAGAGAAGTTTCAAAATTACAGAAACTAATCCTAAGGTTTGATTCAGTGGTAAACTGTTACTGTAATATTTGGTACATGTAAAGGGGATGTCTGAGGTGTTCTGTTGCTTATGAAGAGAGCCCCCCCTTGTAATTTTCAAGAACTTTCGGGTTTTTTTTTGTAATAAGGCTAAATCTCGGCTGCGGTTTTTGTAATTCACCCTAAATTTATTCTTACTACAATATTTGGTAACAGACTTTCTTAGATGAACAGTGAACACGATTTGGGTTTTCGATAGTTACTCAAAAAGAGCTCGAATAATGGTCGACCTCGTTTTAGTCGAAACGATGAATAAATCGAGGGCTCGTCTGATGTCCGAAGATAGATGCATCAGAGGTATGAGCAGAGTCCCAGCTGTTTGTATGGGAAAATGCATGTTGAAGATGCCTTGTTGTCATGTTCATTTCTTTTCTGTTGTTTTGAAGGGCCAGTTGAAAGTTTTTGATGTATTAATTATGGATGCTCTGTTGGTGAAACGAGTAGCAAGTACTAGGAACAAATGTAATGGCATGGCCTTTTGTTGCACTAATTCCAGCACACAGATCAATAGATCAACAATCATGAATAACAATAAGTGTTCGTTGCAAAGCCTCACCCCCAGCAGTTTAGCCTAATTACAAAAAACTCCCTAGTATCTTTTAAAATTATAAACATCCCTGTAACATGTTTAAAACATTAGTCGGCATTTCGCAATTTCGTATGGCACCGTACGTGCGTGGTTAATATTTTGATTGACAACATTAATGTGATTCATTATTCAGCATTTGTTATAAAAGAAACAGAATATAAAAGAAAGAACACGGAAATGTTATGGAGTTTTCCTTCTCTTGATTTTTTGAACTTAATTCTGCCTTTTTTTTTATTCAATGAAATAAATTCTCTTTATATAGAGGTTAACAATTCATGAGGAAAGAAATCAAATCAGCTAATCAACTAAATTAAGCAAATCACTAAAAATAATCTAATTTAAAAAGGAAAGAAATCTCAGATTGCCAATCAAATAAATCAGCAATGGAAATTGATTACTAATTTGGTTTTCAATTAACATTTTCCAGGGTTTAAGCTTATCAAACACATTAGGTTGGTGCTTTGAATGAAAAAGCCAAAATCACAATGAGGACAATAAGTGCAATTTATTCAACTCGATTGCATTGAAACGTGTCACCAACGTAACATAATCATCTCACCAGCCTCTTATACTTACTATTACTATTACTACTAAGTGAAGGCTGCCAAAAGCATCACTCAACACTCACATCAAACACATCAGTCTTGGTCTTGGGAACAAAGAGCTTGAGCACCCCATTCTTCATCTCCGCCTTGATCTCCTTAATCTTGTAGAGCTTCTCAGACAGATGAATCCTGTCGCTGTAGGATCGCCCAGATTCCTTCTTGCCCTCGCCTTTGACCATCAGCGTGCTCTGCTCCACCGAGACCTTGACGTCCTCCTTGCTCAGTCCGGGCATGTCCATATGCAGCTCGAGCCCATCAGCACCTTGCTTTGCTTTCCATTTTCCAGAGGAGCCAACGGTGCTTCTCGCTGATAATGGATTCAAAATGTCTGCATAATCACATCAAAACACACACACCACACACACACACACAACATATATATATATATATATATATATATATATATACCCGAGATAGCAATTTTATGACCAAAATAAACAAATTGACAAGTTTACTGATGCAGCAGAATAGAATACAAATAGATTTTTTTTTTTTTTTTGAACAGGTCGTTGATGAATATGTATTTTGAGTGAAAAGTTAGTGTAAATAGCAACAGTGAAAAATAGAACACGCAAAACGAAGCTAAAGAAACTAACTGTTGGAGAACGGGAAGGAGACGTGGGGATAGGCTGCCGGGAAGGAGACGTGGGGATAGGCTGTCGGAAAAGAGACGTGGGGATAGGCTGCCGGAAAAGAGACGTGGGGATCATCGCCGGCGACTGTGCTGAAGAAGACCGAGAGGAAAGACATGGAGAAGGGATCGAGTCTCAGGGCTTGCGTGTATGCTGCCATTGCTTATGATGGATTACTTGTAGAGGACGAAAAGGAATTATGTGTAACCTTTATTTATATAGTCACTCTCGCCGAGATCCAGAAGGTTCTACTGCCAAATGGGCCTTCGTTTTTCACCCGACACTTGGCTGCGGCCCAAATATAGATTAATGTAAATTTTTTATAAGATGTTATATTTAAAATATTTGAAAAATACAAAGGAGTCGTTTTTCTTGTAGACCATGTTCTATTATTGATATATTTTCACAATCAAAACTTTAGATATTGAGTTTTAATTATTTGTAGGAATTGAAGAAAAAAAGAGAAAATTATAAAAAAAAATATAATCACATTGTAATATTAAATTAACTTACACATGAATAAACACCAAATTTGTGTTAGAAGCCTAATAGGGTACATTCTGGTAGACATCTCCCAATATTTTTAGTTTTTAAATGTTTCTTTTTAGTTTTTTTTTTTTTTTTTAATAATGACAATGTTAAGGTTTTTAATTCCCATGAAAATTATATTGTCGGATATTTATGTGAAACAGGTTTTTACTGTCTAGGGTTTATTAGTCAATGATTCTATAATTTATAATTGCAACTTGATCTAAACGCCAAGCCAATGAGAAATAAGTCTTGTCCCTTCTTCAAGGATGAGGTTGAGATTTTTGGGAAGGACCATGCAACGGGCAAGAATACTCAAGGATTCGCAGATGCTGTAAATGAAGGGCTCGTCGGTGAAAAGGCAAATGGTGGTATCCCAACTGATCGTAGCCTGGACCGGTAAAGTCATAGACACTAATTCAAACAATCATTATGAAAGAAGCTCCGCATCGAGGAAGGAAAAACAAGTAGAGAAAGGCTTGCAATGCAATGGAGGAATGATTTTTGGATTTGATGGAAGCTTTTTGCAAAAGAAAAAAAAAGATTCGCACTTAAGAGTTTTGGCAGAACACATCGGCTTTCAGCAAGAAGCAAAGCGACAATGTAAAGAATTTTTTGAAGAGTTTCTGAAAATGCCCTTTCTATCCACCGAGGACAAGTTGACTATTTATAAGATTTTCTGCAAGAACAACGAAGAGATCGACCTATTATTTAGTATAGCCGATGAGTACAAGGTCGTTATGGTTAGGATGATGTTGGACGGAAGGCTTTAGTCAAGCTGTATTTTCAAAATAATTATTTTGACCATATGAGTGCCCCATTCTACTATTCTACCATAAATCTGATTACCGGGTTGCACTCCTTTTATCAAGATTTCCAAATTAGAGGGATGTCTCGGGTTTTACAATGCTATAATAGGGTACACGTACGACTAATGTGTTAATCTCTTTGCTTGTAATAAACTGGACTGTTATTACTCTCCTATGTGTCAATCGCTTTGCGTATGTTGCCGAACTAGCTATTAGTACTCCCCTAATATTTTTATTATTACGAGTGCAATGCATTAACATTGTGACTGCTGTTATTATTATAATCATAACTTTATTATTATTATTATTATTATTATTATTATTATTATTATTATTATTATTACTACGACTAATAATATTATGGTGTGAGGTGCCTCGTGGAGAGTAAATTTTTCTTTGTTGGGTTTCACTAATTTTATTTATAGTTAATCATACTCCATTTAGGTATGCTTTTCACGCATTTAAGTAGCCCCCAAATGATAGCACTCTATTACAACCATTTAAAATTGCAAGTATTTTACACCTTTGGGCTATGATGTATGATTTTAGATCAACCATTAAATACTCTCATCTACCACCATTAGTGAAAATACATTTTGGAAAAGTAAAGTAACTGCAAATATTAATTGAGGTGACTTGATATGTGGTAGTTGAGAGGGTGACTTTCATGCGTTAGGTTCATTAAAGACCCTGAGTAACTGAGTTTAGGGACTTTCAAATATAAATATAAGCACCTGCAAAAGTAGAGAAATACTCTAATATTTAGGTTTGAAGATAGCAAGCAACATGACTTTTATAGGTTAAGACAGTAGACAAAAGTGACTCTTGTGTACCAAACCCATGTATGAACAAGCACTACTATAGGTGAATATAATCTATATGATTTGTAGCTAACAATTTATTGTCTTATTGTTCAAGGTGTGTTTGTTTCCGTACAGTATTTATAAATATGCAATCTAAATTTGTATTAATTTTGTAAGCTTTCTTATTGTAGGCATGGTGCTTACACGTAACCAACGTAACCAACATCTACGTAATCATTGGTGACTTTTGAACTGGTCAGTCGAGGAGGAAGAGATTTATCACGACTTGTTCTTCACCATATGTGGACGCACGTCCATATTCATGACCCAACCGTGTTCGACTTGTGTTTTACAAGCTTGCTGATCAAAAGTTCGAGGACCTTAATAAGCATTTCAGCATGGAGAAAGTTCGTGCTAATATCCACTTGTAGCACACTCAATTCAATGCGTTTATCACTTTTAAAGACTTGCCTGGTGTTTGGGTGAACTTAAGGAACGAAAGAGTGATGATAATTTCGATGTACTAGGAACATAATCGGGGGGAGGTAAGTTGATATCTAATATTGTTGATCATCGGAATTATACTACTTCAATTGTAATTTAGTCGTTCATGTAACTTAACATCAAATTACACCCATGCATGAGACGGACAACCAAAAGTATTTAAGAGCGTTCGGGTTCCCCCAGTAGAGGGTATGTTATGATATCTTCGTCACACAAAATGCGGTTAAAATTGACTTCAGGGATGAACCTGGAAGTATCTGGGATAACCTGTAGTATATTTGATGGTGTTCTTTCTGATGATGAAGAACCTGGGTGGTTGATTGATGCAAATGCAGTGGACATCCATGAGCTTCCGGCTGTGCACGGTCCATACGTGGCTGGTGGCTTGGGATACCCACTTCCTCTGTCCCTAATAGAAGACGATAATAAAGAAGAAGACATTATTATCACTGATGTGTGATTACTTTGCATGTCGAACAAATGCAACCAATTCTCACCATTGCGTATGTATTAGTAATGTGTGTTTGGCTTGTGTAGGTTGTAACTATAAGTAGCATGTCATTTCTCTGCGCTTCTCATTTATTTTTTGCTTTCATGTATTTTCAAATTTCATGTAAAATTAGGATGATATCTAAATACATTTTGGTTAAATGGAAATATCAAGATACTATTTAAGATTGATACATTTTAACTTACAAATTTGATGCATTTTGGTTTTCTCGTGTCTATATTCCTATAACTGTGTGGAAAATTGGTGATTGGGAAAGACTAACAACTAAAAGAATATGGGAATTTATCGGGCGAAAATATAACTTTTTAATCTTACAACTAATACTTATGTTAACACACATTTGAGATGCAGAATCATAGATGTATAAACGAACACTACATCAACTTAGCTTGACAGGTTATAATCTAGAAAGTGGAATAATAAAATGTTAAAAAGACGGAATACACAGTCCGTGGACGCAACGCTGAGAATTGTTAAGGCCTTTTTCTATCTAAAAACTGGACATATAATAGGATAATAAACGCATAATAATATTAAACATTCGCGATGATTATTGGCATGGCAGTGTCTCATCATTCTAAGTTATTGGAACCCTTGAATGGAGATGAATTAGGAAAATGAGGTCTTCGAGTTAGTGTCCTGGGTTCAAAGTACCTGAAATACATGATATCGTGGTTGACCTGGGAGAAGGAGGCTGCTGATTAACAGAGTTGACGGATACGCGATCATCATTCTCAAGAATATTTTCCAAGATTCTCAAAACAAACTAGATGAACTACTTCCCCCACATCGATAATTATGACCGCATTGGATTGGGGTTGAGCTGGGCAGTCAAACATTGTTTATAGGAACAACTGGTTGATGGCTTGTCTCGCAAACAATGATTTCATCCCCAGAGCAAACGAATTAAATGTACAGACCGCGGAATATCATTTTTAACTCTTTCCAGTTAGTTTTTCAAATTCACAATACGCCATGGCAAATGGTTCAGTCTACGAAAGGTAAAAAAATCTTGGGAAGATTAGTTTGTTATCATCGAACAATTACACTCTATACTTTTCATAGTTTTCTTCTTGTATACCAAAAAATGGCTAAAAATGCAAATGTAAAAATACCTCTATAATTTCTTTCCAGAGTTACCTGGGGGTCTTCATCTCTCCCGTTTCCTCCAGGTAACGCATTACGTGCTTACGTAGGATCCAACGGAAAACACGAGACTATAATTTGAGAAAGGCCACCTTTTTAGGCAGTTTGTGGAACTGAACTTCATTCGCATTTTAATATTTAGTAAGTCCTTGAAAAAATCAATTGTCGCGATTGAACATGCCAACTGAACGGGCATCTTCTAATAATGAAATGAAGTATTTATCGAAAACCTCGGTCTATAGCTCATTGTACAAGAACAATTCTTGTTTAATGGGTTGACCATTTGCCATATTTATCTGAATGTTCTGTATCAATTTTCCAATAATATTTTTTGATGAGAAAACATTGTAATTACCTTATGTTGTATTATATGATTGTTCGGGTCTTGTCAATAAGGGATAGGAAAGTGATGTTTCTTTTAGTAGCTTGTGTAGGTGTCTTTCATTCTTTTTTCGGTACATAGAATACATTCCTTTTTGATTTAATATGCTCTTGATGTGGATTTCCCTCGTGTAGGTAAATGCCCTTATTTCCAAATCAATAAATGTTCCCGTGTTTGAAAAATCTCAAAGGCATGAACCACTTTTGGAAACCACACCACGTGGTCTGATAATGATTGTATTATTTATTTTGGTACCATATATTTGCAACTAATTAAACCATTCACAATAAATAGCCTCATTAACCACTTTGCATGAAAGACACAAAAATAAAAAATATAAAGCAGTTCCGAAAAATATTAAAGCAACGTCCCAATAAAATATCTTCAATAGCAAGGCCCAACATCTTTTTTCAATTCTCGGGTGCAAACAGCTCTTGCAATCCATAAAACTCGTCATCCCCATAGTGTATATACACCCAAGCAAATTTATCCTTCTTAAAAAAAAAAACAAATTATGAATATTATCACGTTTACAATATTAATAAATATAACTAACTTGAGATCACTAATACTGATAATGTAGTCCCATGTGGACTGTTCACAAACAACTTGGTGTGGGCCTTTAATGTGTAGATATCAAATTAATTTTAGGATTTTATATGAGCATGATAAGTTTATTTTCTTTAAATCAGCTATCTCTACTCCTGCTAATATTACTGCGAGCATAAACTCTATTCCTATGCTAAATGTCACAAACTTCAAGTCATAGCAAGAGAATCTTTTAATAGTTCTCGGAGTCCTGGATATCGACCTTACGATAAGAGCTGATTCCCCTCCACCTCTTACGGATAAAAGTACTACAGATGAAAAGAGGAATATGGAAAGGTGGGAGAAATCGAATCGCATGTGTATGATGATCATGAAGAAAGCCATTCCAGAAGCATTTAGGGGGCACTATGTCTGGAAAGATCACTACAGCTAAAGAACTCCTTGCTGATATTGAGAAAAGGTTCGTCAAGAACGAAAAGGCTGAAATTGGTACGCTCTTGACAAATCTGATCTCAATAAGGTATGGAAGTAAAGACAATATTAGGGAATACATTATGGAAATGTCTCATACTGAAAGTGCCAACATTGAATCAACTTTCAAATTTAAGAGCAAGGGATTAAAGCAAAAGAAGGATAAGAAAGCTGCACACACAACATCACAAAAGAAACGACAAAAGGCACCTAGTGAATAGACGGTACCGGTTCTGGTACTGGTATGGGTTGTGTTTTCTGCGGAGGTGAAGGACATAGGAAGAAAGAGTGTACCAAATATCACGCTTGGCATGCTAAGAAAGGTATGCTACTTAATTTAATTTGTTCTGAGTTTAATTTAACTTCAGTACCTACACACATATGGTGGATAGATTCCGGTGAAACAACAAACATCAGTGTGTCTATGCAGGGTTGTCTCCATTGTCGAAAGCCAAGTGATGGTGAAAGGTACATCTATGTGGACGGTGTCAAGACAATTGAAGTTGAAGTAATAGGAAGATTTAGATTATTGTTGAAGATTGGATATTACTTGGATCTTGATGAGACATTTGTTGTTCCGTCATTTAGACGAAATTTGATTTCCATTTCTGTTTTGGACAAATTTAATTATTCTTGTTCATTTGGAAGTGGAAAATTTAGTATGTTTCATGATTCAAAATTGGTTGCTTCCGGTTCTTTATCAAGTTACGATAATCTTTATTTACTAGATATTATTACTTCATTTAATGAATCTCTGCATCTACATACACGAGGTGTGAAAAGGAGATTAACAAATGAGAGTTCAGCTGCGTTATGGCTCAAGAGACTGGGTCATATCTCCAAACGGAGAATTGAAAGACTTGTGTCTAATGAAATTCTTGATCCTTTAGATTTTGCAAATTATGAGGTTTGTGTTAATTGTATTAAGGGAAAATAAACCAATAAAAGGAGATTTTTAGCCAATAGGACTTCAGACGTCTTATAAATTATACATACGAATATTTGTGGGCCGTTTCCTATAGTTGCATGGAATGGTCAACAATATTTTATAACGTTCATAGACGATTTTTCTAGATATGGATACATATATCTCATTCATGAAAAGTTACAGTCATTGGACGTGTTCAAATCCTTTAAGGCTGAAGTTGAGAATCAACTCAGTAAAAGGATTAAAACTTTATATTTGATTGTGGTGGTGAGTACTACGGTAGATATGACGGATCATGTGAAAAACGTCCAGGACCATTTGCTAGTTTCCTAGATGAATGCGTTATAGTCCCACAGTACACCATGCTGGGTTCACCCACTATAAATGGTGTTGCTGAAAGACGAAATAGAACGCTTAAGGATATGGTAAGGAGTATGATTATCCATTCTACCTTACCACAATCACTCAGGGGAGAAGCACTTAAGACTGCAACATACATCCTTAACAGAGTTCCAACTAAAGCGACTGATAAAACCCCTTATGAACTTTGGATGGGTAGAAATCCCAGTCTAAAGCATTTGCATGTTTGGGGGTGTCCAGCTGAGGCTAGGCCTTATAGGCCTAATGAAAAAAAACTGGACACAATGACAGTTAGTTGTTATTTTGTTGGATATTCTGAAAAATTCATAGGGTACAAGTTTTATGATCCCACAACTAAAATTATTTTTGAGACGGGAATGCCCGGTTCTTTGAGGATGTTGAGTTTGCGGGAGGAGATATAGTTAATGATTTTATCTTTGAAGAGGAATATGTGGATATTCCCATGGTGTTGTTGGCATTGATCAGGATTTCATTCCTGACTCTGTTCAAGACACAAATCAAGACAATATCGGAGAACCTCCCGTTCCATAAATTATTCCAAATCAAAAAACTCTACAACCCCAAAAACCTATGCCATTAAGAAGATCCACTAGGGAAATAAGAAGTGCACTTTCAGATGATTACATTGCATTTCTCCAAGAAAATGAGACTGACATTGGAGTGATGGAAGATGATCCTATCAACTTCCATCAAGCCATTGAAAGCTCAATTCTCAAAAGTGGATAGATGCCATGAATGAGGAGATTAAGTCCATGTGTAACAATGACGTGTGGGAACTCATCCCATTGGCAGAAGGTGCGAAACCCATTGGTTGTAAATGGATATTAAGACCAAGATGGATTCAAGAGTCAACGTGGAAAGATACAAAGCACGTCTTGTTACAGAGGGATTTACACAGAAAGAAGGCATCGATTATGAAGAGACTTTCTCTCCAGTTTCGTTTAAAGACTCTTTCAGGATTATAATAGCATTAGTGGCACATTTTGATCTTGAGTTGCCTCAGATGAATGTAAAGACAGCATTTCTCAATTGAGACATTGATGAAATGATTTATATGGTACAACCTGAAAACTTTGTTTCGGGAGATTCAAAGAATATAGTTTGCAAACTTAAGAAATCCATTTATGGGCTCAAGCAAGCATCTAGACAATGGTATTTCAAGTTTCATCAAGTGATCATCTCGTTTGGTTTTGAGATGAATTTGGTTGATGATTGTGTATACCATAAGTTCTGTGGGAGCAAATACATATTTCTGGTTTTGTATGTCGATGACATTTTGCTTGCCAGCAATGATATAAGCTTAATGCACGACACCAAGAGACTTCTAGCTAAGAATTTTGAGATGAAGGATCTTGGTAACGCCTCTTTTGTGTTAGGTATAGAAATACACCGAGATCATTCTCGAGGTACTTTGGAATTATCACAAAAGAGCTATATTGAAAAGGTTCTTAAAAGGTATGGCATGCAGGACTGTAAACCAGGAGATAACCCTGTGACTAAGGGAGACAAATTTAGTCTCGAACAGTGCCCTAAGAATAAATTAGAGGAAAAAGAAATACAGAAGATTCCTTATGATTTAGCAGTAGGGAGTCCAATGTATGCTCAAGTATGAACGCGCCTGGATATTGTGTTCATTGTTGGGATGCTGGGTAGATATTTGAGTAAGCCAGGCCTAGACCATTAGAAGGAAGCCAAACGGGTCTTGAGATACTTACAAAGAACAAAAGATTACATGCTCACATATCAGAGGTTAGATCAAATTGAGGATACACTGACTCCGATCAAGCTGGATGCCAAGAAGTATGAAATTTACACCAGGCTATGTATTCTTGCTGGCTGGGGGTGCTATATCTTGGAGGAGTGCTAAACAATCTATTATAGCCTCCTCTACCATGGCATAAGAATTTATAGCATATTATGATGCATCTAACCACGGAGTATGGCTCCGAAACTTGTCACGGGGCTGCGCGTAGTGGATGGTATTAAAATCCACTTAAGATATTTTGTGACAATAAATTGGCAGTCTTGTATTCCAATAACAATAGGAGCTCGACGAAGTCTAGGCATATAGACATCAAGTTTCTAGTGTTAAAGAGAGAATTCAAAGTGAACAATTGTCTATTGAACATATCGGTACAAACTCCATGATTGCGGATCCGCTTACAAAGGGATTGACACCCAAAACATTTCATGAGGATATTTAGTTTTTGTGGGAGTTATGTGATTATAATGTTCTCTTTTGTAGACATATTTTTCAGTTACTTCAGTTTAAGGATATTTTGAGTTTATTTTCTGCAGAAATTAAAGTTATTTGGTTGATTCACACTTTGATTTTAGTATATGGTTAATCTCACTAAGGTTTTAAGGTGGACCAGTTGGGAATAAGCATGTTAGGATCACAATACATGAAATTCCCATGCTACACATCCACATCATGATCCATGTCATTCAGTTGTGTTGACATAGGTGACCATTGATGGGTCGAGTTACGATAAATGTAATGAAGGCCGCTTTGATTCTATGTTGATATGGCTGATGGACCGAATTGGATATAAATACATTTTGGTTATGACAGCAAAGTTGAGCTCGTACGGTTATATTCCTGCAATGTATAATTATAAGGTTACACATATAGCCCAAGTGAGAGATTGTTGGATACTTAATCCAACATTGGGCTTATTTGTGAAATAATTATATATTGTGGACGGTCAAATAAGGAAGTCTAATTAAAACTGATCACATAAGGTTTAAGGTATTGGGCTTTAATGTATTTAATAGGGTGTTGGCCTTTAATGTGTAGATACTCAATGTGCTATCTATTTTAATGATGGGTTAAAATAGGTATACCCTAGATGACTCAAGTATATAAGGGTTGTGGTCCCTAGGTCATACGTATCATCATGATCATTATCAACTATCCTATTCTGCATCCCATCGTCAGAAGAGAGCATATAGAGAAAGCTAAAGGATTCTCTAAAAGGATTGGTTACGTATTGCCCTAGAAGGTCAAACCCCAAATTCAATCGCTTATGGATTCAGGTACGCTTCCATAAACTAACTTATGATTCTTAATAATTTAATATGATGGTTCCTCGATTATAGCGATGGCTTTTGCTAAGATTTTATTATCTAACAGATAATCCATTTAAACACTCCAAACTGTCTATATACTTTTTCGACTCTCTTCACATAATAACCATAATCGAAGTTAGTATTATATAGCATGTTCACACCATTCATAGTTGTTATAATGGATTCAAAACTTGTTGATCCGACTGTAAATTCTTCTAACGCGTGTTCCTCAACAAGTACGTACAAATTACTCGTTGACTTCCGAAGTCTAACTTTTTGTGTAGAAAACCTTCTCTTGGAGTTTTTTTTTGGTTGTCCATGGATTAATATATGAAAGTAGGGATATATTATGTTCGCATGAAAACTTTTTAGTATGGTTTCTTCTAGCATCCCCTACAAATTTATAGGAGGATACTCTTTACAATCATGTAGCTAAATATTAAATCAGTTTGTAGTGCGTGAAGTGATTGTGAAAAACAGAACTACAAATTTGGAATGCAATGGGTAAGAGAATATATTGCCTGACATTGATAAGGTTGTGCTTGGACACTTTCATATGAGAATATATTCTTTGCATGGTTTTCTACTCTTTAGGCTAATAAATTAAGAATTTGAAAAGAAAGATGGTTGCAGATTGTACAAAAAGATGCATTTGAAACCACTGTTGGGTAAAATCTCGTCTCTCCATATTTTTTTTTGTAAATGGATATTACAAACTATTTAATTGTTATATTTGATTAAGGATAGAATATTTTGAAATGAGTTCTCAACAGTAGGTTAAATAATGATGTACACAGTATTATAATTATATTATTTTTTGGATAAAATTACTACATCAAATTGAGCCCGTGTAATACATACTTAACTATCGTGATTGATCTTAACGCTTGCTACACACAAAAAATCTCAACTCAGCAATGCACCATACATGATATTACTTTGTTAACCATAGAAGAAAAATAACCAAAGTGAATACCCATGCGATCAGACTTGATCGGGCCGCCTTTTTATAACGTTCTTTGTACTTTTGACATTGGCTTGTTCTTGTGCAGAGTTGATCATGACATTGTTCGTTTTCCAGATGTATGGTATGGTCCTCAGGTGGATGATCAAGCCAAATAAACATAATACATGTTCCTTCCTGCGAACATATAATAAAATCATAGACATATAAGTAAATGAGTCGTCATTGGTATGCTAGAACACATTTACTTTAAATGGCATCAGTACCCATCTCTTAGAACACACAATAAAACGACAACATATATTGCTTCTTGTTTTTATGATCTGAACCCTCATTTCGAGTTGACAATAACATACTCAGGCAGATCTTGATGATATGTTGAGCATTTATACGCAAGGGAAGATTGTCACTGAAAGCCTGAACTATATGACCTACTCATTGCACTGTTTATTTTTCACAAAATTCATAAAGAGCTCATCATTACAACGAAATAAACATTATAAAAAAATGTGTATAAGTATATGCAATACGGTCAAGTGTTAGGTCCATAAACACATAAAAATTTGCTACTATAAAAAATATAGTTTTCTGAGACAGTGAAACAAACATTATCCTATTAAACAATTTCGTGTTAATCATACGTGTTCAGACTAGTTTCCCATGAACAAGAATATCTCACAACATTGGAAACAAATAAAACAAACAAACAACAAAACAACAAGGTATATATATACATATATGCATAGTTGGGCAAAATTCATGGATATTCATAGTTGGGTAATATTTATCTAAGGTTCAATATTGAATTAATTAAAATCTAGTTCAAGGTTAAACCCTAAAATTTATTTACGAAATTACTCGTAATACCTATTTGGAAGAGATACATACCCGTCAATTCAAGCACAACAACAATAAAGGGACTTCCTTTAGCTCGTAGCCACCCCAAATCGAATTTCGATTCAGCAATTCGCGTTGAGCCGCATAACTTCCAATTCTCACTCCTTGATTCAAGTTCAGAGCTTCTCTTTTTTCATTACTTTCGTCGAAATACAATTCAATATGTACTCACATATAATAAGGGCAAAACGGTCAATCATCATTTAATCATGAGTAATCCTTCCAATTGAACGTAGGATATGCTTTCCAGTCCTAGTCCAACCACACAAACGTTAGCCAAAGTGTTCCTATCCCGTCCCTAAAAGTGAACAAGGCCAATTAACACACAGTGTGATTGGTCATGGAGTCGGGAGGTAGGACCCACTATAAGTGGCTCACTTAGGGTGGTAGTAGTCATAAACCCGTAGATTTAACTTTTTGGTGGGGTCTACCATGCCACGTCATTGACACATTAATAATAAAAAACTTAATAGTTTTAAAAATCTCCATCCACAACCATAAACCTACAAACAAGTTTTTATGGGTCCCACAACCAACTAACATACTATATTTTTTAATATTCACTCTGGGCTCGTTGTGTGCTATGCAAGTATAGAGCCAGGTTTTTTTAAAAAGCAAATTCACAAGAATCATATAACTGGATGTTGTAAATATATATATAAAATATCACATCTTATCTCAAAAAAAAAAAAAAAAATCTACTCTTTCCTGCCGGCAGGAAAGTGTGTAAATAGAGTATATAAAAAATAAAATAAAAACTATTTTCTACTATTTCCTGCCGGTATGAAAGTGTGTAAATAGAGTTTTAAGCCTATTACCTGTCGGCAAGAAGAAAGCCGTTACAAGCTGGGAAAGAAAAGAAGAAAATAAAAAAGAAAGCCGGTACAAACAGTAACATTAAAAGCACCAAACCCAATAAAATATTTTTTAATTTAAAATAATTGAAATATTCCTTAATTTTTGAAAAGTTGGTTGGTATATCACCAACATATACCGTTGCAAAATAAAGCTATGCTCACCATGGTGATAAAAATTTCAAATCTAACTTTTTAGAGTATAAAGCCAATATCAACCTACCTACCTTTACCAGCACCCTTAGCTAGCCCTAGCTACCATGGTCATTAGTTGGCGTGGCCCTGTAGTGGATCTTATCTCACGACCATACCGCATCCGGATCGGCGCCAATATCTTAACAGAGTTTGAAACTTGCCCCCAAAATTGCATTAGTAAATATATAGACCGTACTGTACTGTAGATAATGCTCTGACAGTGAGCAGCGCAATTCCAACTCAAGAAATCTCCTTTTTTTTTCAATTCAAGATACCACCTCCTTTCAAGTCAAGATATTATCTTTTTAAGTTCAACAAATCTTACCTTTTTTTCCCCTTTTTTCTTTTCATGAGCAGGAACCATTCACACAGAGGATTTTTTAGTTCTATTTTCTTCATTGAGATTCTCGCTTTGATTTATGGGTCGACGAGTTTTATTTATCTATTTAGTTACTATTTGATCTTGACCTGTTTTGGTGTTGATTTATTTATATGAAATCTACGGGGCCTGAGTGCAGTAGTTAGCTGCCATGGGCGGGGTTTAAGGTATTTTCAGTGGTTTTGACAGTGTGTGTTGTGTGCATATTGGTGGAGTGTAAGTATATGGTTTACAATACCTCTGGAGGTATTGTGGCTAGAAAGCTGAATGTGCATTTGGTTCCCTCATACTCATGATGATGTTGGGTGGTTGAAGACTGTTGACCAGTACTATGTTGGATCCAATAACTCAATTCAGGTATATTTTGCCTTTTCTAATCATGATTTGGTGAATATATTTCAAAATATATTACATCTTCAGTGGGCTAATATTATTCATTCGCCCAATTGTCTAATTATTATAAGGATATTTTACAACCAAAGGTTGAGCTAATTACAAAAGAATTCAAAGGCTTTTGAAAAAAATAAAAAAATAGCGTCTTGCACTTAGGGTAATTATAATATTTCTACGAATATATGGGGGGTTTGTATTTATTTATTTATTAATTTTTTTTGTGTGTTTATGATGGGGAAAATGTATGACCGAATTAAACATTAAAAGGATTTTTTTTTTAAATTTAAAAAACCTTTGGTTGTTTTTGAAATATTCAATACTTAATTAACTGTTGTGTGTGTTTTTTTTTTTTTTTTTTTTTTTTTTTTTTTTTTTTTTTTTGGCGTTTGAAATTTTATTGAATTTGTCAGAACTGCTATACATCTCTTAGGATTTTACATAATATTTTGATAGATTTAATTGTATGGAATTTTGTGAGTTGAAAGTCCTGTGTTGTGTAGGGAGCATGCGTGCAAAATGTGTTGGACTCATTGATTCCGGCATTGCTGGCCGATAAGAATCGGAAATTTATTTATGTCGAACAGGTAACTATTTTCGCCATCTGTGTACTGTTTTATTTACTTACATGTCAATGAAACGAATGCTGATGTGAAATGCTGCTTTTTACATTGTAACAGGCGTTTTTCCAGCGGTGGTGGAGAAACCAGAGCAAAGACATGAAGAACAAAGTCCAAATGCTAGTCAACTCGGGTCAACTTGAGTTCATGTACTACTTTATATTTACATTTAACCTATTTGATTCAGCGTGACATTTTTTTACTTAACATTTTTTATGTTTTGTTGATTTTGCTAATGCAGAAACGGTGGTATGTGCATGCACGATGAGGCGGCAACACATTACATCGACATGATAGATCAAACTACACTCGGCCACCGATTTATTAAAGACGAGTTTAATGTCGTTCCAAGGATCGGTTGGCAAATTGACCCTTTTGGACATTCTGCTGTTCAGGCTTATCTTTTAGGGGCAGAGGTGCACTTTTTTTTAAAGCACTAATATGATTGTAAAAGGGATTTGCTCTTACATGACATATATATGTATGATTTTGTTTTGTTTGCAATTTGGTAATTAAATTGAATTTGTGCCGTTATTGGTTATAGGTTGGTTTTGATGGTCTTTACTTTGCTCGTATTGACTACCAAGATAGAGCCAAAAGGAGAGACGAGAAGAAGCTCGAGGTTATATGGCAGGGTTCCAAAAGTCATGGTTCTTCATCTCAGGTTAAATATCAAATTGCAACAAATTTCAATATTATATTCACTAATTGATTTTTATTTACTACAATGTTAATAGCTAGTGCTGTCTCTTGAAAATTTATTTAGTGTCAAATTTGCATTTTGCGGAAAATTGATCCTCTGATCTTTTGTTTAATTAATTGCTTCAGATATTTACCGGTGCTTTCAATTCCCATTATAGCCCTCCAAGTGGTTTTCATTTTGAAGTCAATGATGATTCCCCTATAGTCCAGGTAGTTACTTTCAGGAGAAAAAAAGTCCCTTGGGCCGCAGTTTGGATAGAAAGAGGATTTGTGGAAATTATTTAAAATGACTGAATATGAGATGGATTTGAAATCCGGCACAATGACTCGTGAAATACCTCAAAATAGGAGCTAAGGACTTGAAATCCATTGAATTTTTTAGATTGCCGAAAACCAACAAATGGATTTTAAATCTTTATTTTCGAATCCTTCCATCCAAACGCAGCCTTGAAGTTGTGCCTGTGCAGATACTGATACTAACCTCTATTATTCTCAGGATGACACCAATTTATTCGATTACAATGTCGAAGAGCGTGTCAATGATTTTGTATCTGCCGCCTTATCAATGGTACTTCAATTTATTTGTTTGTTTATTTATTTAATTGATAATGTGATTTATTTATTTACTTCAATTGTATTTTGTGCGCAGGCTAACGTTACTCGTTCAAATCATATCATGTGGACTATGGGTGACGATTTCCAGTATGAATACGCAGAGACATGGTTTCGGAATATGGACAAGCTCATACATTATGTGAATCGAGTTAGTAATTTTATGCTTATTGCTAAAAAATTCTTCTTGTAGTGTCTTTATCATATTTTTTGTAATATTTAAGTTTGTGACCTGTTTGCAGGATGGTCGTATCAATGCCTTGTATTCGACTCCGTCTATATACACTGATGCCAAACATGCCTTAAACGAGCCCTGGCCTCTTAAAACCGATGACTACTTCCCGTGGGTTTGAGACTTTAATTTTTATAACAATCCAAGAAAATGCATTTTTTCCTTAAATTTTTGCTGTAATAATCAAGGTGAGTTGTTATCAGATACGCAGACGGTGCAAATGCGTACTGGACCGGGTATTTTACTAGTAGGCCGGCCATCAAAGGTTATGTCAGAATGATGAGTGGCTACTATTTGGTATGTCATGCAACTTTTTTTAATTTCTTGTCCAATTAATTAAGGTTTCTGAAATCTAACTGGATATATATACTTAATTAGGCAGCTAGGCAATTGGAGTTTTTTCGTGGAAGAAATAAACCTGGCCCCACAACTGACTCTTTAGCTGATGCTTTGGCGATCGCACAACATCATGATGCAGTTACTGGTACTGAAAAGCAACATGTCGCTAATGACTACGCAAAACGGCTCTCGATAGGTTATAAGGAGGTGAAGACTTTTTCAAAAAATATTTTTTTATTAAATTTCTTTTTTTTTTTTTGTATTAATGTATTTTTGTTTTTCTCTCTATCTTCTTTTTTTCTTCTCTTTTCGTTCAGTCTGAGGATGTTGTAGCAGCTTCCCTTGGTTGTCTGACACAATCATCATCGTCTTCAGAATGCAAGAGTACCACTACAAAATTCAGTCAGGCATTAATTTTGTCTATGAATATCATCAAATCCATTTCTTCATTTCGAGTTTGCATTTATTTATTTTTTTCACCTTATGTTTTTCTCATTAGTTAATATCTTATCTTCTTTACAGTGCCCACTTCTGAATATAAGTTATTGCCCTGCTACAGAAGTTGATCTTTCTAATGGGAAAAAAATAGTAAGTAGAATATCTTATAGTTGATCTGAGTGTATGCTATTTAATTGAAACAACAGAGTATATCTTACAGATCTTAAATATATTTTAATTTAAATAACTCGTTGCCTTGATATCTGCAGGCAGTAGTTGTGTACAACTCTCTGGGATGGAAAAGAACAGATGTCGTCAGGATTCCTGTGAGCATTTTGCATTGTATATCTTGGTTGTAGTGTGTGTTTTCTTGATGAAATTTGAAGATTAGTGTGTGTTCCTGGTGTAGAGTGTGAAAACTTGAAGACCAGTGTAGTGTGTGAAAAACTCAAAGATTTGTTTGTGTGTGTGATGTGATAAAAAATTGATACACGACTTAAATTTGATGTTATGATGTTAAAAAGGCAATGGGCATTGATTTTTTGTTATGAATCACTCCTGGACGATTAAGTTGATTCTGGATTTTTTCTTCTAATCGAGTTAAGTTTAAATGGTATTTATTTATTTATTTATTTATGTATTATTAGTATTTTGTGAATCATAATTTAGTAGTTTTCATAATGTAGCTGAATTCATTTTGATTGTTTTCTGCAACTGGGTTTAAAAATATAGAATTTCATGTTACTTTGTGAAATAACTTGATGCAGGTAATCGACAAGAATGTCATTGTTAAAAATTCTACTGGAAAAGTGATTTCGTCACAGCTTATTCCTATAGTTAATGCTTCGACAGCCAACGGAAAGTACTGGCTTGCATTTACGGCAGTCATTCCACCTTTGGGTTTCAGCACTTACGTGATCGCAAGTGGTAAATGTAAGCCTGCTCGTCTTTCTTCAAAGTTGATAACGAGCCCAGAATTTTTATTTGTGTATAATGCAAAATGTATTTACAGTCTGTTACACGTTACATATCCAGCTCCTGCTCTGATAAAGCCGATAACTTATACGTTTGGTGATAGTCGAAATGATGCTATACAAATTGGGTCTGGCAACTTGAAGCTTATATACTCTGGAAATGATGGAAAGCTTACACAATATATTAACAGCAAAAGCTCGGTATGTCATTTAGAAATTGCCTAATATTTCCTTTTTGTTCAGGTTATAACTACAATACTACCCTTGAGGTTTAGCCTAGTATAAAAAATAAAAAATTATAAATTTATATTCTACAAGTTTCACATGTCGAGGAGTGAAAATCTCTCAATACAAACATAAACCTCAAGATGGTTAGATTTATTTGTTTATTTATTTATTTATTTTTGTGTGTGCTCTTTAAACTTGTGAAGGTTTGTGAATTGTGATTATATACATATTTTGTGATGAAGGTGAATGTTTCTGTGGAGCAAGCGTATAGTTATTACGTTGGGCATGATGGGAATAATGGTTCAACTCAGGTTAATCGTAAATTACTATTGCGTCCTTTTCGATTCCCCTCTCATGATCCGGTAGAGTTTAATCAATAATTTCCTTTTTCTGTAGGCTTCTGGAGCATATATTTTTCGGCCAAATGCCACGTTCAAAATACAGCCTGAAGGAAAGGTATGTAGCCAGTCCTTTTAAAGCTAACCCCCTTACTCTTACTAGATTTACATTTTTCGTTATCAAGCAATGACATTTTGTCGTATATTGTAGATTCCACTAACGATTTTTAAAGGACCACTTTTTGATGAAGTTCATCAGACGATTAGTTCATGGATTTATCAGGTTAGTATTTTTTTTAAATCTTTTTTTGCCATAGTGAGCACTAATTGTAACCAATATTTGAATTTATGCATGAAAATTAATAAGTCACTAGCAATATTAACTCGGATTTGTGACAGCTAAGTTGAAATAATCTACAATATGAACTTTATGGAAATTTAGCAATTGAACACTGAGAAAGCTGGAAATTAAGATATTGGTTTCCTTTTTACTTTTTTTCATTGTTCTTTATTATCAAGAATTGTTGAAATGTTTATCCATAGATTACAAGAGTGTACAAGGAGAAGGAACACGTTGAGTTTGAGTTTATTGTAAGTCAATCTTTTTCCTTTTACATAATTATATGTTCTACATGTATTCAATTATAATATTTGTCAGCTTAAAAGAAATCAATAATTGAAAATCTTATGCTGGGGATATTTTAATTATTTCGAATTTCAGGTTGGTCCCGTGCCAATTGATGACGCAATCGGGAAAGAAATTGTGACTCAGATTAAAACAAATATAGGAAACAACAAAACATTTTATACAGATTCTAATGGGCGTGATTTTATAGAACGGGTATGTAACATCAATTATCTTCGCTATCTGTGTATTGTATTTCATTTTTGCTAGAATTAGAATGTCGTTGAATTTATATGGTTTTCGTTATTTTGCATAGATTCGAGACTATAGAGCTGATTGGGACTTTCAAGTGAACCAACCAATTGCAGGAAATTACTACCCTGTGAGTTTGCATTAAAGCCAACACATTCTATAACTTATTTCTTTTATTCATTTAAAATTATTTTCATATCTAACTATATATTATAGTATGTATTGCCGATGAGAATATTTTGGTTGTTATTGTTCTAAATTGTGATTCTTCAATGGAGAAAAAATGAGGTTGCTCTAATTTAAGGAAATTTATGATTATTAAACTTTGTGGTGTCACATATTGTTGTGAACTATGAATAAAAGGTATATTCTGCTCGTGTTTGATGGGTATAGTTGTCAATCTGCTTTTCCTTCGCGGTTTATTCTTTCAGATCAATCATGGAATTTACATCAAAGACGAGAATAGAGAACTCTCGATTTTGGTGGATAGATCAGTTGGAGGATCGAGTATTGCCGATGGTGACGTAGAGATCATGCTCCACAGGTTGATAATAATTTAAAAACTAACCCTGAGGTTTATATTAATTAAAAAAAGTCCAATTATCTTTTAAAATTACAAATTGCCACCCACCCCAAACATTTGGTTGTGTCTTACAAAAGTGCACCCTCAAGAGGGGTTATTTGTAAATTCAAAAGATTAGTGGGCTTTTTTTGTAATTAGACTAAACTTGGGGTAATTTTTGTGATTTACCCCTAATAATAATTACTGTCACTAATACATTACAAACAGCGGTGAGATGTTAACGCAAGGCATTGTTTTGTAGGAGATTGCTCCATGATGATGGTAGAGGTGTTGGTGAGGCTCTAAATGAAACAGTCTGTTTGCTCGATAATTGCTTCGGTTTAACTGTAAGAAGACTCTTTACCCGAAAATCTCAATAATGTTTCTAGAAAATGGATTGCCTGTAGAATCTTTCATTCTTTACCCCAAAAACTCATATAACTTGTGCTAAAGACAAGCTGATACTGAAATGCCCGAAAAAACAAAATGATTTGTTAATGCATAAATTTTAGGGTTCATTACAAAAACAACCCATGAGGTTTAGTCTAATTTTAGAAAAGACCCATTTATCTTTTAAATTATAAATAACCCTCTTATGTTTGTATTTATCTTACAAATAGCCCCCTACTGAGGGTGCACTTTTGTAAGACAAAAATATATGTCATTTTTTTTTTTTTTATAATTAATCTAATCCTTAGGGGTGGTTTTTGTGATTATCCCTAACTCAATGTTTAACATGTTTTTAATGATTTAACAAAAACATCCTGTTGGGCCTGCCACTAAAAGCTTCACAATACTTAAACGAAAATGTGCTCAAGAATTAAACTACATTCTTAATTTCTTACAGGTCCATGGAAAGTACTATCTGAGGTTCGATCCACTCGGAGAGGGATCCAAGTGGCGTCGTTCGTTCGGACAGGAGATATATTCACCGTTTCTTTTAGCTTTCACAGACCAGGTAACTCAGAGCATCATATTTTCCTGATCGCCAAACTTGTTTGAATATTTTTTAACTCATACTGCTTTTCGCATATCCACAGGATGATTTCCCAGTACCAACCTTTTCAGCTATGGATCCTTCTTACAGTCTACCTGATAATGTTGCGATAATAACACTCCAGGTAATTTTCATGAATGGCCACATGAGCATTGAAATCTCTTTAGTTTTGTTTTTTTTAAAACTTAATATTGCACTTCTTTTCTGTCGTAGGAGCTTGAAAACAGGACTGTTCTGTTTCGCTTGGCACATCTATACGAGGTTTTGTGTTCTTCAATCATGCAAAAAATTGCTATGTTATTTGTAATGGCATAATAATATAAATACCACCTTTAAGGTTCAGTCAGATTATATTTGAAAATGACCAAAATAATAATTTAAAAAAAAAACAAAAAAAAAAACCTTGAAATGGTTATATCTTACAAATTGCACCTATTGAGGAGGGCATTTGTTAATGAAACACAATAAACCTTAAGGTTTATTTGTAATTTTAAAAGATAATTGGACATATTGCAATTCGGCTAAACCTCAGGGGTGGTTTTTGTAATTATCCATTTTTTCAAACGATAGCTTCGGTGGTGATATGTTTCTCTCTTTTTATCTGTATCTCTATTTTTTTATTATTCTTTCTCGGATATTAGGTTGGAGAGGACAAGGATTTATCTGTCATGGCAACCGTGGAATTGAAGAAAGTATTTCCAAATAAGAAGGTGAAACATAATGGTTGTTATTTAAATAAATGAATAAATAAAATTGTTACTGATTTTCAAACTTGTTTCCATATCAGATCAACATAATAAAGGAAATGAGTCTATCTGCTAACCAAGAAAGACAAGAAATGGAAAAGAAAAGATTATCTTGGAAAGTCGAAGGATCCAACATGCAACGAAACACTGATTCGAGACGTGGCTCCTTCGACCCTGTAAAGCTGGTGGTCGAACTTGCTCCTATGGAAATCCGAACTTTCATCATCGACTTCAACTAAAATTCTTTGGACATTTTCTTGCCATGTGATGGGAAAGTGTATGATTTTGTTTGTTGTCTTCTTCATCTTTTTGTTATAAGAAAAAACATTTCCCAGTTGAGATGTTATGGGCGCTTTGTTGGTGAAGTACGGCCTTTTGTTCCACTATTTCTAGTACAAGGATCAATAAATCAAATGGGTGATGTTCAGAGTTTAATTGTTGTATGTGGTTGATGAGGCATTGGCATTTCAGTCTTTTTCCATTACTCGCTCTGACGTCTTTCTTTTGTGAATCAAGATAAGAAAAAAGAAAAAGGAATAAAGAAAAGGCCAAATAATTAACCTTTATATATGCCTCAGCACAACGATTCTTATCGTGGTCGTATAATAATTATTACATATATATGAAATTGCAAATCACAAATCCAATGCATGTCGTCCATGTGTCACACCATATCCATATACTTTAGTATCGATCCGTTATGCATACGTCCAAAACTAAAGTCGGTTCATCCACGATAAAACCCAATCATCCCCTCCCTCCAAAGTTATTCTCATGCAACTAAATATATATCCATAATAAAAAATAAGTGATAGATGATGGGTTGGTTTGTAAGAGAAAGAAGGGGCATAAGCTGGAAAGAGCAAACCCTAGACTCCATATCAGCACCACCGTTGCCGTTAATGGTGTTTTTCGGGTTGCTCATCACCTTGCTGTATTTCGAGATCTGTTCGGAGTATCAAGAAAGGGTGGAGAGGAGGAAATCGGGGTTCAGATTCGGCCTCCTTCTGTTCCCGCTGGCGGTGGTTCTGGCGCTGAACATGGTGGCCCTCCGCCACAGGATGGTGCGGCACAGCTTTGGAGTGCCGCCGCCGGCGTACGTGGCGTCGGCAGAAGGGGGGAGCTCCGCGGCGGGGCTGTTGCTGGTTTTGCTGATGCTTCTTGTTATGGTTCATTTTCAGCCTACTGTTCAGTCTGGTTGGTTTAGACTTTTCTAGGGTTAATTTTTGTTTTTCTTTCCGGTAATTAATTTAAGTTTTAACATTATATAATTTTAAGTTGTTTTGATTGTTATAATAAATCAATTATTGGACTGTGTCTAACAGTGAGAGCTATGTCTACCGTGGAGGTGGATTTGCGTGATTTTGATGGGAGAGATATAGAGATGATAATTATTTAATAAGAAAAATAAGACAGGTGGATTTGTGTGAATTTGATGGGAGGGATATAGAAATGATAATTATTTTAATAAGAAAAATAAGAAAATAAATGAGAAATGTGGGAAAAGTGAGAGATAGTTATAAATTAAAAAATAAAATAAATTAATAGTGGATAAAATTTAGATGGTGGTGAATATGTGAATTTGTAAAGATGTAGTTAAATGAAGAAAAAGAAATAAAGTTGTGAAAAATAATTTAAAAATAATTAAAATTGAAGAAGAGTAGAACACAAGTTAAAAAAAAAAATTTGATTTTTTGTGTCTGTGTCTTTATCTTTTTAAAAAGGACTATAAAAATGGACCACTACAGTAAAGATGCTCTTATGCTCTTATGTATTTATGCTTATAATTCCGCTGTATAGTCATTCGCTAATGTGTATATATAATATTTGGAATATAGTAAATAAAATTGGGATAACAGTAAGCGGTAATTTGAACTAACAAATCTATACAATAAAATAGAAAAAAGGACAGTAATAGTATAATAAAGTGTCGAGGCAAGTGAACTTGTTTGTAAATTCTTATTGTTCTGTATGCGTGTTCACATATCTATGGTAATGAATTTATCAAGTTACAACGACTACAGTTCGATTACCTTTGCAAACGAGTCTTGATCAGCCAACTGAATAAACTCTAATAGAAAGTTATATGATGTATGAGGCAGGTAGGAGATGTGTGATATGAATTATGATATTTTTGTGATATGAATGTTGATATTTTCAGAGGTTCGAATTTTACACTGCAAAGGGGATAAGAGGGGAGCCTTAAAAAGTAGGAATTAAACTTCCAAGTACTAATCAATCTCCTTAACTTATGAAACAAGAAAGGTTGAAAAAGTTCCAAAAAAAAAAAGCACTAACTAGCTAAACCTAAGAAATAAATATTTTTTTTTTCAAAACTTAAAGGCCCAAAGAAGTCCAAGATGAGATGGGCACACGGGCCACGAGCCATGACAACACTCGAACACGTGAGGCAGGTAGGCGAGGCATGTAGAAAATGGATGATATGAATGCTGTTTCGGATGTAAGTATTTTACATTACATATGAGGTGATTTGATATGTAAAAACCCTCAACAATGTAGGAAATCGCACAAATTAGGATTCTTAATACTAGTTAATCTTTAACTTAAGGAACAAGAAAGACTGTGAATGTTACAGAAATGACCCAAAATTAGTTAAAACTCAATAAATTAAATAGTTGTTGATCCAGAACTTTAAGGCTTAATGAGACCCAAGCCCGTATGGGCACACAAGCCACGAGTTGCACTGGCAGCCAAGTAGAGCCGCCCGGCAGGCAGCGCGTGTGTGGGGTTTCCTTGCCTCACTACATTTGTACCCGACACTAGTTTCACTTTCATAAATAAAGTCATTTATTAATTGGTGAGTTTCTTATGTGGGACTTTCCATCTTCACAATGACACCCTCTCTCCAACTTTCGATTTCACTTCTAAATGTCCAAATTTTAATATTGATTTCTCACTCATCCGAACATAGATTTGTAAATGTGAATATACCACATTAATCTACTCGAAACATAAATTAGGAATATGACACTCGTTTTCAAAAATAACAACATGTCTATATTTGGAATATTAGTTAAAGTTACCAAATAAAGCTCTCCCAAAATTCATTCTTTCCAACATTCCTCACATGAGTGGAAAAAAATATACGAATGCATGACTTAGTTGCTCAGTTTCCTCTAAATATTATTACATCACGCCAGGTACCTTGTTATTTTGAACCCTCTTTAGTGAATTACCATTGGATATACCAGCGGCCCAATTAACAAAGTTATTGAACTATTCCCCTTACGATTATACACACACAATAATAATCACATAACAATGTTTACACCATTTCTCAGAATTTTAAAGTTGTGTCCATTATAACCTTGGAACACCCTTGGAATTCTTAAGTACTGCGGACAAGGTGGCCACTCCTCTGCACTTAAATAGGTGACATTATCTATCAAAATTATCATGCAATACTCCACCTTAATTTGTATAGATTGTCATTAAAAGTCTTACACTTAACTTCACTTCAACAGGCATACCACTTGGTTATTCTCTTCAGGGATGGGTTAGCTCAAGGACAGATACCATGCTTTCAGAACTGAACAGTCTAAAGTTTAGTTGTCCCATTGAACCCAAGTTCTTGTGATCTCTAGCCATTATGACTGGATGTCCACTAAATATCATTCTTTAGTTGTGAACTTTACCCACATTTCTCCTAAAACTGTATGAAACTGATCTCGAGTTAAACTCTTTGTTAACGGATCCGATATATTTTCTTTTGACAAACATAGTCAACGAAAATTGTTTCTCTTGAGATCAATTCTCTAACGGTGTTATATTTTCGATGAATATGTTGAGATTTACCATTGTTCATCTCATTGTAAGCCCTTGCAATAGCTGCTTGGTTATTAAATTGTATCATGATCGATGATACAAGTTTCTTCCAACATGGAATGTCCTCGAGAAAATCTCGCCACTCAGCTTCTTCACTCGAGAAACTTTATCCATAACTATAAATTCTAATTAATTCCAATATGGATTAGGATATACACATTTTCTTAGTAGACCTCTAAGATACAACACCTCCACATATGGCAAATACATACCCACTAGTGGATTGGGAATCTTTAGTGTCCGATATCCATTTCACATCACATTGTTCTTTTAGTATTGCTCGATAAAACATATAGTTCATCCCATAACTCAGAGTATACTTCAATTATTATAATACTCTAATTAAAACCTTATAGTGATTCCTATTCAAATTACTCGTGAATCTACTTAGCTTGTTCAGTGAATACGCTAGATCAAATCTAATACAACTTGTATTGTACATGAGACTCCCAATGATCCTAGCATATCTTAACTAAGCTACTGAATCACCTTTGTTCTACACTAAATGAAGGTTAGCATCAAAGAGTAAATTAGCCAATTCATCATCAAATGCATTAAACCTTTTCAGCACATTTTTCACATAGTGAGATTGAGATAGGATTATTCCATTTGAATTCCTTAATCTTGATTCCAAGGATCACATCATCTAAACCCATGTCTTTCATATCAAAGTTGCCCTTTAACATGCTCTTAGTCATCGTGATCCTATCAAGAGCACTACCTTGTATTAATATGTTATTAACATTTAAACAAATAATAACGAACGAGTCAGGTGTGTTCTTCATTTAAACACATTTATCACATTCATTAATATAAAAGCCATTTGATATGATCACAATATCATACTTGAGATGTCATTGCTTTGGTGCTTGTTTCAACTCATACAATGATTTAACAAGTCTACACACTTTGTTCTCTTGACTAGGAACTACAAACCCTTTAGCACGTTCTATATAAATCTCTTCATCTAACTCACTATTTAAAAACGTAGTCTTTACATCCATTTGATCAATTTCAGAATTGTGCAAAGAAGCAATTACCAAAATCACCATAATAGAAGCAATCCTCGTTACAGGTGAATAAGTATCAAAGAAGTCATATCCTTCTCTTTGTTTAAAGCCTTTGGCCACTAGTGTAGCTTTATACTTATCAATTGAATCACCAGCTCTGTAACTCCTCCTTACAACCCACTTTCATCCTAGTGGCTTGTTACCATGAAGAAGATCAACCAACTCCCATGTATGGTTCTACATGATTGGATCAATCTCCGCATTGACGACTTCCTTCCACATATGGGCATTGGGACTAGACAGTGCTTCTTTAATAGTTCTAGGCTCATTATTCAACATATTGATCATGACACTCAAACTATATGTCTTGTCTGTCCTATCCTTTTACTACTTTTAGGTTCATCATCATGATCTTATGATGCACCTTGTGATGCATCTTGAACTACAAAAGGTGTTGCATCTTCCTTAGCATCACGAGTTCTCTTATTAGAACTATCGTTACCATTTCCGTTGCACAAATATACGTGTTCAAAAGACATATCGTTCCACTCAATGGTCGTTGTACTAGAACTGTATACGGAGTACTGTTATGCGCATATCCGATGAAGATAAAATCGACCGTCTTAGCTCCCAATCATCACTTTCTTTGGCTCTGGAACTTTAACATTTGCCAACACCCCCCACACTTTGAGGTAACTATAAGTGGAAGCTTAATTAACCTCTCCATAACTCATATCGAGTCTTTTCTTTATGGGGAACCTTATTTAAGATGTGATTATAGGAAAGGATCACTTCCCCACACATGTTATGTCATAACCATAAATTGGTTACATGGCATTCATCATCTCTTTTAAGGTTCTATTCTTGCATTCAGCAACGCCATTCGACTGAGGTGAGTACGTTGCATTTATTTGATAAATTATGCAATGTTCAGCACAAGATTTCTCATATGGTGCAACACAATCTCAACCTTGATCAATTCAAATTACCTTAATTCTAGTGTTATGTTGACTCTCGACTTCATTTTTGAAGACCTTGAAAGCATCTATTGCCCCGTCTTTGCCACTTTACAAGTAAATATAAGAAAATCATGTGCAGTCACCAATATAAGTAATATAGTACTTCTCGTCAACTCTAATTTACACCAGTTTCGTATCACGTATATCGGTGTGAACTAATTTTAGAGGTACATAACTCATTTCCACCGAATGAAAATAGTGTTTTAGACATCTTTGCTTCAACACAAATCTCACATTTGTGTTTTGAGTCACATTTAGCATTATTTAGTAAATTCATATTTACCAATTTCACTATTGATTTCATGTTAATGTGTCTAAGTTTATATTTCCACAATCTACATGACTCAACTATATAGGAACAAGAAATAACTTTAATATTTATAATACGGTGATTAGCCATTACATTCAATTTGAACAATCCCTTCTCAAGGTGACCATTAGAAAGGAACTTTCCACTCATAGTAAGCAGAAACTGACCAGAATCAAACACCAGTTTAAATCCATGTTAGACAATCAAGTACCCTAAAATAAGTTTTTTTCTAATATCCGCAAAATGCAGCACTTCCTTCAAAGTTAGCTCCAGCACAAATGATATCTTCAGCAGCACCTTCCCATTTCTAGCAACTCTAGCAGTAAATGAGTTTCCCATAATGAGCTTCCTCCCAAAGATTGGGTATATTAAAAAAACACATCCCGATTTGAATACACAGGACATGTAGATCCATTATCAATAAACCATTCTCTTTGATTCTCAATGAGATTTGCCTCCACAACCATCGCACAAATTTTCAGATCAGACATACCGTCGCTCACAATATTGGTGGTACTCCGATTATCCTTCAGAGGTTTCTTGTAGTCTCACTTATTGTGTTCTGCTTGCCACAATTTTGATAGTTTCCTTCAAACCTTTTGGCTCTGTTCTGGTTCGCCTTGCCTTTCTGCCCATAACCTTAATACTTGCATTTCTTACCAAAATCAGCTTCAGCCATTACCTCCACCGAGGTCTTTACAGACCTTGAGCTTGACTATCGGTTGGCTTCTTCAATGCTCAGTTTGACAATCACATTTTCCAAAATCATTTACTTATGCTTATGCTTCAGATAATTTTTAAAACCTCTCCGATTCGGTGACAACTCTTTTATAATTGCAGCTACTTGGAAAGTTTCACAGATGTGAATTCATTCATACTATATTATATGCAAGACCAATTGTAAGTCTTGGAGTTGACTCATCATGGTTTCGAATCAACCATGACATGCTCCAAGAAACGCCCAATAATAAACTTCTCAGTGCCATCATCATCAATCTTGTATTTGTTCTCCAAAGAGACCTAAAGTTCTTTAACAGTACTCTTGATCAAACCATACACACCGTAAATCGCATTATCTAATCTTTTCTGAAAATAATGCCTGCATAGGTAGTCCCCTTGTGTTCACGCATCATGGACAGCCCGTCGATCAAAATTCATATCGTGCGCAGCCGCAATAGGAATGCTAGAAATGTTTACCTGCATCATGGTCAAAGAACCTAGAAATGCTCACCGTAGTCAAATAAAAGGTCATCTTTTGCTGCCAGGTTTTGAAATTACTTTCATTGAGCTTTTCAAAATGTTTAGCATGAGCAGCAATAAAACCGGGTATGAGAGAACCAAAAGGCATCGGTCCAGTAGCAAATAAGGCAAAAGGAAAATAGGCATACTGCACACTACAGACCGAGCCAGAAGTAGAAGAAAGAATTGTACCAGATCCAAATGAGGGCATGGTGGGAGAGAACTATGCAAAAAAAGTTAAATTTATCGTAGCTTGGAGGGTCAAACTCATCATCGCAGTTGTGCTCATCATTAGTTCCAATTAAAAAAATAAGAATCTTGAACTTGTTGTTGATATAATAATAAAACTGGAATAATAGTAAGTTATAACTTGAATTAAAAAATCTATTATAATAAAATAGAAAAATAGAAAATCAAAAGACAGGATAATGTCAAGGTGAGTGAGCTCTTTCTTTAAGATTCTTATTGCCCCATATGCGTGCTCACGTATATATGGCAATGAATCTCATAAGATATAACAATAATTTTATCGGAAGGAGCAGTAAATCCGACCACTCTAGCGAATGAGTCCTATTTAGACAACAAATGAAATAATAACTGCAAGCTATATAATGCGTGATATAGTTAGGAGATGTATGATATGAATGCTGATGATTCTTAGAGGCACATGCCTTGTTGGGAGGGCATACGGGCCACGACCCGTGCTGAGCCTACGGGCAAGTGGGTGGCGTGCGTGTAGGGGCTCCCTTCCTCACTACTCTTGTACCTAACACCCATTTCACTTCCATATATAAAACTATTTATTAATGGGTGAGTTTCCTATGTGGGACTTTCCAGCTCCACCAATGGAAATCCCACTCCCTCTTCAACCGCCAATTTCACTTCTACATGTCCAACTTTGACCATATGTTTTTTACTCATCTGAACATGGATTTATAAAAGTGAATACACCATATTCATCTACTCAGAGCATAAATTAGGAATACGATGCTCGCTTCTGAAAATAATGACCAGCCCATATTTAGAATATTAGGCAAAGTAACCAAATATAACTCTTCTAAAACTCATTTTCTCTGACATGTATTTTTTCCTACAAGGGTAAATCGCAAACATAATCTGGTGGCAAATTGACCCTTTTGGACATTCTATTGTTTAGTCTTGAGATACTCTTTTTCCCTTATTCTTGTCACAACTTTTCTCATTTATTACTATTTTGTTGCAATGGCGGATCTAGAATGAAATTTATTGCGGGCATCCAGAGATTAATCATATAATTAAAAAAGAAACAATGTCATTTAGTCTTTTTTAAGAAAATTACATTCTTCAATTATTCCATATAGGTTTAATCTTTTGGAAACGATTCATAACTACTTCATTCGTAACATTTTCTAACAAATTACTTTCGATGTAGCAAATCAATATATCACTCAAGAATTGGTCACTCATTCAATTACGTAAATAATTATTTACTTATCTCATTTCAAAAAAAAAAAACCTCTCATTAATGGCAGTTATAACAGGTAAGGTTAGCGCTAACTTTAAAAGTCTCTACACTAAAGGATGGGAAAGATGCTTTTTTGTTTCCACCATCGATCTAGGTAGATCACCAAGATACTTCAAGTTAGAAAATCTCTCATGTACTCAAACATTTTCAATGTGGATGCAAAGTTCAATCTCAAGAGTCATTCGATCCACAAGACTAATGCCATATTGATTAAACTCGAGTAACCTCAACAGACTTCGATGTGTAAAACTCATGAAAAAAATTAGTAGGGCTCAAAAAAGACATAAAAATAAGCAAATCAAAGTTCACCTCATTAAAGCGACCAATCAATTCTTGAAGTTTCATATCCACAACAGTTTTAAAATAACTGATATTATTATGATACAATTCGGTAACTTCAAAACATGGTTTTTAAACATATTTTGGGACTTTTTCTTTTAATAAAGTGCAAAATTATTATTAAAAAGAGAAAAAGTATTTTGGGACTTATTTAGTTAGATTTCAATTACTGAATGTGCTTATATAATGTTATTTAGCTTCATTTCACATTATTTTGACTTTATTACGTGTTTGGTATATATTTGTTGTTTTATAGGATCTTGGAACTTATTTGGGCATAATGATGATAATAATGAAGATTTAGGTTAGATATAAGGAAGAAAGGAGAACATTTGACCAATCCTTGAGCAAGCCCACGAGCCCAATTGATCAGAGGAGGCTGGAAGCCCACTATATATACGGGTATCGATCGATAGTTGGGTCACTACCAAAGGCCCGTTTTCACAAGTGTTATCGAACAAGCTATTGGTCGATAGCCACGTCGACAACGACTTAAAAACGTAACAAAATTGTACAATCTTGGAATTTAAGATTAGATTTGACTTTGGCTATAAAAAGGTGGCTAGAAGAGGTTTAGATACCTCATTCAGCATCATCCAAGAGCATCCAACATCAATATTGGAGAAAAAAAATCATATCATGCACCATAGATTAATCTTGATTTTATTTTTAAGAATAAGAGTTGGAGAGTGAGAAATAATTGGAGTCAAGGATGAACATCAACCATTTTAGTTATTTATATCCTTACTTTTCTTTATGTCTATTATGTTCGATGAATTGTGTGAATGACTTATTCAACATGTCAGGCTAATTTTCTTTATTCTGGGGTTTGGAACAACAATGATTGAATAATGTTATGATGTTTCTTTCAATTCAAGTACAATTCCTTAGCAATTTTGAGTTTTGATTTATTGATCATGATTGATAAACAATTGCTTGTGTTCCTTATGTTTTGATTGACTGAAAATCTTTTCAAAACTATTAGATTGATAAATCATAACTCTAGAGACTAGGTTTATCAATAAGCTTCCAAACACAAAATACTTTAATAAACAAGACCAAGAGGTTTGAGATTAATAATGAAGTCATACACCCCTTTAAACAAAATTTTAAAGTCTATTATAAAGCTTTTAGAGTTCTAAGTTTGATTTTAAATGGACACATTGTTTCATACTTCGAATCTAAAGTTTTATCACTTAGAGTGAAGGATTAAGCTACTAGTGTGATTGGCTTATAGTAAAAATCACAATATACTTAATTGATTAAAACAGAATGACATTAAGAGATCATTGTGAAAACCAAACCCCGGAATACTTTATCATTTGTTTTACCCAAGAATTGTACATATCGTGTTTTTCCTTCATTTAATTTATAATTTTAAATAGTTTATAACCATCGTTTGTAATGACATAACCAAACTCGTCTTATATATTTTAGATAAAACTGCATTATCTAAATTATATTACTTGTCAAACTTAAACCGTATATGGTCCTTATGAGATTCGACCTAGCTCATTTTGTACTACATCTAAACCGTATACTTATAGTTAGGTAGAGTATATGAATGATCAAGTCTTTATAACTCAAACTAATCCTAGTAGAATAGTGAGCGGTCAAGTTTTTAACGCTGTTTTCGGGGATCATTAAGTTTAAGTAGATAAACATATAATTGATAAAATAGTATTAATAAAAAAATTGGTTGTTTTTTGACTGGATTCTAGATTAGTTGAATTCTAAGTGGTACATGTGCACACATTCTAAAGGGGAACCTTTGGAACCCATCAATCGAAAGATTGAGGTGACTTGTAGATGAAACTGGTCCAAACGAGTTAAAAGAAAGATGACTGGAAATTCAGACAATATCGATGTCCAAATCAACCAACTTCAACAATAATTGCAAGCGTTGCATGCACAAATGCAACAACAAGCACAACCTCAACAAAATGCATAACCGGCCATCCGAACCATTTTCCAACCCGTTGCTAACCAAGCTCGTGGAGAAGAAAATGGTTCAACTATTCAAGCTTACAACTTTGAGTTGTAGGGATTGATAGCAATGATTCAACAAAACCAATTTAAGGGAAGTGCCACAGACGATCTGAATGCACATTTGGCATAATTTTTGGGGATATATAAGGCCATCAAGATGAATGGAGCATCCGAAGATGCGCTAAGACTACGCTTATTCCCTTTTTCATTAAGGGGTAAAGTGAATGTTTGGTAAAATACGCATGGCTTTGGAGCCATTGACACATGGAATGAGACTTGTGAAAAGTTTTTAATTAAATCCCTTCCACCAAGAATGACCTTGAAGCTTAAAAGTGAAATCAAACAATTTCACCAATTAGATGAAGAGCCATTACACGAAGCTTAGGAAAGATTTGGGGAGTTATTATGAAAGTTCCCTCAACATGGTTTTCCCGAAGACCAACAAATATGCTACTTCTATGATGGGTTGAGTGGGCATATGAAGGTTATGGTAGATACCTCATCTAGAGGTGCTTTGGTAGCAAAAGCACTAACGAGGCTATGATCATTCTTAAAGAGATGGTGGCTAATAGTTATCAATGACCAATGGAACGATCAATAATGAAGAAAGTTACCATGGTGGGCGAGAATGAGTTGATGACTGCTATGATACAATAACTAGTGGTAACGAGTAACAAGTTCGACATGTTTATGTCACAAATCTCAAGACTTTCAACAAGCTAAACAAGTGGAGTTACCATGCTCGAAAGAATTTTGTCAATCAAAGAAAATTTAACAATATTTATCGAGGATATCAAGGGTAAAATCAATACCATCCATTGATGAAAAACCATCCGAACTTCTCTTATGCCAATCTAAACAATGGACTCCAACCACCACCGGGTTTTTTTAGAGAAAACGGAGTGGTCAAGGAGAACAAGAAGCTAAGCATCGAAGACATGTTCACCGCATTTATAGGTGAAATGAGATCTTGGTTCGAGAAGGGTGAATAAAATATGGATCATATGGAAGTGAATATCTATCAAATGAATGGGTTAGTTAAGACTCACATGAAGGCATTCGAGATCCAATTTTGCAGTTGGCCATTATTAGTGGAACCAACACAAGAAGGGGCAATGTTCAAGTAACACAGAAGTAAACCCCAAAGAGCAAGTGAATGCAATTCATTTGAGGAGTGGAACTAAGTATGAAGGAATGAAGATGTCGAACATTGAATGTGAACTCACGAAATAAGTGGAAAAGAATTACGAGGAGGATATGGTTGAAGTAGAAGTCAAAAAATGGGATGAGAAGCCAAAATCTAATTTTATCCCCTTTAATCTTTCTAATTAATTACTCTTTCCACAATAAACTAAAATGAGAAAAATGGTTGAAATTTTTTCTAAATTCGTAGATATTATTGAAAAGTCCATATAAACATACCGTTTATTGATGCTTTGGTGCAGATGCCGAACTACGGGAGGTTCTTGAAGGAGGTAATAAGAGAGAAAAGAAGACTTGAAAATCACGAGCCCGCGAATCTTATAGAGGAGTGTAGTGCGGTCATACAAAAGAAATTACCTCTCAAATGCAAGGATCCAGGTAGTTTTAATATTTCATTCATGATTGTGGAAAGTTTGTTAACCATCGTCTTATGTGATCTAGGTGCAAGCATAAATCTTACGCCCTTGTCAATTTTCAAAAAATTGAGATTAGAAGCATCAAGACAACAAATATCACACTCTGAATGGCGGATAGATCCTTGAAGTTCTGCAAAGGGAGTAGTCGAGGATGTTCTAGTGAAAGTTGAGGAATTCTACTTTCCTGTAGACTTTATGGTGTTGGATATGGAGGAAGACAATAACGCACCTTTGATCTTGGGGTGGCTGCCTTTGGCAATGATTCGAGACCTTATTGATGTTGAACATGGAGAACTCACATTGATTATCAATGATGAGCATAAAGATTTAAAACTTATAATTTAATGAAAATATGTGATAACTTGCATCGAGTTGAAGAGTGTAGAATGATAGATGATTTCAATATTAATGTTGAAATCATCTTGATTACAACACCGAATCAAGTTTTGTACAATCCTCTTAGTTCTTTTTCTAATGTTGTGAAGATTTGTTGATTATGTGGAGGATATACGAATGAAGGAAGGCGACGAATGGAAAAAAAGGATGAAACGGTGATGACATCACCATTTGGAGAACCGATCTCTTGACGGAAGAGAACGTCTAGCTAAAGACAAAAATTAAAGTGCTTGTTGAGAGGCAACCCCACATTGTAAGGACATAGGTAGTTTTCTTTTAAAAAACTCTATTTCAAAAAACTGAGATTTTTACCCAACTATAGACCTGGCTAGCAACCGCTAGCCTGGTCGCTACTGGGTGGCATTTTGAAGGCAAGCACAATCGAGCCTATTATCGTCTATAGTGTGGTCACTATTGGAGAATGTTTTGAAATGCAAAGTTATCGACCTGGCTATCGGTCTATAGCGGGGTCGATAATGGGACATATATGGGTGTAAACCCATAGAATTAGAGATTTTTTTTTACTTTCATTTCTCTACTCCCAAACTAGAGATGCTCAACGGTTTGGCCAACCACCGGTTCGATCCAAAGGTCAACGGTTTGATTAATCATTGACCACAGTTTGAATCGGAACCGTAACCTCCAACAAGGTGGTCCGGTTTCGATTTGAGCTTTATTGCAACCATGAACCGACAGTTCAAACTACCGATTTGTATTGTATTTTTTTATTTTTTGTTCTACACCTATAAATATCCATTTTTTAACATCAAACTTGTTCGATATTTTGAATTTGGTCAACAAGAATAACACTTTATCTTATAAGTAATAGACCACGATCGCGATTGAGATATTAGTCGCTCCCGGATCTAACAACGATTCGATAAATTGGTAATAACCTATGTCTCTCGATCTCTAAAAAGTAAGTAATATAAAAGGAAATTATGTGCACTTTGATTTTAAGATGGGAAGTTACAATTTATATACAACTTATTTCAATTTTTTAAAGTAGCAATCAGATTTTAAATTTGAGTATTTGAAAATTGTCCATCCTCACCCCATTTCAAAGTTCATAAATTGCGTTTGCTTCTCATATATTTATTATTTTAAATTAGAATTTCAGATATTAACTTCAAATATATGAAGATAGTTGAAGGCCGATTTCTTTTTCTTTTTTATTTTCTTTAATTCAGTTAAAGTGTTATTTCTATTTTTATCACTTAATCTCATAATCTTTTTTTTAAAAGAATGATAATAAACATAGAAAAAAAATAAAAAAAGTACTAAATTCCAAGATTAATAAAGAAACACCAAACCATCTCAAACCGGTGAACTGCCCAAGCCGAACCGTGAGCCAGCGGTTCGCAAACCGCTGGCAACCGGATGGTTTTACGTTTTGGTTGCGGTTTGACAATAAATGACAAATTGAACCGGCGGTTCGAACCGTGACGCCGGTACTGAACCGTTGGGCATGTCTACTCAAAATGCACTAAACCCCTCCCATCTTGAAAAAGTCTTCATTTTCATTCAGTTCTCAATGATTTTATGTTTTAAACACAAACCACATCAAGAAAACTCTACTTTATCATCACAAATCTTACAACAAGATATGAATTCTTCAAACGCAATTAGAGTTCTTCATTTTTGAATTTTTGGATTTTATGTATACTTGTTAGTTGATGCTTAGGATTATATATGTTGATAACTTTGTTGGATTGGGTGTGGGATACTTAAAAATTCAAACTTGATTTTGAATTTTCATTGGGAAATTTTGTCGAACTCTTTATTTTCCTGCTTAGTTCTTGAATGTTTATGCATTTTAACATGATTAAAGCATGATATGATGATTATTGAGTCATTAGAATATGAATTCTTTGATATTGTAGCCTTGATATTGAATAAGTTGACGTGTAGGTGATATTCATCCATTTGGGGAGATAATATTTGAAATGATGATCAATTGGACTTGAATTTTTGAACTTTGAGTTAAATTATGCATGCTTTACATGTTTGAGTAAATATATTATGATTTAGTCCATTGTGAGTTTATGAAAGTAATTTACGAATGATCAATTCTTGGTATTTGGAGTCAAAACTAATTGAAACAATTTTTTAGGAAATGGCTTCACGACAAACAAGGAACCGACAAGGAAGCAATCCCTCGATATCAATCCAAGTACGAGAACCGACCCCATCCCCACCATCAACTCCTCAACACGCATCCAAAGAAGAAGATGAGTATATGTAGAACCCGAAAACCAATATGAAAATTGCCATAATCTGTTTACCCTTACTCAAAACTCAAAAAACATAGGATCGACTTAGTTTATTGGGAGTTCGAGAGACGGAATATGCAAACTCTGAGTGCATACAAATTCTCTGAATTGAAGAATATGTGAGCCGACTCTTTACTCGATTGGATGGAATAAAGGTCTAATGAACAGAAGATGGCCAACATATGCTAGCACAATGTTGGAATTTTTTAGCATCCTTCAAGTCGAGAGGGAAAAAGGGCCAAAAGATATGATAACAATCTTCTTCCAATTGAGGAATACCGATTGCAACCTCATTTGGCCCAAATCACGGACATCTTCAACCTCCCTGAAAGAGGTTTTTGTGCGTACCGACTGATGAACTTCAACCAACATAAATTCCAAGGAAGCACAATAAAGAGAGAAGGGGAATGAGGCCAAGAATATAATATTCAGAAGTCAAAGGCCCCGAATATTTGGAACTCGGTGATCTGATACATTCAAATGGTGATATCATCGATGATACTCGCCCGTCACGAATGGGAGGCATGCGGAAGCAAGAACTTATAGCTTTTTGGTGCAAGCTATCAGGAATGGATTTTAACTTTGCATGGGCTCTTGTTGAAGAATTTGTTCAATAATCGAACAACAGGAAGGGGCCTAATTACATCAGTGGCTTGATAACCCATCGCATAATTGCTAGAAATTCATCTCCCAAAATGGGATATCATTCCCGAGAGCATCGATTTAGACATCGAGAACTTGAGTATAACAAGAAAGATCATTCATTATGGTGATTTATATTTGTTCCAACAACGGGCGAACGATGATTTCCCGTTCAACAATCCAGCACTCACCTCACCCGAAAATTACTAGGAAAGAAATAATTGAACATTCGACTCACAAGAGAATTGGGTGGTCATATGAGCTTTTAGGCCAGCAAGCCAGTGAAGGCGAGGTCGGAACCTCATGACACCTCATGAGGGGGAGTATGATTCTGACCAGATCAATAGGTTGGAGAAACGAGTGGACAGGATTCACGAGATCAAGTTGAGATGCGATGGGATATGCGATAAATGATGAGGATGATAGGCGAATAGACAACTTCCATATTACCCAGAACGACTACGTCACCGAGCCTGACTCGCCTTGAGCTTTGTGAGTCTCAACCAAAGTAAGCCACTCACTCACTTTTAAACTTGGTACTACTTTATAGCAAATAAGTTTGAGGGGGATGGAGTGCGGCTTACTTTGGTCTTGTATATTACATTTTTAATTTTTGCATTTTCATTTAGGATTGCATTAATTGTTTTTCAATTTATTTTTGATTTTTGATTTTTTTTTTCATTTATTTGCACGTTTAATTTATTTCTAGAACTATAAATAAAAGTGTGGATGATTGTGGGCCTCTAATAATAATACTTGATATTACTTTGATGGAATTATGTTTGTATGGGCCTCTTTTGTGACTGTATTGATGATGTACTAAGTATGAGCATACAAAAAACATGCTTTAACAAGGCTGTTACACACTAAGTGAAAAATCTTTATTTTCTTGTTTCTAAAATAAATTATATTCTTTTAAGATTTGGACCTGTTTGACTGATCAATCACAAAAACAATCATTTTCTTTCTTGAGTGATTTATCGGTCATTTGTGTATCTTTTTAGAACTTGCTTTGGTTTTGGATCGAGTTTGCAAGTGTAGGAATTGACTTAAGATGATTTAGGCAATTTGTGAAAACCCGATTCCGTCCATGTACATATATAAACTACTACAAATAAAATTATCCTTAGTTAGCCCCATTAGAGCTTTTATTTCCCATTCCTTGATAACCTTGAGTTCAATACATGCTCTTGGGATGCCTTTTTAAAAAAGTAGTAACTTTTGTGAGGAATTTGAGAGTTTTAATATTTGTGGTCAGGGAGATTTCAAAAAAAAAAAAACTTTGCTTAAACGGCAATTCATGTGTTTCTTTAAATAAAGAAGAAATTTCATAAGTTTCAAATAAATAACAATTTGTAGTTTTTGGGATGGGTTGGGAGCCTTGTCTTAGAGGCTTGTTCTACAAGAAATTTGGGTTATTAGGTTGAGGTAAAGCATAAAAAACTTCAAAAGATTTAATTTAGGGTAGTTGTGGTGTTTTGTGCATTAGTTCACACTATAGTCACTTTTATCCCAATGTTACATACCTAACCAAAGAGCCTACATCGAAACCTTAGTAAAAGTCCTATTTGATTCTTGTCATTTCATACACACCGATCAGTGGAGAAATAAATAAACTTAAAGCTTATTTTAGAGTGCATGTATTGATTTGAGATCGAGCGTACACACGTCCTAAATCAAACACTTGTGTGATAAGCGAAACACATACTTAGCAAGAATCATTGATTTTTGAGAACAAGAATTAACAGTATTAAAGATGTTTGACCAAGTTCTTGATGTTATGTTTACATTTTGAAAATTGATATTCTTGAAGCAAAATACAGCATCACCATTTACAATGTCCATATTCGTGTTTATTTCAATATATTTCTTTATTTTATTTCTCTGAGGATGAATAAAACCCTTTTGTTTGGGGGAGTTTGATAAACACGAGTTTTAAGCATGTTTTGGAATTTATTTAGTTAGGCTTTAATTACTGATTGTGTTTATATAATGCCATTTAGCTTCATTTCACTTTATTTAGATGTTATTATGTGTTTGGCATATTATTGTTATTTTATAAGATTTTGGAGCTTATTTGGGCTTAATAATGATAATAATAAAGATTTTGAGCTAAGGAAGAAAGGAGAACATTTGACCAAACCTAGAGCAAGACCACGATCCCACTGGATCATAGGAGTTCGGAAGCTCACTATCGACCCGAGTATCGATCGATAGTTGGGTCGCTACTAGAGGCCCGTCTTCATGGAAAGTGTTATCGACTAGGATATCAGTTGATACCAAGGTCGATAACGACTCAAAAACATTACAAAATATTACAATCCTGGAATTTAAATCCGTGATTTGACTTTAGCAATAAAAGAGCAACTGGAAGAGGTCCAGATACATCATTCAACATCATCCAAGAGCATCCAACATCAAGCTTGGAGAAAAAAAAAATCATATCACCCACCATAGTTTAGTGTTTATTTTGTTTTTAAGAATAAGAGAGTTGGAGAGACAAACAATTGGAGTCAAGGATAACATCAACCATTTTTGTTATTTCTATCCTTACTTTTCTTTATGTCTATTATGTGTTCAATGAATTGTGTGAATGACTTGTTGCACATGTTAGGTTAAGGGTCTGCTTGGTTGGGATGATTATAGGAGCTGATAGCTGATGACTGGTAGTTGATGGCTGATAACGGGTAGCTAATAGCTTATAACTAGTTTTAAATTGCTACTTGGTAAATTAGTTGATTAAATTTTAATTTACCAATATAGACATGATTGAAATATAAATATAATATACATGAAAATTAAAATAAAATAATTAAATAATAACAGATCAATTGAAAATAATAAATAGAGACTTCCTAAAAATTAAATTTAAAAAAAAAAATACACAATGACAACAAAATAATTATATTACTAAGAATGTCTTTATACAAAAATATTATTTTTGTAAAACTATAAAATATTATGTTACTGTATAAAATGAGTATATTTTAAAAAAGAAAAGGTTAAAATGGGATTTTCTTCCCAATCAGTCATTATCTAATTTGAAAAAACTATATTCTGTAGCTTTTTCTAAACAAGAGCTTTTTGGGCTCTATCAGCTTTTAGTAATTAATTAAAACTCTTTACCCATCAACCAATAAGGGCTGATTAGAGAAAGGTGTAAGCACTTGTAAACCGCTTAACCAAGCGGACATTTAAGTTTCTCTATTTTGGGGTCTAGAATAATAATGATTTACTAATGATATGGTATTTCTTTCAATTCAAGTATGATCCCTTTGCTATTTTCGTATTTTGACTTCTTGATCAGAGTGATAAATAATTGTTTTTTTTTTTTTTTTTTTTTTTTTTTTTATGTTTTGATTGTATGATAACCTTTTGAAAACTATTAGCTTGGTAAATCATAACTCGAAAGATGAGATTTATCAATATGATTTCAAACACGAAACACTTTAATCAACAAGACTGAGAGGTTTGAGATTAATAGTGAAGTCGTGCACCCCTTTAAAAAATTTAAAGTTGTACAAATCTTTTAAACTTTTTGGAGTTCTAAGTATGATTTCAAATGGACATATTATTTCATATTTCAAATCTACAGTTTTATCACTTAGAGAGAAGGATTAAACTACTATTGTGATTGGCTTATAATGAATTGAATCACAATATACTTGACTGATTGAAAAGTAATGACATTAGGAGATCATTGTGAAAACCAAACCACATAATACTCTATTTCATTTGTTTGACCCAAGAATCGTACGAATTGTGTTTCCTTTATTTAATTTATAATCTTAAATAGTTTATAACCATCGTTTGTACGACAAAACCAAACAAATTTTATTTCGTTTAGATAAAACTACATTATCTAAATTCTATTATTTGTCAAAATTAAATCGTATATGGTTCTAGTGGGATTTGACCTTGATCGTTTTATACCACATCTAAACCGTATATAGGAACAATCAAGTTTTTATAACTTGAATGAATCCCTTTAAATTAGGAAGCAATTAAGTAAACCTGTCTTTTGCTCTTAGCCTTCTTTGATCAACATACCCATGTAAGGCATTGCAATATCATGTTTCTCACAAATAGAAGATATTTTCTCAAAAAGAGAATCCCACCCATCATCTCTAGACTTTTGAAAGCACATAGCATTTAAGATGTCTTGATATTTATTTTATAATACCATTGATAAAGAATCCGCGAGTCCTAAGACCCTCAACATCAGTTGTAGGTAAAACACAAATTCAATAGTTTGGATATAAAGGAGAAGACCACGTGCTTGGTATTTGGAGTAATATTTACCATCACTTTATAAATATTCAAGAACTTTAATGATGGAAAAAAAATAATTCAACCAGTCACAAAAGTGTTTTGTAGTGAGAACCCCAATGTGTGTTCCCGGGTCTTTGAAAAGCAACTTCCTGATGTAGCCTCTTCCCACTTGTAATTTCACCACTATCATTTGCTTCCCTCAGTTTCTCATGTTGACTTTCTATAATTGTTTCTTTTCTTTTACAAGAAGCTCCAACCACATTCAAAATATTAGATATCATATCAAAAAGATTCTTAGCATCACAATGTTTGTTTGCAAGACTCGCGATAACAAGTTGAAGTTGATGTGCAAAATAATGAGCATAATATGCAGAGCTATTTTCTCACAAAATCAAAGACCTCAAACCATTAAATTCACCATTCATGTTACTTGCTCCATCATAACCATGTCCTCAAACATTTTTCATGCCCAGTCTATATTTAGAAAATAAAGAATCAATCGCACATTTTAGAGCTAAAGAAGTTGTCTCTTTCACATGAATGACACCAACAAACCTTTCTTTAACTATTCCATGTTTATCCATGTAACGCAAGACTATAGTCGTTTGTTCCTTATCTGAATCATCACTAGACTCATCAACCAACAAGGTAAATAGATCATTACCGTTTTCATCAAGAATAAATTGAACTATTTCTTGCAAAAAATAATGAATAATATATTTTTGAATGCTTGGAGACACCATTCGGTTATTTCCTTGAGCATTTTTTTAACACAACCTTCCCCACAATCACATTATTTTCCGCAGTATACTTTATTATCTCCAAAAATACCCCTCTATTATAAGATTCTTCAGACTCATCATGACCACGAAAAGTCAATTCTAACTTCATTAAGAAATTAGTAACACCAATTGAAGTATTCAAACAGATACGATACTCATTTTTCCCAACATCATTTTGCCTGAAAAGCAACTTGAACGGACCCTTTCGGATTCAATAAACATTCACATTTCTGATTACATTATTGTGAAAGCTATTAAACAAACCACGTGAGATCCTAACCTTCTATTTTATTTGAACTATTAAAGCCCTCTGTAATAAATGCATCATTTCTAACTTGATTTTTAATGTGATCTCTAAACAGATAACATTACAAATTTCACACTACATTCTCTATTTATATTGACCAAACCATTCAACTTTAAAACTTCTCCTTGTCTTCCCCATAATTTTTTGAAATCATGATAAAGAGGTTGACAAGAACCTTTAAGTAAAGAATTTCTTCTTATCCCATCTCTCTAAATAGGATGATAATCTGTAATTCATTTCCTGTCTGCCGGATCCCACAGAAGATCATCTAAATCAATTGTATCACACACTGAACGAGGATTTCAAGTTCCACATGAAATATTACCAAGACCACAATTATCATTAGTTGATGGGCACTTTTTTTTGACAAAACCTCTCCATTAAGACAAATACTTGGGTGAGACCGGTCTCATAGTATGAGACCACTTTTTACCATACCCATTTGTCCAACCCGCCCGCTGCCCAACCCGCCCGTTCACCCACCCATCCCCTAACCCTAGATATAAAAAAAAAACTGCTGTCATTCATATTTGCAGTTTGTAGAGTGGATCGAGACAATTACTCGATTATGTGATACGTTTTTTTTAATCGAAATTTCTTCCGGTGAATCGCTGTTAATTGGAGGTTAAAATTGATAAATTTGCGACTTTCGACCTCAGATCTACGGTGATTGGAGCATTAAATTATAAATCCAATTGCGAATTTGGAACGAGAGAGACGAGACGATTACAACGATATAACATTTTAAAAAAAATATCGCCGGTAAATAATGGAGGTGGCGGCCGGCGGCGATCGGAGGTGGCGGCCGGTGATCGAAAGTGGCAGCCTGAGTCCGGATGTGGGACGAGTTGTTTGTGATAGAAAACTGATTTTTTTTATTATTAAATAGATGGGTTTGGGGCGGGTCGAATGGGTTGGGTGGATCAAATAATGAATCTGGTAAAAAGTGGTCTCATACTATGAGACCGGTCTCACCCAAGACCTACTCCTCCATTAATTTATATGTACAAATATTAAAGTCATTAGATTATAAAATAAATCAATAAATCAATAAAAGTCATAGAAATATAAACTATATGTCCACAAAATTCCCAAATTCCCCATCCAATCTTACAACTCTAGTCTCCGATACACAAACATAAAATAAAATAAAAAACACAAAGTACGATACACTTATACAATAAACACATATGTAAGATGACAAAAAATGCAATATTTGAAATAAACTGTAAAAGATCACCGTCAATTAGGGAAGAAATTACAACGATTTCTATTTGCATACCTGAGAAGAAGAAGAGTTTGACATATTTTAGAGACAAAACAATTGAGACATTTAGAGAAGAGAAAGAGGTCTTTAGGGTGCGATTGGAAACCATTTCATTTCGTTTCGTTTTGCTAAAAATTGTGAATATTTTTTTTGGCTAGTGAAGTGAAAATTCTCAATGAAAATGTGATTGGATATGAAGACATACTATTTGAAATAGTGATCGGATACGACTGCTTTTTTATAAAGATTTTTCCAATCTGTGTGTACTAAATATATGGGTGCATCCCAATTTTTAATTCAAGATACATTAAAAGTTCTTCAACGCATTCTTTAATTAAAGATCAACAACAAGGATAACTTGTTTGGAGAAAGTACAAGGGGAACTGATTCAAACGGCAGAGTGCATTTTTTTTAAGCCACATGATATCCAAAAGTCAATTAACAATACTCCTGATGAGTTGCTTTTTCAAATGAAAAAGCAATCTGCTGCAAGGGCACATGGCCTCGTTTCCCCATAATGGAGGGTTTTTCTCCTCAAGTATTATCACATACACCAGATTTCCCCATAATGCAGGGTTTTTCTCCTCAAGTATTATCACATGGGTTAGGCTACACGCAGGGAGGCCCTTAGGGAATTGTTTAGGGAACTCTAGTAAATTGTCCCTTTTGCCCTTAATGAGAAGAATGCCTTTATTTAAAGCGGAAAATCCCTATTCAAGTTCCGATTTACACTCTTCTCCTCATAGTTTTTAAATCTTTATTTATTTAATTATTATTATATATATTTATTATTATTATTATTATTATTATTATTATTAATTTTTTTTTGAAGTTGTGTCATCTTTAAAATGGAAATAGTCCATTACGACAGTATCAGGCCCATCATACTTCCGTAAATTAAAATGTCTCTATAATCTTCAAACCTCTTTTTGACTGAGTCAGCTCTGGGTGAGATGGGCTGCGATGCCACCAGCTGGAAAATCATCGCCCCTAACTCATTTTACAGATGGTTCCGCGGCGCCTAACTTCCTTTCGAGGAAGTTGAGTTACAAGTTATTCAGCTCCTTTAGAAACCGATTGGCACAGCCTTGGTTCGTTTCCTACTCCAGGCGTACGAGATACTTTGATTATGGATATAAATTAAATATACTGAATCATAAGTGGAAGCAAAAGCCTTTATTTTATTAAGAATTTAAAAGAAATCTTTATTACATCAGTAATCTCCTTTTGGGAGGAGATAACCGTTTAGCCTCTCATAGAGAATTCTTGCACTCGTAAACACATAAACTTATTATTACAGACAATTACAATCTTTATTATTTCTCTTTATCTCTCTCTAAATTTTTATTTCCCTATGAGAAAATAGAAGAGAATTTTTGATGTCCTCTACTTCCTCAAATGCTCTTTATTTATAGATCAGATTTCCGGATTTCAAATCCGAACTTCAAAGCCTGTTGATAAAAGATGTGTCTTTTATTCACATATTTCTTCTATTATTGTGGGCTAGTGGGTTTTTTGTCCACCGTCCTCCTTTATTTGTTGGTCCCTCCTGACTCAGCCAGCTTGTGGTGTCGGGAATCCTTTCACATGGTGTGTTCTTCACATGGTGCGTGGTCCCCGGCACTTTTTTGAAACCAGCTGGCCTCTTGTCCTTTCCAGCTGAATTCTCTTGTCGGTCTGGTTTGGGCCGAAAGCCTTTTCCGAACTCGGGCTCTTTCTGCTCCGGGCAAGTCTGACAGATCCGGTCAATCCATCGACCGACATGAGCCATGTTGCAAAATTTCCGGTATGTGTCTTTGCTTACCGGAATCCTGTTTTCCCAGATAACTCTTCTCTTTGTTTCGAAAAGAGTTTCTGCAAAGCTCGTAGTAGCTCCCATCATAGAATTCAGGAGGAATGATCCATTCGCTGAATTCTGAAAGAACTTGAATGGGTATTTGACTTTGTCCATTTCCGTTAGACAAACCCATAGTCCCCATGCTCGTCTTGTAGAGGCATCATCTTCGGAAATTGCCCTACTATTCACTGGCGCGTCCTCCGGTGAGGCGGCTTTGATATATCTCAAAGCGTTCCCATCCGGTCTCCTTAGCTTGATGAAATGAAAAGCTTCATTGAAGCCCTTCTTTGCTGGCTCCGGTGCTGCAATGATAAAATACAGCTCCAAAATGTCTCCCTCTGGCCAAATGTGGATTATTGGCCCAAGTCTCGTGAACTGCTTCCCCGATCCCATTTTGGTAACTTGGAGATTTCGGGAAAGCCTGGCGCAATGGTATAAACTGAAGCTAGAGCTCCAAAATTATACCACTCTTGTACATCGTTTGGATGGCTTTCCTATTTTCATCCAAACTCTCGGATATTTTCCAGAGATATCAACTATTATTTTGTCAGGATTGATACCTCTTCTAGTAGTTAACTTCTCCCATTGTCTTTGGTAAACCTGCATTGGAGAAATTTTTGTTTCGTCAGTTTGAACCTTAGAGGTGCCTGTTTGTGGCCTAAGGTTCAACTCTTCCTCTTTAACCCCAGAGGTGGTGGGTTGACTTGAGGCCTCCGATTGTGACACTGGGGCCTCAACATTCGTTGCAGCTTGTACATCCTCGGGGAATGCATCATCTACAACACTCGTGATTATGGTATTTGAGTCCATAACCTCCGGGTTAGAGACCCGTTCTCGAAGTACCCCTTTTTGCACCGTTGGAGATGCGGCCTGGAGGAGAGGCCTTCGCAAAGCTGAAAACAGTTGACACTGTGCCAGCTGGCATGCTCGTATTTGATCAGAAACGGATTCCCGATCAGCCTGTTGAAGTCGTCCTGCGACCTCTGCATTGAGACATAGCGTCCCCAAATTCTCGTTCAAGGATCTCGAGGTTTTCCCTGAGATGCCTTAGCCTTTTGAGGGTGTCGTCAGCAACGTGTCCCTCCATCTCGAGTTAAAAAATCTGCAAGAACATTTTCATGAGATTTTATAATGACAATATCAAAATCATAATATTGGCATTCAGCTTGCCATCTAAGTATTCTAGCCTTTTCGGGTTTAGATTCAATTTTATTTTTCAAAAAG
>BMAC01000190.1:258866-285501 GCA_014905375.1 Phtheirospermum japonicum
AATCACATTATTTTCCGCAGTATACTTTATTATCTCCAAAAATACCCCTCTATTATAAGATTCTTCAGACTCATCATGACCACGAAAAGTCAATTCTAACTTCATTAAGAAATTAGTAACACCAATTGAAGTATTCAAACAGATACGATACTCATTTTTCCCAACATCATTTTGCCTGAAAAGCAACTTGAACGGACCCTTTCGGATTCAATAAACATTCACATTTCTGATTACATTATTGTGAAAGCTATTAAACAAACCACGTTGAGATCCTAACCTTCTATTTTATTTGAACTATTAAAGCCCTCTGTAATAAATGCATCATTTCTAACTTGATTTTTAATGTGATCTCTAAACAGATAACATTACAAATTTCACACTACATTCTCTATTTATATTGACCAAACCATTCAACTTTAAAACTTCTCCTTGTCTTCCCCATAATTTTTTGAAATCATGATAAAGAGGTTGACAAGAACCTTTAAGTAAAGAATTTCTTCTTATCCCATCTCTCTAAATAGGATGATAATCTGTAATTCATTTCCTGTCTGCCGGATCCACAGAAGATCATCTAAATCAATTGTATCACACACTGAACGAGGATTTCAAGTTCCACATGAAATATTACCAAGACCACAATTATCATTAGTTGATGGGCACTTTTTTTTGACAAAACCTCTCCATTAAGACAAATACTTGGGTGAGACCGGTCCTCATAGTATGAGACCACTTTTTACCATACCCATTTGTCCAACCCGCCCGCTGCCCAACCCGCCCGTTCACCCACCCATCCCCTAACCCTAGATATAAAAAAAAAACTGCTGTCATTCATTCCAGCCGCCCCCCTTCCCGTCTTCAATGTTTCTCTCTCGCGCCGGCCACCGTCGTCCGGCGGCCTCCGTCCTCCGGCGACCAAGAAAAATAAAAATTATACTATTTGAATCGTCTTGACGCCCTCATTCTAAATCTGAAATTAGATTTACGATTTGATGTTTTCGATCTTTGTAGATCTGAGGTCAAAGTTTTATGAATTGTTTAACTTTGACCTCAGATCTACGACGATTTATCAGGCCAATTTCAGATCGAAAACTACCATTCAACTCCTCACGTTGCAATCTACGATTTTATCAATTTATATTTTCAGATCGGTGAGCACCGACGAAGGTAGACTTTTTTTTCTTCTCTTTTCTCTTTTTCTTATTTTCTTTCATCTCGATTTCTCACTCTCTCAAATTGTGATTCTGGGCGTATGTGTGTCACCGGTGATGTGGCGTGTGCAGGTGTTGAGATAATATTAAATTTATTTTGTATTAATGTGGCTTTTGAAAATGATTTTATCAATATGCATATGTTATATGCGGGCGGGTCGAATGGGTTGGGTGGATCAAATAATGAATCTGGTAAAAAGTGGTCTCATACTATGAGACCGGTCTCACCCAAGACCTACTCCTCCATTAATTTATATGTACAAATATTAAAGTCATTAGATTATAAAATAAATCAATAAATCAATAAAAGTCATAGAAATATAAACTATATGTCCACAAAATTCCCAAATTCCCCATCCAATCTTACAACTCTAGTCTCCGATACACAAACATAAAATAAAATAAAAAACACAAAGTACGATACACTTATACAATAAACACATATGTAAGATGACAAAAAATGCAATATTTGAAATAAACTGTAAAAGATCACCGTCAATTAGGGAAGAAATTACAACGATTTCTATTTGCATACCTGAGAAGAAGAAGAGTTTGACATATTTTAGAGACAAAACAATTGAGACATTTAGAGAAGAGAAAGAGGTCTTTAGGGTGCGATTGGAAACCATTTCATTTCGTTTCGTTTTGCTAAAAATTGTGAATATTTTTTTTGGCTAGTGAAGTGAAAATTCTCAATGAAAATGTGATTGGATATGAAGACATACTATTTGAAATAGTGATCGGATACGACTGCTTTTTTATAAAGATTTTTCCAATCTGTGTGTACTAAATATATGGGTGCATCCCAATTTTTAATTCAAGATACATTAAAAGTTCTTCAACGCATTCTTTAATTAAAGATCAACAACAAGGATAACTTGTTTGGAGAAAGTACAAGGGGAACTGATTCAAACGGCAGAGTGCATTTTTTTTAAGCCACATGATATCCAAAAGTCAATTAACAATACTCCTGATGAGTTGCTTTTTCAAATGAAAAAGCAATCTGCTGCAAGGGCACATGGCCTCGTTTCCCCATAATGGAGGGTTTTTCTCCTCAAGTATTATCACATACACCAGATTTCCCCATAATGCAGGGTTTTTCTCCTCAAGTATTATCACATGGGTTAGGCTACACGCAGGGAGGCCCTTAGGGAATTGTTTAGGGAACTCTAGTAAATTGTCCCTTTTGCCCTTAATGAGAAGAATGCCTTTATTTAAAGCGGAAAATCCCTATTCAAGTTCCGATTTACACTCTTCTCCTCATAGTTTTTAAATCTTTATTTATTTAATTATTATTATATATATTTATTATTATTATTATTATTATTATTATTATTAATTTTTTTTTGAAGTTGTGTCATCTTTAAAATGGAAATAGTCCATTACGACAGTATCAGGCCCATCATACTTCCGTAAATTAAAATGTCTCTATAATCTTCAAACCTCTTTTTGACTGAGTCAGCTCTGGGTGAGATGGGCTGCGATGCCACCAGCTGGAAAATCATCGCCCCTAACTCATTTTACAGATGGTTCCGCGGCGCCTAACTTCCTTTCGAGGAAGTTGAGTTACAAGTTATTCAGCTCCTTTAGAAACCGATTGGCACAGCCTTGGTTCGTTTCCTACTCCAGGCGTACGAGATACTTTGATTATGGATATAAATTAAATATACTGAATCATAAGTGGAAGCAAAAGCCTTTATTTTATTAAGAATTTAAAAGAAATCTTTATTACATCAGTAATCTCCTTTTGGGAGGAGATAACCGTTTAGCCTCTCATAGAGAATTCTTGCACTCGTAAACACATAAACTTATTATTACAGACAATTACAATCTTTATTATTTCTCTTTATCTCTCTCTAAATTTTTATTTCCCTATGAGAAAATAGAAGAGAATTTTTGATGTCCTCTACTTTCTCAAATGCTCTTTATTTATAGATCAGATTTCCGGATTTCAAATCCGAACTTCAAAGCCTGTTGATAAAAGATGTGTCTTTTATTCACATATTTCTTCTATTATTGTGGGCTAGTGGGTTTTTTGTCCACCGTCCTCCTTTATTGTTGGTCCCTCCTGACTCAGCCAGCTTGTGGTGTCGGGAATCCTTTCAAATGGTGTGTTCTTCACATGGTGCGTGGTCCCCGCACTTTTTTGAAACCAGCTGGTCTCTTGTCCTTTCCAGCTGAATTCTCTTGTCGGTCTGGTTTGGGCCGAAAGCCTTTTCCGAACTCGGGCTCTTTCTGCTCCGGGCAAGTCTGACAGATCCGGTCAATCCATCGTCCGACATGAGCCATGTTGCAAAATTTCCGGTATGTTTCTTTGCTTACTGGAATCCTGTTTTCCCAGATAACTCTTCTCTTTGTTTCGAAAAGAGTTTCTGCAAAGCTCTTAGTAGCTCCCATCATAGAATTCAGGAGGAATGATCCATTTGCCGAATTCTGAAAGAACTTGAATGGGTATTTGACTTTGTCCATTTTCGTTAGACAAACCCATAGTCCCCATGCTCGTCTTGTAGAGGCATCATCTTCTGAAATTGCCCCTACTATCACTGGCGCGTCCTCCGGTGAGGCGGCTTTGATATATCTCAAAGCGTTCCCATTCGGTCTCTTAGCTTGATGAAATGAAAAGCTTCATTGAAGCTCTTCTTTGCTGGCTCTGGTGCTCCAATGATAAAATACAGCTCCAAAATGTCTCCTCTGGCCAAATGTGAATTATTAGCCCGAGTCTCGTGAACTGCTTCCCCGATCCATTTTGGTAACTTGGAGATTTCGGGAAAGCCTGGTGCAATGGTATATACTGGAGCTAGAGCTCCAAAATTATACCACTCTTGTACATCGTTTGGATGGCTTCCTATTTTCATCCAAACTCTCGGATATTTTCCAGAGATATCAACTATTATTTTATCAGGATTGATACCTCTTCTAGTAGTTAACTTCTCCCATTGCCTTTGGTAAACCTGCATTGGAGAAATTTTTGTTTCGTCAGTTTGAACCTTAGAGGTGCCTGTTTGTGGCCTAAGGTTCAACTCTTCCTCTTTTACCCCAGAGGTGGTGGGTTGACTTGAGGCCTCCGAGTGTGACACTGGGGCCTCAACATTCGTTGCAGCTTGTACATCCTCGGGGAATGCATCATCCACAACACTCGTGGTTATGGTATTTGAGTCCATAACCTCCGGGTTAGAGACCCGTTCTCGAAGTACCCCTTTTTGCACCGTTGGAGATGCGTCCTGGAGGAGAGGCCTTCGCAAAGCTGAGAACAGTTGACACTATGCCAGCTGGCATGCTCGTATTTGATTAGAAATGAATTCCCGATCAGCCTATTGAAGTCGTTCTGCGACCTCTGCATTGAGACATAGCGTCCCAAATTCTCGTTCAAGGATCTCGAGGTTTTCCCTGAGTTGCCTTAGCCTTTTGTGGGTGTCGTCAGCAACGTGTCCCTCCATCTCGAGTTAAAAAATCTGCAAGAACATTTTCATGAGATTTTATAATGACAATATCAAAATCATAATATTGGCATTCAGCTTTCCATCTAAGTAATCTAGCCTTTTCGGGTTTAGATTCAATTTTATTTTTCAAAAAGGCTTTTACGCTCGTGTTATCAATTTTTAAGGTGAATTTCTTTGAGAGTAGAAATAGCGGCCATTTTTTAAACCCCTTTCTGATTGCGAGAAGCTCCTTCTCGTTTATATGCCATCGATTCGCTTCGCTATTTGAAAATAGTCCGCTGCAATATCGACACGGCATTTCTCCTTTGGGCGTAAGTTTCGTAAGAACTGCTGCCCACCAATAATCACTGGCATCCGTATATAGAACTAGTTCATCCTCATCATTCGAGATTGCTAGCTTTGGAAGTTGTTTGCAAACTTCTTTTAGCTGTTTAATTCCCTCATGGTGTTCCTTTTCCCATTTGAAATCGGCATCCTTTTTCAGTAGAGAACTAAACACCTTCCTATAATGTGCCAGGTTTTTAAAAACTCCTAGGAAACTTTGAAGTTGTTTCTTATCCTTGAGTGTGTCTGGAAATCCCTGTATCTTTTCTACGATATGGTTCTGTAGAATGATTCCAGATTCATCGATCTCTATCCCAAGGAACTCGATCTTTCTTGTAGCAATCACTGCTTTCTTCTCTGAAAGCACTAATTCTTCATTATGGCATACATCTGAGAAAATTTCCAAATGTTTCAGGTGGTCCTTCATATTCTTTGAAGCAATGAGAATATCATCAATGTACACGAACATGAAGCTGAAATAATCTTTAAAGAGATTATCCATTTTTCTCTGATATATCTGGGGTGCATTTGCTAGACCCATCGGCATAACATTCCAGATATAGTGTCCTTGCGGTGTGGAGTAGGTTGTGAACTTATTGCTCCTTTCTTCCATCTTAATCTGGTAAAACCCGGATTTGCAATGAAATTTAGAGAACACTTTTGCATTCTTAATGCAATTCACCAAATGCTCTCTGCTTGGGATATAATATCCATCTAATTCCAAGATATTATTGATTCCCTTGTAATTAATCACCAATCTTGGTTTTCCTCTTTTTATTTCTCCATGGTTGCGGACCAGGAACCCTGGACTACTGTATGGAGAGACTCCTACTTCGATTAACTTAAGGTCCATGTGTTCCTTAAGTATTTGTTGCTTATCCTTCCGATCTTCTTGATTCATCAGGATAGGCTTGTATCTGACAAAATCATTTTCTTTTCCGGTTTTCACCTTCAAAGATGCTTTGAACTCATTCTTGTCCCACCATGCTAGAGGATCTTCATTGAAATTCTTTTGAATTTTTCTTTTGATGTCCTCCAGTGAGATTTGTTCTTTCATGGTGGTGTCTGGTTGTACACTCGTATCTTGGCTGGCTTTGAGGAGTTGAATCGTTTGTGATTTAATCCTTTCTTCCTTTCGGCCTCCTAGGCTCTCGTTTCGTAGTTGGAGGATTTCTTCTCCATACCTTCTTCGATCTTTCATTTTTGGGTGTCGAATTTTTCCTTCATCGCCACGCTTGCTTCGAAAGTTGATTGGCATTTTTCTATGGAACGCCTCTCTACTATAATCTTATGATCACAAAGGGTTGTGAAAATTTGTCTTCTAGTCTCATTTTCTTGTGTAAATCTTTTGAACGTCTGTAGGAAATTATTTCCTAACAGTATATCCGATCCCGTATCATGGAAATAGATTGGTGGAGTTTTAACTTTGTACCACGGAGTACCATTTGCTCCTCCCATCATCATTCTCTCTTGCTTGATCCCTCTTTTAAGGATTAAGATCCTTTTAGAGAAATCTCTTCCCGCGACTGGAGATAATTATTCTTCCATCTCTTTGGGGAAGACTTCTGGTTTAGCCGTGCAGATTCCTGCGCCTAAATCAATGTAGGCTGTAAAATATTCCGCACGATATTTTGAATATATCATTCCTATGGGAGTGTATATGGAGAATGGGTTGGTTCTCATTTTATTCTGTATCTTTTGTCACCCACCGTAAACTCCATTCCTTCTCTTAATCTTTCCCAAGGTTTATGATCCTCGAGAAACTCTATTCCTAGAGTTAGTTGCTCTGGGATTCTTCCTGCGCTTCCTTCAATGATTATTTTAATTTCTCCAATCTTGAGGATTCCTTGATATCTTCCAAGGGAAGGTTGTTGCAAGTGATACAATGCATCACAAGGGAAGATGTTATCCTTTTGAGTAATGTCGAATATTACTTCTACACCTCTCCATCCTTCTGGGCACTTCAACTCTCCATTAGTTTTGAATACTTCAGGAGCTCGAGTGCCTTGGCTGGTTCTTGGACCTTCCCATTGAGGTCCACTGATCATTCTGTCTTGTTGGAAAGACATTCTCCTTGGTTCGATCATGAGGGTCTTACTTTTATTAAGAACCGGTCGATCCTGAATTCTCATATCAATCTCTCTTATTGTGGGAGATTGCATGATCTCTGGTAGGACTGCCTTTGCTACGTCATCGAAGATCCTTGGTATTTCTATGAACTCTTTTCTCAGGAATACTTCCGAATGATGATTATTCGAGAGTGCATAAGAAATCTTGTACGTGATTGAGTAAGGTTTGTTTCCATCCGTCACCAGGTCTGGTCTCTTGAAATCTTGATGAAGGGTGAGAACTCTGAAATCTCGATCTGCCAAATTATACGCGATCCTCGGGTAGACATTGAATGCTAGTTTTCCTGCGTATAAGTTTCCAGTGATTGCTCCCAGACAAGAATCTTTGAGATTTGAGATTTGAGATTTGAGATTCTTTTATCGAAGAGAGCTAGATTTAACGGCGAATCAACTCCTTCTTTAAAATTTGATTTTATAATCACTCGAATGGCTCCAATGTGGATCCACGAAAGTGTACTTGACATTTCTCTCTTGAGTGTGATTTTAATCTCCTGGATCTCTTGGTAGGGGATTAGTTGCATCTCGATTTGGTTTCCCGTGTATTCAGTTGGTATCGCGAGTTCTCCCGTGGAAACTCTATGGATAATTTAGTGTTTTTGATTTCTTAAACCCAACTTATCCATCGCCTTTTTCATTGCTCCTATTGTAAATCCTTCATACATTTGGATCTTTGGATCTTCTTTCAATATTCTTATAAGCGTCTTATGAGAAACCGTTGTATGTGATAGGGATCCTGACATGTCCTCCCTAACCACTTGTTGAAGAAATTATTCTTCACTCTGATTCTGAATATGATTCACTTCCATCCTCAGAGTATATCTCTTCTTCATAGATGCTTTCATCTGAGGGTATATCCTCAAATTGATACACCTGTACCATATTTTGGTAATAGACAGCTTCTTCGAATTCGTGAGTTGTCTCGAACTGTCTAACTCCTCTTCTTTGATTCTCAGGGCAATCAGTAGAAATATGCCCCTTGACTCCGCACGTCCAATAGTTGTAATTCTTAAAACTTTCATTAGCTCTAGTGTGAGCTCGTCTAAAAGTTCTCTTTGTTGGCGTTCTACTGGTGCTTCCTTGGCTTGAGAACGAGCCTCAGCTTCGGCTTGGCCCCGTTCTTTGTCCTGATTTATAGTTTCTGGCCTTTTGTTTTGACCAGAACCTTCTTGGTTTCCATGAAAACCTTTTGTTATGATATGGTTGACCTCCTACTACTGTTGGAATGTCATTCTCGGCACAACATAGAGGAACCGATTTACTAATTCCTCTTAGTCTCTTATAGTTTTTGTGAAGTGCTGCCTGGTGGCACCACTCTGCTAACTTGGTTTTTAGGAAAGACATCCTTCTAGCAACTATATCCATGTCAGCTGCTGGCTTGTACTCTTGAATCAACATTTATCTCCACGGACTTGGTATTTTGCAAAGAAAAGTTGAGCCGCATCTCGATCATTCACCTTGGATTTCCATCGGTATTCGGTGAATAGTTGGATATATTCATCCACATGACAAATATCTTGTAACTCGAGGCAATAGAGGGCTTGTCGATCATTTTTCTGTTTTTCCTCTTCCATTCCCTCGAAATATCCTGTGCCGATAAATTGGATTTTGAATAATTTAGCCATATTATCGACGATTCCTTTTAATGATTCTCCAACTATAACTTCCCTCTTTATATCTGCTCCTTTTAAATCCCATGCGATCTTCACGGATCCTTCAAGGCTCATTTCAAGGAGTAGAATGAACCCTTCCTTCTCTAGACCGAGAGTTCCATCTGCGATTCGCATTGCAGATGCCCAATCATCTATTAGTATCTCTCGATTCTTAAAATCTGGAATGTCCAGATTTAACATTAACCCATATGGATGTATGGGATCAAGTTGAGATTTCCCGTATGACGTGTTGAGAATATTGGGCCTTTGGGAACGTTGCCTGGTGCCTACTATGTCTGTAGGATCTCCTTTTATGGTGAAATCCCTGACATGTGGCATTGAAGTGTCTTTTACTAGTTCGTGTGAAGCCGTACTTTCGCCTTGATTAAAAATTTTTGGTGGAGCACTTCTTGGTACTAAGGCCGAAGAATCTCCTGAGCTCATTTTTAGACCCACAAGACCTAATCCGGTGAAGGATTCGATAAGGTAGTGTAAATCTTCCATGTTGATTCATTCCATTACTTCTTGGGTTGTAATGGAATCCCCTTTATTATTTCCAATCATCTTCTCCTCTTCCGTCGGTTGTCTTATAACCTCAGTCGGTTTTCCCTTTTTGTATAAAAGGGGTTCCGTTACGAAAGTTATACTTCGTCTTCCTCCGGATGTACTTGGTTTGACTTCAAGGGCTTTGACTCGCCTTTGAACATCAATTAGAATTTCTCGCGTTTCCTATTGATGTTCAACCATTTCTTTCATCTGCACCTGGATATGGTGGTCGATGTCTTGTATCGTTCTTTGGATTTCTCTAAGATTCTTAGAGGAATCGGCTACCTCGCTGCAATTGGATCTATTGATGGGATTCATGAGTTGTATCCCTATGGTACATGGGATCCGTCTTCAATATCTGATTTACCCAAAGGTAATTTAAATGATACGTCTTTTGTTTCTCGCATTGTAGCAAGGATTCCTTGTCGGCTACTGCGAGTCTTCGTGCAACATATTGGCTATCCCAATATGCTACTTTCTCTTTGTGGTCTAACTCGTATATTTCTAATATTTGTAAATATCGCCTGAAATGAATACATCTCGAACACTCGTTCGAATCCATTTTTAGAGATAAATCTCCTAACCAAAAGTTAATTACAAAATTATAATAAATTTTCTTAAGTTCTTAATAAACCTAGGCTCTGATACCATTTTATGGGGTGACACAACTTTCGTAAAATTTTGTAAAGAATTATTTTAACTATTAATTTTATAAGACATATCTTCATTCGTGGCATTGTTACACCTACTTAGACCCTGAACTCCATTCGGAGGCATTATCACATTACTATAAGTCATGTCAGGTTTCCAGCCGATAAACTTGGATATATCTTAAAATAAAATTTATTTTGGGAGTAAAGTGTAAATTTATAAAGTTTTCTGGGGTTCAAATGATATTTTCCCATTCTTTCTTCTTTTAAATGCTTTAAGGGCATAGGGGTAAAATTGAGTCCCTTCCCTGAGCCTTTTCCTAAGGCTTTTCCTGCACCTAGCTTTATTCATTATCACATACACCAGAGCCAACTTTCAGTAAGAATAGTTTTTATATTGCAATCAATACTAAAACCAGTGAATACTCATATTGATAAATTAATATATTGCAGCCGCATTTCAATAATTCACACAAATTACTCAGGCAATTTGTTAATGAACAGTTACGAATTAGGATTTCCAATTACTGCCACATTATAATAATACCAATAATATTTTGGTCTTCTATATGTATCCTTATTTTAATAATAATAATAACAATACACATAATAATAACTAGATTAATCTTAAAACAAAATAATAAAACCTCTACCCTTCCCACACCAACCCCACACACACAGAAGCAGAAAAACCCACAATTTCGCTCCTCTTCTTGTTCAGAACAACAAACAATTCACAACAACAAAAAGGAAAAAAAAAAAAAGCTTTGCTCTCTTATTATCAAAATAATTTTTGGGCCTCCTTTGAATTATGTGGTAATTTTTCGTAGAAAAATACACACACGAAACGGCCCAAACCGCCATAGTCGCCGCTCCTCTCGACAAAATCCATCTGATATAATTCACAAACCACCATCATAGACTGCGAAATTCATCAAAACCAGTCATCCATTGAACCCGACACCATGGATCCAAATACCTATTGGCCCAATTCAGACGCAAATCTCCAAAACTAAAATTCGCCAGAAGCACTGAGAGAATCGGCGATGCCGCTAGCTACTGCCCCATCTGCGTACCCGCCGCTGAAGTGCTGTGAGTGGTGAGGTGCATGAGGTGAGTGATTCAGAGGACATGGAAATAGGTAGAGAGTTACTTATGTGACTAGACTTGCAATTGGTCACCATTTGTTAATCTTGAGGGTATTAAACTTGAGTTTTAGAGTTGCAATTGAAGAAATGGAGGATATTGGAGATTTGATGTAAGGGACGGTGAAATGAAAGGTGAAATTGGGAGAGAAAAAGGGTGAAAATGAGAGAGAGAGAGAGAGAGGAAATGAAAGTTTTTTAAGGAAATTTTCCATATAAAAAATTACTTTTATAGCCATTCCCTTTTTCAGCACCTTTTTTTTTTTTTTTTGCGAGCCGGACCAAAAATTTCTTTAGTCGCCACATTTTTCTCTTGCTAATATTCTTCTACTTACTACAAAGAAACAATTTGGCAAACACTTGTGTTAGGTCAGATTAACGGGTCATGACCTGTTAGGTCATCTGACCTGATACTATAATGTATTGGTTTTTGTACTGTGATGTATTGCTTGTTATACTGTAAAGGATTAGTTTTTTTATAAATCTCTGACCCGTGATATGATGTATGGATTTTTGTACTGTGATGTATTTGTACTATGATGTATTTGTTTTTTATGATGATGTATTGATTTTTGTATTATAATTTATTGATATAAAATTTTGGCCTAACAAATGATTTGTTAGTTCGACCTGACAAGAGTGTTGCACAAATTATTTCCTGGTTATGCTTGGACTTTCGTCTCCTATCTACTCGCTTTTCATTCTTTTTTTTTTCCGAATTCATATTTGCTTATTTATTTTTAGAAGGGAAATGGATGGTTATGTATAGTTAATAATAATTGGGCTAGGGATATTATATAAATTAAATGTTGAGTTGGACTTTTTGTTGGGCTTTGGTTACAAAATAGATTGGGCTGAGGTCACAAAAATTGGTTTGGAGGCACTTGGGTAAACCATATCTAATTAAGATGAATATACACCCGCCCCTATTGAGATGAAATATTGATTGGGCATGTGCCCCCCTGCTCAGACACACACTTGCCAGTTTTGGCCAAATTCGCACTATTCTATGAATAAAACATATGTTACTCAATATAAATTAAAGATATGCAATAGCTCGACGTTTTAAACTACTATATGAGAAATTGGGTTTTTTTAATAAATATATGCTTGGGTGGAAATTATTGCTTAGAGATTATGGAATTTTGGCACCGGAATATGACACTTGTTTCATTTTGCAAAGGACGATGAAGGTGATGTCTTTATTTACAAACTTAAAAAGATTTGACTTATTTTGCAACTTGAATAAAGGTGGTAGTTTTATATACAATTAACCATTATTAACATGCTTCTGTTTATTTATCGAGACATTAAAAATATCTATTTGATTTCAAATTCAAAATTGAAGTTTCTAGATTTTCAACCATTAGTTTCTAACCGATTTATCTTTAATTTTTCGATATTATAGGTCAAATTTCTGTATTAGAATTAAAAATTAGAGTTCATTTTTAATGAGACATAATTATTGAAAATTATATGGTGCATCAGAGTGCACATTGCATGGTGAACCTGACACCAAAATAACATTGTGTAGATTAGTTACTGGCAGGCTTCACACACGCGGGAGATGGGGGCTATATGAGTCAATTATCTCTCTTTTTTTATAGCTATCGTAGGTGAGGGTTTTTGTATAAATTTGTTGTCACCCGACACCAAAATGACATTGTGTAGATTAGTTACTGGCAGGCTTCACACACGCAGGATATGAGCAATTATCTCTCTATTTTACAGCTATTGTTGGTGAGGTTTTTTGTATAAATTTGTTTGTAGCAAAACTATCTTCGGATATCAAACTCTTTCTTTCTTTGATTTTTGATAAAGTTACAACTCTGATTTTTGTTCTCATTCATCTCTGATTTTGATATTTTGGCGCAGCGAGTTATGAAAATTGGTGCACCTATTTTTTCTATTTCTTGAACGGGGAGACTGATTCCGGCACCATAGCTCAAGGAGTTGTTGATTTTCCAGCACCGTTGATTATAGAGCTATTGATTCCAACATTTTTTTTTATTGTTTTTCTATTGATTCTTGTGTTGTTGAAGCGTCTATGGATTTTGGTTAATTAATTGATCCTATTGTTGTTGTTGCGTCATCTTCTTAAGCTATGGATGTGGATTATGTTATGGATTAAACTGCCCCTGTGCCTGAGCATCTTCTTTTGCATATTTCTGTAAAATTTTATGCTGCTTTTTTATGTAAATATTTTTGTACAATTTTAGTTGATAAGTTATAGATATAAACATTACTTTTGTAATTACAATATATTATTGTGATGAGCTATATAAAACACTTTATGGTGTTTTTGTATATGTTGGTTTTAGTTGACAGTCGAGTTTATACATTGTTTAAATTTTTACCATACATGAGTGAAAGTATTTTTGTTTTATAGATAATCAGGTTTATAGACATTGTACTTGATCACAATTATGATATATATATCGTTATATATAAGACATTGTATTTATTGAATTATTGTTTTGATTGTTTGTAATTATACATATATATATATATATATGTTCCTATGAGTTAATGTTGTCATTGATATGGTGGGATGTCAATGATAGAACATTACTCTTAAAATAGTCCCGACTAATAATTTTCAAGATTATGATATGGATAGTGTAATATGTGTTAGCATGTGCTGCACATCACATTATTAGAGAATGTAGTTAGTCTCACGACTGTGAATAATTGTATTCGTGATAGAGACACGGATACTTTAGAGAGTATTGGTGTACCCTTTCGTTAAGCTATTTATTGTATGTCTATAGACTTATCTGTGTATAAAGTATGTGATAATCATTTGACTTGATGTTAATATGCACTTTGTTTACTAAGTGGTGTACTTTGATCATGACCAATGCTTGCACTTTTCTTGGGTAGATTTGGCTTGTGTTGGGTACATCATGATAATGTAAATGAAGGTGGTAGTTGAGCCAAAATGAATTCATTCCCCGATTATAATTTCAAATGAGATCACTCATAATCTCTATATTATACCAGCTATAAGTCATTGACCAACGCAAGAGACATATTCAATATAGTAGTTGAGTATGGTCTAGTTGTCGACTAATAAATATGAGATAAATTGATTAAGCCATTCATATAGACACTTGGATAAATCTTAAGTTTAATCAAGTGATTTGTGATGAAAGAGATTTCACCAAAACTTTGTGTAAATGTTATAATTCGCTGAGTTCAAGTGATTGTTCTTTATATATTAAGTTTGTCCAACTAAGCTATCTAAGAGTATTGTTTGGATCATCATTAGATTAATGTCCTATATGAAGGCTTATAAGGCCACACTATATGCGAATATCGTTCTAATTTAAGAATATGTCCAGAAAGTATTGAATAGTAAATTTGGAATTGTAATATAATTGTTAATAATTATGATGTTAATTTCTATTTGATAAAAATTATTTAGTTAAATTAAATTGGACTTGCATTTAATTATCTATGTTATATTAATAAATGTACTTAGACCAAAACTTTTTTGGGCCCATGTCTTGGACACTCCAACCCTTTTAGGATTATGGTTCTCTTAGAGTCATAAGTTGTCTAATGGAGTTTTAATGACAATCATCATAAAAATGAATAACCATGTCTTGAGCTTTGCGAGAGATTTCCTAGCTTTCTCCTCAGTAGCAGTACACTGAAGTTGGAACTTCCAGTTGGAGAATTAATCATGTGGATATGCGTTGAACTCAGATCTGGATCTAGTTTTGAACTTATATCTAGATCTAGTGTTAAACTTAGATCGGATCTATTGTTAAAAAAAGAAAACTGAAACTGGAAATGAACTTGTGCCTCCTGCTGCAATCTGGACTGGAACTTGCCATGCCCTTAGCTGGTCTATGGCCTAGGCGTTGCTGGTGGCCGGAGTGACATCCTGCTTGGCAGATGGTGATATCCAAACGAAGGTGTTGCAGAATGATGGGGTGGTATTTCTCCAGGCCGTAGATGCCGCTGCATCTCTCCCAATTCCGGCGGATCCAGGAGCTTTGTTTGGTGGGCTGTTGCTACCGGCAACTTCGTCTCTTCGAGGGGAGAAGCTTGGTGCTGAAGGTGACAACCGACGAGGCCTAAATCGAAAGCTCTAAATTTGATTTAGGGCTTGGGTAGAATTTCTAGAATTTGTTATAGTTTTAGGCTTGTTTGTAATTTTTGAAATTTATAAAAATCACAGAGTTGCTCTGTGTTTTTTGAAATTTATGAGGTTCCCAAAACTTTTCAAAATTGTGTTTTGACCCTAAGAACTTTCCAGAAAATTACTTTTAAGCACAAAGGGCATTTCTGTAATTACTAGATTTTTGAAAATTATAGAAAGGTCCCCTAAACGTTTAGAAAAGTTCTAAGGCCTTGTTTGGCTGTGCAGAAAATTCTGAAAAATTGTATTTTTACTTCAAATATTTTATATTGTCTTAGAATATAATTTCGAATTTGGAATTGAAATAATTTCTAAATTAGAGCTTTTTTAATTTATTTAGAAATAAGAATTAAATTTGGAATTTTATAATTTCTAAATTAAAACCTTTTAAAATAGAAATCAGATAAAGTTTGGAATTTAATTTTCTAAATTTAAATGACTAAATGATTATTATTATTTTATTGCATTATTTGATAATATGAATTAAATTAGAAATTTTAATTTTAATTTATTTATGGAATTGTTCCCCTATTTATGTGACTCGTATATTTAGAGTCTGTATTTATTGTTGGGTAGGTGGTGTCAAGTATTTGTTGGACCATTTGCTTTTTAATTATGGGTAGGCGGCGCCCAATAAATATTTTTATGTTCATTTGGATCTTCTTAATTGTTAAATCCGATAAATGTTCTCTATTTAAACATGAGTCTCATCTTGGATGAATGCGCGGTCCATTACAATCGGGTGAGTAAGAAGCCTTTTTCGTCCATGAGTATTTGCACCCTAGTGCTTGCTTCGATCGACAAGGTTAAGTCTTGCTCATAGATGCATATGTTTGTAGTCGTGTAATGAGGTTGACTTACATAGTTCTTTCTTGTCGCCCTCGCATCAGAATCAAATAAGGGCGTAAGATCAGATAGGATTTGATCGACCAAGAGTTATAATTGTTAATAATTTGTTTGGGGACCTACATGATGTGCTATTTTGGTCATCAGCCCTAACAGAGGCCGCAATAGTATGAACGTGGATCTTAGCTCGCTATGAGTCTGTATTCTACCATGGGGTCGTAGAGTATGTTATAAAAGTGGGAGCTAATTATTAAAGTTCTTGTTAATTATCCCATAATTGTGATCATGGGAATTAGAATTAGTTTTTTAATTTCTGCTCAATTTACTTTCTCCATATTAGTTAAGATGTCAAATTTATCATTGAAATTCTTGGTTGAAACAAAAAAGTTGACTAAACCAAGATTTATGGATTGGTTACGTAATCTGCGTTTAGTTCTGAGATAGAAAAAGATTGAGTATGTGTTGGATAAACCTGTTACTGAGATTCTTGATAAAGATTATCCTAAATTTGCTAAGTTTTACAAGGGAATTTATGGGAAACATATGGATGATGCAACTTCGGCAAAATTGTGTCATGCTAACTACGATGACAATGGAATTGTAGAGGCAGGATGAACACATGGACCCTTATGAAATGTTGGAGCATTTGAGGAGCCTCTATGCTTCACAAGCTCAATTTATGAAGTATGATCTTATAAGAGATCTATTTAAGTGCAAGCTTCATGATGGGGCCCAGGTGTCTGAGTGAAGATGATAGAGTTGATTGAGAGGTTGGTTTTGATTACAATGAAGCTAGCTAAGAATTTCTCAGTTAACTTGATCTTAAACTTGCTTCTTAGTTCATTTGAAAACTTCATAATGAATTATAATATGAACAACACAAAAGCGAAGCTTCCCGAACTTTGAAATATGTTTAAGACCTATGAGTTCCACCTCAAAGGCAAAGCTCTACTCATGATAAGTACATCTGTCAATTTCTAACCTGAAAGGTAAGAAAAAACAGAAAAGAAAGCTAATACTGGGCCTAAGCCTACAAATTTGAAGCCAAAAGGGGGTTCTCATAAGAACTCAACATTTACTAAAGATGTGTGCTTATATTGAAAAGAAAAGGGACATTGGAAGAGAGACTGTGAGAAATGGAAAGCATTAGATGTTTTCGGATCCTCAGGTATGTTTGTCATTGAGATAAATATATGTATTAATAACTCTCACTGTTGGGTTTTGATACCGGATGTGGCTCATACATTTGTAATAATGTGCAGGAGTTAAGTGATAGAAGGACGGTTAGACCGGAGGAAGTTTGACTGCACGTGGGAAATGGAGCAAAGATTGTTGTCGAGCGTGTAGGGACTTATAGGTTAGATTTACACTTGGGTCATAGACTTTATTTATTTAACTTTTTTTGTCTCATATATTACCAAGAATATTATTTCCATTATGATGTTAGACGTTGAATGGTTTTCCTTCCATTTTGCTAATAATAATTTTTTATATTTGCATAATGGTGTTGTTTATGGAAATGCTCCTCTTGTGAATGGTTTATGTGCTTGATTGTAGTAGTGACATTCTCAATGTGCAAAACAAATGTATAAAGTTAATTAATATAAATAATTTCACCAATTTGTGGCATTATAGGCTTGGCCACATAAACGAAACAAGAATCGCAAGGTTACGAAAGATGGAGTACTTAATGTCATTTGACTTTGAGTCTTATGGACAATGTGAATCTTGTCTCAAAGGTAAAATAAACAAAATTCCATTTTATGGTAAAGGCATATGAGCAAAAGAGGTGTTTGAGCTGGTTCATACTGATGTATGTGGACCATTCGCTACTCGATATAAAGGCGTCTATTCATACTTCATTACTTTTACGGATGACTCCTCTAGGTTTGGACATGTGGATCTCTTGAAGCACAAGTAAAAGGATTTTGAGAAGTTTAAGGAGTATAAGTTAGAAGTATAAAAACAGATTAAAAAGAGTATTAAGACTCATAGACTGGATCGAGGAGGAGAATACCTGAGTAAAGAGTTTCTCAATTACTCAAAACTTCATGGATTCCAATCGCAATGGACACCTCCTAGAACACCAAAAATGAATGGTGTTTCTAAAAGGAGAAACCAAACCTTATTTGACATGGTTAGGTCCATGATGAGTTTCTTAGATCTCCCGACATATATATGGGGGTATGTTTTATTGAACTCAACCTATGTTCTGAATATATTTCCATCGAAGTCAGTAGATTAAACACCATATGAGTTATGGCATGGCAAGAATCCATCACTTACGCACATGCAAACCTTGGGTTGTCCCGCATATGTAAAAAAAATGCTTACTAACAAGTTGGAATCTGAAAGTGAGATTTTTTATTCTATGAGGTATCCTAAAGAAACACGATGATACTATTTCTATCTTCCTGGAGAACATAAGGTCATTGTTTCCAACCAAGCGACTTTCCTTGAGAAATACTACATATATAAAGAAAGGAGTCGTAGTATTGTAGAACTTGAAGAAACTCAAGAACCACAAAATGACATGGAGGTTGAAAACTTGTCTAATCACCTATACAAGAATTCGGTGGGAGTTTCTGGTCTTTCATATGGTGAAGATTTGTCACTTAAAGGGCAATATTTAGCTTGTGGGAGCATTGGTAGAAATGATGCAGTGATACAAAATTCATCATCACAACCAATGGATGACCAAGCAATGGTACACAACTCTCTCCTCGGGAAGTTCATGTTGATGACACTTTTGAGGAATGTTAAAGTGCTAGACCATCCAGCACAAGAGAACCTTCTCATGATCAGAACACTCAAATCACTCAAACGCATGATATCTAACTTTGTACGTCTATTAGGATTCACTAGCGACCGAAAAGACTAAGCCTCCGTGTGGAGGGTCAAGGTGACGTAGAAACTTCGGACAATGATGAACCTTGAACTTAAATTGAGTCTATGTTAGATATTGACTCAAAGAGGCCGTAAGCCATGAAATCAAAAATGGACTCGATATACACATATTAGGTTTGGAACTTGGTTAACTTGCCACTTGGGGTTAGACCTATTGGATGAAAATGGGTCTTTAAAAAGAAGATCGATGCAAATGGCAAAGTACAAGCCTACAATTTTAGGTTGGTAGCAAAGGTTATGGTTAATGAGAAGGAACTTACTATGATGAAACCTTTTCACCAGTTGTAAAAATCAAGTCCATTGGATTCCAATTCTTATAGTTGCATACTATGATTACCATATTTTGCAGATGGATGTTAAAACTGCTTTCTTCAATGGTGACCGAGGAAGTGTATATGTTATAACCAGAGGGTTGTGCATCTGAATCAAAATCTAAGGTAGTATGAAAGCTACAGAAGTCCATTTATGGACTTAAAAAAGCCTCTAGAAGTTGGAACATTTGTTTTGACAAAGCAATTAAATCATTTTATTTTGTCAGAAATAAAGAAGATACATACGTTTATAGTAAATGTGCTGAAGGGAGTGTTGTTTTTATTATTGTATATGCTGATGACATATTAATAAATAGAAATTATACTCTTATCATGCAATCAATGGTTATCCAGCACCTTCATGATGAAGGACTTGGGTGAAGCTTGTTATATTTTTGGAATTAAGATCTATCGAAAAAGACCTAATAGAATGTAGGGGCTATCATAATCCATGTACATAGATAAAGTATGAAGACGATTCTCTATGAAAAGTTCCAACAAGAGAAATATTCCAATGATCATGATATCAAGTTATTAAAGAATGATGGTCCTTCTACTGATAAAGAACTTAAGCGCATGAAAAGAATCTCACACACATCGGCAACAGGATTGATCATGTATGTCATAATATGCACAAGGCCAGAAATGACCTATGCACTTAGCATGACTTACAAATTTCAGTAAAATCCTGGGAAGTATACTGGAAGGCAGTCAAGAGTATTCTTAAGTATCTTAGAAGAACAAAAGAATTTTTATTAGTCTATGGTGGCAAAAAGGAATATATAGTTACTAGTACACTAATGCTAGTTTCCAAATAGACCGTGATGACTACAAGTCACAACTGAGTATGGCTTCATTCACAATGGTGTGGTAGTGAGTTGGAATAGTTCCAAGCAAACTAATATCGCAGACTCAGTAACCGGAGTTGAGTCTTGACTGAATCATTTATATGTGCTGTCATGGGGAATATATATAAATTAATAAAACGTGACTTTGTCCCTCTGTCTCAGGCTACAAGGGAGACATGAGCACTCCAAGAAGCCAAAAACAAGCTGGAAAAGCAAGTTGAAGAATTAACTTGTCAACTGGAGTGGGAGAAACGCATGAGGGTAACGTGTTTTTTGTGCTTGCCTTTACTATAAAATTCAAGAGGAATGATCAGATTATGTAATGTGAAGAACTTATTGTTGCGACTTAATTTTCCTTATGTTTCTATTAGCTAAGACATGTTTGTGTAGTTTAAACTTCATATTTGAAGTATTTAAATCCATATTTTAATAAATTAATTATTTCCCAGCGCATTAGATTAACTTTACACTTGGCACCGAATTATTACTGGTTTTCATCTCTTCATATAGACCCTTCCTCTGTCAATGATGTTTGTCTATTCTCTTAATATCCACTTTTCCTAATAGCAAGTTCTTCTAGTTGCAACACCTGTTTCCTAAAATCTATTTATAATAATGTACCAGATGTTAGTTCTACTCAAGAGGTTACAGGGTGATAATTTAGTATGACTGTACATTTAGCCTAGCAATTTATATTGAAAAAAATCTGGTACGAAACAAAAAGAAGGCATTATTAGACTATCCATAGCCCAATTATTGTCTGTGATCCTTTTTAACTGTGCTCCTATTTTGAGTCAAGAGATAGGTATACATAACATCACTCATTGTACTGATAAACATTGTTTCTAATTATAAATTTACTTGAAGGGCGCCAGAACTTCTTTTGGGAGAAAAAAAATATTCTACAGCAATTGATATGTGGTCCCTGGGATGCATTATGGCTGAGCTGTTATCAAAAGAAACGTTGTTCAACGAGAAGATAGAGTTTTATCAACTGGACAAGGTAAATTTGATGTGGTGCTTTATTTTTGTGTAGATTTTCTATCTGAGTTATTTAATCTGTTAGTAATTACTTTATTTTGGGGTGATATTGCATATATTCAAGATCCTAGTAACTCCTACCGAGACAATATGGCCTTGGTTTTCCGAACTCTTGGAGTGAAAGTGAACTTCGTCAAGCACCAGTAAGTATCAATTTCTTGTTTATTCAATCGTTTTCGAGTTTGATACAAAATTTATGTTTTCTTTTGGCCACTATATTCCCACGCTTGAAGCTTTGGGTGATTCTGGTGTGGCTTTCTGGCCTCCATTGGTGATAGTTTAAGTTACTTGAGTAAATGCCCCATTGCTTCTAACCAGTTGCATTTATATCATATCAGTTACAACCTATTGCGAATGAAGTTTCTGGCAACTTCTTTTACTGGATCACCTGTACTTTCTGATGCTGGATTTGACCTCTTAAACAAGCCTCTAACTTATGACCCTAAACAGGTAAGTCTTGTAGTTCATTACATTTCTTTCAAGTAATTTATTTTTCTGGTTTCGAGTCTTTAATCATGAATTTGCTTGATCCGTGCAGTGGATAACTGCTGAAGAGGCTCTCAGTCATAAATGGTTCAGTGAAGTCCCACTTCCTAAGTCTAAGTATTTTATGCCTACTTTCAGCATGCACAAGACAGGTATACTCATTATGCCCTCTTGGTTTGAATTTTTATTTACAGAAAAATTATAATATTCTCATTTTTTTTTCTAATTGTAATTTCATGAGGCTATAATGTTTTGTGCTTGCCTTTACTATAAAATTGTTGTGCTGCTAATGCATTCGAGTTTCTAGTTCTAGGTGGTTGTTTTTGTCATTGCAACCTTGCTAGATATGAATTAATGGAATTGAGCTTGTAAAGTTTTATAGATTTGTTTGCAGTGATGCTCGTGCAATGATCGATGGATGACTTATAATTGGGGACTTAGAGAGATCACTTAAGGTGAGTTTAGTTTACTTTTCATGAAGTGCTGAAAATAATAATTGAACTTTACAATTCCTCTGGGCTGAATTTATTGCCCTTCCATCCCTTAACCCAAAACTTTTGATTGGTACTCGGAGTCATTTTATCGGTGTGGGGGGACACACGACGATCAGGATATAGTTTGATGCATTGGATTTTTTATTTTTTATTTTTGTACTTGACTGTTTCTGCTTAAAATTGGGAGCTTTTTCACGTAGTCTAATGTTTGCTTTATTCCGATAATAGATTGATAATGAATTTTACTCTGTGAGTTATACTTTGTGTATCTAGATTATAGAATGCATGCTGGATTAATAATGGAGTGATTTCCAGCAAAGTTTATGTAACTGATGGTACTCTGATGTTGTTATGCTATGAAAGATATGAATTATATAGTTATTTTGGTACTGTGTTTCATGTTATTAAATTATGATGGGCTATGTTTTGTTCAAACAGAAGTGAGTTTTATGAACTTGTTTGTTTTAATGCTCATTCATTTAAGTGTCTATTTTCTTATCATCAACTTCCATTATTACATAACCATCTCATATTGAATTTCAATCTTTCATAATTCGTCATTTTTCTTTCAAAATTTTATTCATCACTATTTTCTACCAAAAATAATAAAAAATCTGAATGAAATTATTTTTGATCTCAACCTGAGAACTCAGTGCCATTTCCATATCCATAAGTGTAGAGGCCCTAAACAATACTTTTTTACTATAGGTCATTTCAGTTAACCATTGTCTATTTATTTTGTAGCCTTTCATGGAATATGCACACATTTATCTTCCAATGGAAATATGGAATATTATCCCTTTAGCTCTCCTTTTATAATTCTTTTTTCAATTGCTATTTTTGTTGTTGAGGATTGGAGAGTACTCGGATGCCCTTTTCTGAGAGATAACACTGACGTCTTTGCATGGTCTCCAGAAGACCTGGTGGGTATAGACTCAGCAGTCGTCGAGTACCACCTCGACATCAATCCTGGAGAGAAGCCTGTGAAGTAACGTAAACGTAATTTCGGTCTAGAGAAGGAGGTGATCATTGAGGCTGAGGTTGAGAATCTGTTGAGAGCTAAGCATATCCAGGAAATACAATTTCCTGAGTGGCTTTCTAATGCAGTACTGGTCCCTAAAACTCAAGATGACTGGCTTATGTGTATAGATTTTTGCGATCTTAATCGTGCTTGTCCCAAGAATCACTACCCTCTTCCTAGGATAGACCAATTGGTTGATTCCACTTCTGGCTGCGAGCTATTAAGCATGATGGACGCTTCGCAAGGCTATCACAAAATCAGGCTCGTGGAGGAGGATTGGAAGCGGGTTAGTTTTATAACCCCGAAAGGAATGTACTGTTACGTGGTCATGCCATTTGGACTCAAAAATACAGGGGCCACGTATCAGAGGCTGGTTGATAAGATGTTCAAGATGCAACTGGGAAGAAACATGGAGGCATATGTGGATGACATGTTAGTAAAAAGTGTGAAGGCGGCCTCGCATGTAGGAGATCTGATTGAAACCTTCGATACCCTTAGGAAATACAGGATGAAGCTTAACCCCAAGAAATGTGCATTCGAGGTTAGAGCTGGCAAGTTCTTGGGGTATATGGTCACAGAGAAAGGGATTGAAGCTAACCCGGAAAAAGTAAGAGCTATTATGGAAATGCAAGCACCGAGGAACGTCAAGGAGATGCAATGTCTGGCAGGACGAATCAATGCATTGAGTAGATTTATCTCGCGCTCAGCTGAGAAGAGCTTACCATTTTCCAAGGCCTTGCGTAAGAAAGCTCGGTTCCAATAGAGTGACGAATGTGAAGAGGCGTTCAGGATGTTGAAAGAGCACCTGGCTAGTATGTCGCTGCTTACTAAGATAATTCAGGGCGAGCCTCTAATTTTATACTTATCTGTCGGGCAGCAAACCGTCAGTTTTATCCTGCTTAGGGAAGAAGGCAAGGTGCAGAGGCCGGTCTACAGTTGGAGGAAGGTATTGCACGATGTAGAGATTATGTATGTAGAAGTGGAACGAGCGATGCTAGCTCTGGTGGGCACAGCTCGCAAGCTGCGACCGTATTTTCTCTCGTACAATATAGTAGTACGGACCAACTTACCATTGAAGGCCATAATGGACAAGCCTGAAGCGTCAGGAAGACTGGTCAAGTGGATAATTGAACTCAGCGAGTTCGATATTGTATTTGAGGCCAGAACATCCATCAAAGCCCAAGCACTGGCTTACTTTATGCAAGAAATGACTAGCTCTTCCGAAGACAACAAAGAATGGATAATTTTTACGGATGGCTTAGTAGGAAGTCAGGGCTGCGGAGAAAGAATAGTGTTAATTGACCCGGCAGGTGTGGCCATTAAGTACGCAATACGACTGAATTACACTCTGTCCAATAACATAGCCGAATATGAGGCCCTTCTAACACTACAAAAAAACATGAAATTTCCGAGGGATTTTCCGAGGGAGATAAATTCCCTCGGAAATTTCTGAGGGAAAACCGAGGGATATAAAAATCCCTCGGTATTTTCCGAGGGAATCCAGTTCCCTCGGAAACTCCCTCGGAAATCAGGGCGCTAAATGTTCCCGCCATATTTACCGAACGAAAAACCGAGGGATGACCGACGGATGGATTTCCGAGGGAATTCGTCCCTCGGAAAACCGAGGGATTCTTAATTCCCTCGGTTTCATTTATTATTTTTTTAAGAAAATTAATTATATTTCCGAGGGAATAAAATTTCCCTCGTAATTATTRCGAGGGATCGAAGTTTCCCTCGGAATAATCCCGAGGGAAATTGTATTCCCTCGGAAATGTAATTAATTTTTTTTTAAAAAAWTTAAAAATAATTAAAATCGTAAAAAATAGAAAAAAATAATACAAAATAGGATTTATTTCAAAACTGCTTCTCCACTAATCAACTCAACGTAAGTTTGTATGCTTTCATTTTCGGTTCAATATTATTGCAACTATATAGGGTTAAATTATTATTATTAGTCATGTGAAAATCACAAATTGCCAAAAAAAATAAAAAAACAGAATAACATATTTTGTATATAAATAAATAAATCTTATTTTAGCCTCTTAAATTATTAAAGATCGATTATGCTTATAATGGAATTATAAAACCGAAAAAATCTAAAAAAATAGTAAAAAATAGAAACAAAACTCGAGAAATTACGACCGGGGTGGGGAGGGGTGCGCCTCAGCGACCCGGAAATAAACCCTATTTTTTCCTAGTTTTTTCTATTTATTTCTTATTTTTTTTGATTTTTTTTTTTTTTTGACATTTCCGAGGGACTTCAAATTCCCTCGGAATTCCGAGGGATTTTGAATTCCCTCGGAAATGTCAAAAAATAAAAAAAAATCGAAAAAAATAAGAAAAAAATAGAAAATTCGTAAAAATGAAACCGATCCTATCATCTTAGGCACGTGGGGTGGTTTTGACCCCAAATTCGATCGTAAAATACCAACGAGCACGTGCGTGCCCTCACGTGTCGTGGGGTTCGACCAACAATAAGATACGATTGATCGATGAACTCCTTCGGTTGGAAACGTGAAGCGAGATAGCGTCGTGATTTTTGATATTGGAGGAGGTGTGCGTCTCGTCGTTGTGGAACCACGGGGGGTCGGACGTCGATCGTCTAGTGCGCGTTTTCTATTTTTTTTCGATTTTATATGAATAATGGAAAAAATAGAAAAAATAATAAAAATAGTAAAAAATAGAAACAAAACTCGAGAAATTACGACCGGGTGGGGGAGGGTGCGCCTCGGCGACCCGAAAATAAACCCCTATTTTTCCCTAGTTTTTTCTATTTTTTTCTTATTTTTTTGATTTTTTTATTTTTAAAAAAAAACCGAGGGAATGAAAATTCCCTCGGAATTCCGAGGGAATCATGTCCCTCGGTTTTCCGAGGGATCCCATTTCCCTCGGAAAACTTAACCTAATTAAACAGCGGGCTGGCCGCCCGCTGTTTCTCCTGTGCGCAAAGAAAAGAAAGAAAGAAGAAGAGAAGAGAAAGAAGAAGAGAGAAGCCGCCGCCTCCCAGCCCGTCCCAGCCGCCGCCGCCCCAGCCGCACGCCGCCCGTCCGCCGCTCGCCGATTTCGAAGCCCGTCCCCAGCCGCCGCCGCCCCCGCCTGCAACCGCCGCCCCCAGCCCCCAGCCGCCAGGTCCGCCCGTCTCCGCCGCTCGCCGACCTCCCAGCCCTTCCCCAGCCGCCGCGCCTCACCTGCCACCGCCGTCCCCAGCCGCCGCCGCCCCAGCCCCCAGCCGCCAGGTCCGCCCGTCTCCGCCGCTCGCCGACCTCCCAGCCCGTCCCCAGCCGCCGCCGCCCTCGCCTGCAACCGCCGCCCCAGCCCCCAGCCGCCAGGTCCGCCGTCTCCGCCGCTCGCCGACCTCCCAGCCCGTCCCCAGCCGCCGCCCCGCCCTCAGCCCGCAGCGCCGCCCGTCCGCCGCTCGCCGACCTCCCAGCCTTCCCCAG
>BMAC01000190.1:292175-304019 GCA_014905375.1 Phtheirospermum japonicum
GGCGGATGCCCCATTTTCCTGACCCTCATTTGTCCAGCTTAAGGCCCAGGATATGCTAAGGGGGCGGATGCCCCCATTTGCCTGACCCTGAATTGTCCAGCTTAAAGCCAGGATTGGCTAAAGGGGCGTATGCCCCATTTTCCCTGACCTGATTGTTCAGCTTAAGGCCAGGATTGGTTAAGGGCGGATGCCCCATTGACCCTGACCTGATTGTTCAGTTTTAAGCCAGGATTTGGCTAAGGGGCGGATGCCCCCATTTTCCTGACCTGATTGTCAGCTTAAGTCAGGATTGGCTAAGGGCGGATGCCCCATTTTCTTGACCTGATTATCAGTCTAAGCCAGGATTGGCAAAGGACGGATGTCCCATCTTCTTGACCTGATCATCAGTTTAAGCCAGTATTGGCTAAGTCTGGATACTCGTGAAATGCCTGACCTAGCTGTTAACCTAAGTCGAGTGGTTTAAGGCAGTTGTGCATAAGATGCTTGACTTGAGTCGATACAGATCTGGCCAAGGGCGAATGCCCCAATTCTCCAGACCTGAAGGTAAGTTCAAAAGCCTATATTGGCTAAAAACTTGAAAAGCCTTACTTCGCTTGATTTGAGGATGTGAGAATGATTGTGATTCCTTAATTGAGGAGTCGAGACTGTTATTCACGTATATATAATTACAGTTACAACAATTAAGATCCGTAAAATAAGGAAATCAAATATACACAAATATATGCGAAGATATGACAACTCATTAAGAACCTTCTAGGTCGTCTACTTTAACACCCCCCGTGAAGCGTTGCGGTAGAGGAGCGACACAAAGCTTGGATCTGAAAAAGTCGAACAAAGGACGTGGAGGACCCTTTGTAAAAATGTCAGCGAGCTGCAGGTGAGAGGGAACAAACTGAGTTGATAGATGATGAGAAGCAACAAGTTCACGAACAAAGTGATAGTCAATGTCAATGTGCTTTGCCCGTTTGTGAGCAACAGGATTTTGTGACAGAAAGATCGCACTTTTGTTGTCACAAAGCAAGACTGGAACTGAAGAGGGAAGGGCTCGTAACTCGCAAAGAAGATGGGTTACCCAGATGACCTCGGAAGCATCATTGGCCATGGCCCTATACTAAGAATCACAACTGGAACGTGCAACAGTAGGTTGCTTCTTAGCACTCCAAGAGACGAGATTGGGCCCTAAGAAGATAGAATAACCATACGTTGAGCGACGAGTGTCGAGACAGCGAGCCCAATCAGCATCAGAGTAAGCAAGCAAAGTGGGTGTGCCGTGAGTGAAGGATAAGCCAATATCCAACGTCCCTTTCACATAACGAAGGATGCGTTTAACAGCTTGAAAATGAACAGTAGTGGGGGCAGACTGAAACTGACTAACAGAGTTAACGACAAAAGATATATCAGGATGAGTGATCATCAAATATTGTAAGGCACCCACCAAAGAACGATACAGAGTAAAATGCTCTACCATCAACCCGAAGAACGTCAGTTGGAGCCAAAGGAGTGGAGACAGGCTTGGCATGAAGGATGTCAGCCCGATCAAGAATATCCCGAGCATACTTAGACTGACTTAAGAATAGTCTGGTATCAGAGTAAGTGACCTCAAGACCCAATAAATAATTTAAGCGATCGAGATCTTTTAGAGAAAACTCTCGACGAATACGAGAAATAAGTTTCTCCAGAAGAGAAGAATCGTTACCAGTGACCACAATGTCGTCCACATAAAGCAACAAATAAATGAGAGAAGCACCGCTGTGGAATATGAATAAGGATGTGTCGGCCTTACTCCAAGTGAAACCCAAAGATATGAGAAAATCACTGAAATGGTGAAACCAAGCTCGAGGGGATTGTTTAAGCCATAAATTGCCTTTTTGAGACGACAGACATACGAGGGATGCGTTGGATCAACATATCCTGGAGGTTGCTCCATAAAAACGGGTTTGTCAAGAAGGCCATGCAAGAAAGCATTGTTGACGTCTAATTTCCGAAGGGGCCAACGCTGCATGACGGCGATGGAGAGAACAATACGAATAGTGGAGGCATTGACTATAGGACTGAAAGTGTGTTTGTAATCAAAACCTGGAATCTGCGTGAAACCCTGGGCCATGAGACGAGCCTTGTGGCAATCAATGGAACCATCTGCCAAGAATTTAGTGCGGTAAACCCACTTAGAACTAATGATATTTGAACCCGCGGGGCGAGGTATGAGTTCCCATGTATTATTGGTCCGCAAGGCTTGAATTTCAGCATCCATCGCAGCCACCCATTCAGGCTTCTTGAGAGCAGTTTTAATGCCTTTTGGAACTGGGGCAGTGTGAAGAACATGTAAAAGAGCATTATGAGCCAAGAAAGCATGAGACGGATGATGCTTGATTTTAAATATACCGTCCTTGGAGCGAGTACGCATGGGATGAGAGATGCCCAAGGGATCAGTAGAGGAGCCCGAGACCGGCTGTTGCTGCGACGGCGCAGGTGATAAGGGCGGAACGACCTGTGGAGTAGCTGGAGGAGGATCGGCCTGCTGCTGGGGAGCCAGAGGTGGAGGCGGAACCACCAGGTGAGTCGGTGGTGCAGCTGGTGGAGGGTCAGCCAGAGGATTCCCGTGAGGTAGGGAAACGGTAGCAGGACATAGCGAACAGGACGAAGAGCCAACGGGGACCGAGACAGGTGGTTCGGATGGGGTGGCAAATGAAGGAGCTTGGGGCATTGGATCCAGAAAGGCTAAAAATTCAAGAGTGTCAACAGGCTTTTGGGCTGAGGAAGCCGAGAACGGTAAGCAACTTTCGTCAAAACGAGCATGCCGAGTGATATAATGCTTGGAAGAGACAGGATCAAGGCATACAAACCCCTTGTGGCGAGACTGTAACCAAGGAAAACACAAGGAACACTTCTGGGAGAAAATTTATTTGCGGCATAATCTCGTAAGCATGGATAAACTCAACACCCAAATATATGAAAATAATCATATGCAAGAGCAATGGAAAAAAGTAATTCAAAAGGTGATTTGTTCTCAAGAATAGCAGTAAGTAACCTGTTGATAATATGAGCAGCTGTAGAGAACGCCTCAACCCAATAGGACAAGGGAACAGATGTATGAAACAACATGGATAACCCTGTCTCAGTGATGTGACGGTGCTTTCGTTCAGCTCTTCCGTTTTGAGCAGGATTATATGAGCAAGAAATAAAATGACGAATGCCACAGTCACGAAATAAGCCCTGCAACTTATGATTGGTGAATTCAGTGCCCCCGTCACTTTGAAATGACTGAATTTTGCAGGAAAATTGATTTTGAACTAAAGCTTGAAACTGGAGAAAAATGGAGTAAAGATCCGATTTCAAGCGTAACGGAAACAACCAAGTAAACCTTGAAAAATCATCAATAAACAGGGCATAATACAAATATCCATTATGAGAACGCACAGGTGCCGGACCCCATAAATCAAAATGAATTAATTGCAAAACACGAGATGCTCTTTTATTATTGAGAGAATACGAAAAAAGTTTGCTTTTGGCAAGCTGACAAGTTGAACAAATAGTAGGCGTCGGTAATAATGAGGTAACCGATAACAAGCCCAATTTATTTAATAATGAAATAATAGAAAAGTTGGCATGCCCTAAACGATGATGCCAAAGCTCACTTGAACCACGAAGATTCTTGGTTCGTAAGGCCGCAACAAGAGCAGAGTGTCCGTGATCCAAAATATAGAGGCCATGTTCCCGACGACCCTTAACCAAAAGCATCCCTGTTTTCTCTGTCTGAATTTCAAAGCACTTATCAGTAAAAATAACTTTAAACGGATAATCATGTGTTATTTTACTGATAGAGAGCAGGTTCTTGGTGATGTGAGGCACAACCAATACATCCAATAAAGATAAATCATGAGAGACATTTAACTGGCCAACATGGGAAATATTTAATTTATTGCCATTACCGACTATGACGTGATCTGAACCAGAATACGGTGAGGTATGAGTAAGAGAGGAGGGATCGTTGGTCATGTGGGCAGAAGCGCCCGTATCGATGTACCAGTTAGAAGTTGAGTTGGGGGCCAGAGAGTAGGAGGAATTGAAGGCCTCCGCAATATTGGCTTGGCGTGAGAGAGGGGCTGAAGTATAGCGTTCAGGGCAGGCAGGGGCATAGTGGCCTTCTGTCCTACAAATTTGACAATGAGGTGGAAATCGTCCCTTTCCCTTTCCGTGCGATTTAGACGAACCACGGCCCCTAGAGACAGAAAATGGGAGGAGAGAAGAGCCACCGTGTCCGCTGCAGGAACCTCCACGACCACCAGATGAAGAGGAGCGAGAAGCGGCAAAGGCAGGCTGAGAGGCAGCAGAGTCTGAGTCGAGTGCTCGGGTGAACAGATCGTGGGATTCCGCCTTGGACAGTAAGATGGGAAAGAGTGGCAGTGGTTCCAGATTTATCATGGAGGCAGAGAAAATCTGAAATTCAGCTCCTAACCCACGAAGAAACCAGTGGGATTTATCGGTCTCATCAATTGGCCATCCCATGCACGCCAATTAATCGCAAAGATTTTTGAAAACTGCCCCATAGTCTACGACAGAGCGAGCGCCCTTCTTCAAGAACTGGAGTTCGTCTTTGAGGCGCAATTCTCGTGCCTTGGAGGTCTGATTGAAAGCAGTTGCAAGTGTGGTCCATACGGAGTGCGAAGTGGAGCATCCGACCACGAGAGCCATCGCCTCTTCAGTGAGTGTGGAGACGATGAAGACGCGCACAATCTGGTCCTTCTCTAGCCAGTCGATTTACGCAGGATTGGGAGAGGAGGTCCCGTTTATGACGATGGTTTCTGATGGGGAATAGCGAGAACCATCAACATAAGGGAGAAATTTTTGTGTGGAGAGAAGGGGATGAATCTGACCATACCACATCAAGTAGTTGGTAGATTTTAATTTGATAGTTACCATGTGTGTCATGGCTTGAAGAGTGAGTGTTGAATTGAAGGAATTTTCCGCAGCCATGGTGGAGAGAAAAAATTTTTTTGCAGAGAAGTGAAGCGTGAGACTTTAGATCGCGAAGATTAGGGTTTCAGCGTTTGTTGCTCTGATACCATGTGAGAATGATTGTGATTCCTCAATTGAGGAGGCGAGACTGTTATTCACGTATATATAATTACAGTTACAACCCATAAAATAAGGAAATCAAATATACACAAATATATGCAAAGATATGACAACTCATTAAGAATCTTCTAGGTCGTCTACTTTAACAGAGGAAACAAAAAAAAGAATCAATTGAAAATTTTCGGAGAAAATACTCGTGCATTTATCATAACATTCTGGTAATACAAAAAGAAATTGCCTACGCCTTCTACGCAGGCTGGAAAATTGATTAACAATGCAGGAAATAAAACAGAAGAACAGAAAATTCAACAAAATCTTGGAGATATTTAGCTATACGAAGAAGAGGCCCTCTGATCAGCAACCAAGATACGGCGGACACGCCATAGCTTGTGCTCAGTCGCATGGTAGCGCCGACGGTACTTGTCAGCTCGCTCAGATAAGGCATGAGATTCGCCGGAGGCAATAGTTAGCCGGTTCACCGACTCCATCAAGTCGGCCTTCTCTTCCTGCAACTGACGATTCAGCTGACGCAGCTCAGCCCACTCTCACTTATAGTGGCGTTTCTTCTGTATTTTCCTCTCCAGGAGGTGATACAGATAGCTGATCTTCTCCTGGAGCACAGTCAGTTTATCAGAAAGCTTGAAAGTTTTGACGAACAGAGAGATGTTCTTTTGTTTCACAGAATCGAGCTCTTCGAGTAAGGAAGAAGAAGCCATTGCAGAAGTTGAAGAAAAATTAATCATACATGCGCGTATATAAAGGAAAAGGAGGCACGTGCCAAGGAATAAAAAGTACTAGGGTTTCCGAAAAATTAAGAAACCCTAGAATTCTTAGAGTCATTACAGGACAAAAGAGTGCATCATCATTAATTAAAAAGTCGTCCAGTACAAGTTTGAAAAAAAAAAGAAAAGAAAAGAAAAACAAAAAGTAGACCAGCCACATAGGCCAACAATAGGTTTGACTAAAGTAAAACAAAGAGAGTTGTCCTATAATCCTAAGTCTTGGTTTCCAGCTCAGCGTGTAGCTTCGCCGCCAACTGTTCCACGGCACCCGAAGATGCCCCACCCGGCAGCTCACCCAGACCTGCGAAGGTCGGGGAGGGAGAAGAGTCGGGAACGGCTAAAGCAAGAGCCTGGTCTGGCTGAGACTGCTCAGGCGCAGAGGGACGAAGTTTGGAGAGGACGTGCTCAGCGAACTCGGCTGCCATGACAGTATGCAGACGATCTTGCTCTGGAGCATAGGCGAATGAGGTGGGCTCAGGGGGAGTCATTAAAGGCAACTTTAGATCAAAGGGAGCCTTGGGATGCTCTGAGGCCCATTTTTCTAGCTGGTCCAGGCCATAATGATAATAGCCCGTGGCTTCCGGGACGAGCAGCGTGTAAAGCTCCTTGGAACCAAGGAAGGATCTCCGGGTTTCTTCCCTGGTTAGCTGGACCAACCCCAAGCCCTTCTCGGAGTTTAAGTACTCAGTCTCAAACCCCTCTCTGGCTTTCGCCAGAACCTCGTCGGCAAGGCTCCTCGCCTCTGCCAGGGCCTCGTCTCGCGCCTCAGCACGCGCCGTCTCCATCATCTTTGCCTGGGCTCTCCTCGCCTCGGCTAGTTCATCCTTCAGCTTGGCTATCTTATCCTTTTGCCCTACTAGCTCGCCCCTCTATTTCTTCAGTTCGATTCCTCGCCCCTTAGCCAGAGCCCTTAAGCGCTCCTCCTTCACGTGCAGCTCTTTATTTTCCTTGATCACATCAAACTAGATCATAGATCGGGTAGCTCGGGTGGCCAGGATGGCCTTGGAGAGGGCCTGATTACAAGAAAGAGGGTTAATACTTGGGCAAACAATGTAGAGATGAAAGCTTAAAGGAAGGAAAATTTACTCGCGCTTCGTCTTGGCACCAAGACTCTAAGAGCTCTCGATCACTCATCTTCTCCAGGTCTTGATTGTCCGCCGATAACACTTGCCTGCGCATATATTGGAGAGCTACTTCTTCCGAACAGTTAAGGACCGAATTAATGGGAGGAGGAGCGCTGCGAGTGATTGGAGCAGAAGTCGTTAGAGCACGACTGCTCTGAGCTACACGTTGCCTTTTGGCCAGAGGAACGACGTCCTCTTCGGATTCAAGGGAGAGGCTCCTGGCAGCTGCGGCGTGAGGTGGTAACCCCGCAGGGCTGGAGCCTGGAGCTTGAGGAGGGCTGGGGCCCCGTGTCTGGGAAGTAGCGGAACTATGGGCCGGGATAGACGGCGAAGGATCCACTTCTTGGGCAGCTATTTCTGGAGCCTTCTCTGTGGCGGCAACAATCATTCGGTGCATCATCCTTTTTGATAAGAGAAGAAGAGAGTTAAAATTTAAGAAAAATTGAGTGGAAAAAGACAGACCACGATGAAAAGAATTTTACCAATCTCCTTGGTTAGGGGACCCATTTCTGATCGCTCGTTAAAAAAATCCAGAACGGAATGGAGAAGGAGATCGGTCACATGGAGGAGATTCCTGTTAAGGGTAGAAATGATTTTTTAAAGACGAGGAGACCTGTCTGTGGCGGCTAGATGGCGATAAGCGGGTAGCTTGTCAATGGGCTTGGGGTCAAAACCCCAGTCCCCATCGCAGTGAACAAAGAAAAACTTCTTCCTCCAGGCCTTATTAGAGGAAGGGAGCTTATGTAAGAAGTGGACTCCAGGTCTGGCAGTTAAATAAAAGCAGCCCGGGTGAGAGCTCTTCGCTTGGAAGAGCTGGAAGAAGGTATGAGCTGTAGGATCCAGACCAGCATAGCGCATGGCCAGATTATAACATACCATGATTCTAAAGGAATTGGGGGTGAATTGGAATATGGGGATTTTGTACATGGCGGCGATTTTTAACATCAGAGGGTTTACGGGGAGGTGCAAGCCTGCCTAAAACTGGTCGACATAGAAAGTCAGCCAGCCGGCTGGCGCTTGGCACGCCAGGATGCCCGCCGGAGAGCTATAAGGATCAAATTGTTCAGTGAACTTATACTAATGGCAAAATTCCTCAATAGATCTGTCACTAAGGATGGAGGTGACCTTTGGATGATCTGGAATCGGCGGAGGGAATTCTAGTCCGGATGATGATGAAGCAATGGCCGCCTCCTTTGGAGTGGCGGACGACGAAGATGAGGAAACCGCCGCCGCCTCTGGGGCGATAGACGACGAAGATGAAGAAACCACCGCCTCCTCTGGAGCAGCGGACGGCGAGGACGAAGAAACTACCGCCGTCTCTAGAGCGACAGACGGCGAGGAAGAGTAGGCTCTTACTGCCGGAGAGGGAGAAGCAACCGAAGAACGTTGGGGAGAGGAATGGATGATGACATTATCAGAAATTAAAAGAGTAAAGACTAAAGAAGGTACCTGGTCTATGAGGGTGGCCGGAAAAAATGAACTGGGAAAAAACTGAATCGGAAAGTTCGCCGAAGTGTTAGAGAGAAAAACTCAAGAATTTTTGCAAAAGCGGAAATATGAAAGTGAGAGAGAGGGAGAGTCCAGCGGGAATAAAAGGCAAGTGGATAAATTCAAAAAAATAAAATTGAGGAAAAATGAGATTTGATGGGATCCCCGCATTTAATGTTGGCAGGTGAACAGTACCCTAGCTGGTGAGCTGGAACGCCAACCGTCCTAGGGTAGGTCACACGCCGCTAACTTGTCAGTACTTGGAAAGACGTGTGGGCCTAGTAACCGTTTGGGAATGTGGGCCGACACCACTAATGCCAGTGATTAGGCCTGATCGCCAGGCGGATTTTTAGGGATTCGTGCGAGTACGAGAAATAAGATAAATGTGGGACCACATTTATTTCAAAAGGTTTTGGGGTTTTACAGCTCTACCCCAACTATTTCGGGGGGAGGAGTTGATGTGGCATAAATAAGTCAGACCAGGATTGGGGTAGATCTAATTTGAGATAACCTAGGGAAAAGAAAGGAAATCAGGTCGGCTCAGTCCTAGGCAAGGTCTGACCTGGTCTCCTTAGAGACAGAACAGATGTTGGAGACGGGATTACCAAGGCTCATGAATTATCCTGACCTAGTAGGGGTTTCTTATGAAATAAACCTTGGAGAATTGCATCAAGGCAGGCTTGTTGTCCTGACCTGGAATAGAAAGGGAGAGCAGGATCAGGGCAGACCTGGCATCCTGACCTCCACTAGGGACAAGGGAGACCACCTGTCAGAATTTGTTGCTTAACGGCCCCTGATTCGTGGCCTTTGTTTCCGAGATCCCGGAAGGGGTCCCCACTAGAGAAAACTATAAATACCTCAGCCCCAAGACTGAGAAAGGTATGTCATTCTTTGTGCATTCCTTGCTTTGCTCACCAGAAACACTATATACGCTTTCTGACTTAAGTATCGGAGAGGTTTCCACTGAAAAACCCCCGGTGGTCCTTTTCTGACGTGTTTGTGTGTGCAGGTCGGGAAAAGTGCAATGTTCAGCGTTGTTATATTTTTGGGGCGAAACAAAGTGATAACACAGAACACACAGAAATATTCAAAAGAGAAAAAAAAAAGAAAGAAAGAAAACGTGGGCAGAGAGAGTAGAAGGTAAGAGAATAAGAAATAATTCTTACCAATATATATTATTATTTTATTATATTTTATATTTAAATCAAAATATAGTATTCAATTTAACGATAACTTTATTTTGAGACCAATATTGATATATAATAACTCCTTTGAAGATATGATATTTGAAAGTTTCAAAAGATTAAGTTATAATTTAGTACCTTTATTATGAAAAATTATACGATAATACTCGGAATTGTGGATATTTATTTTTGTACAACTTAAACTCTAAAAAGAGGTATATATGGCTCCACGCCTCGGCCAAGCATCTCGACCGCCGGTGAGTGGCAGCAATTGATTGCAGCTGATAGTTTGGAATACACCATCTATTCAATGATAATTATATAAAGAGATATGGATGGCACCTCAAGGTGGCTAGGAGGCACGGCTACCGGCTACCGGCAACCGCTAGCGATTGATGATAATTGATGGTTCAACATACAACCACCTACTTGATGATAATTATATCTTGAGAAAATAATTAGACAACTTTCAAACCATGAAAATAAAGTGTCATCGGTACTTGTACCGAATCTCGACCGTCCATCGATAACTTGACCATCATGGATAGTATAATGTGGACGGCCCTGCTTCTGGAGTAGTAGTTAAATATTTTTAATTTAAATTCTTAAATCTTATTTACTGTAATGTCCAAGTGGTGGGTTAAACCACTACTTGTTGATTTTAACTTCTATAATTTGAATAATCCAATACCTTCTATGCCATGAGTTCAATTATCACAAGATAGATGGTTTTATATAGTTCTGCATTATATGCTAAGTGATGGGTGATTTGCATCTTTTTGTACATATTTTTGCTATCGTTTTTGTATCACGTTGCGTGTGTTTCGATTGCTTTTAGGTGTTTTAGGAGTCGAGTTGGCCGTTTTTCGTTATTTCTAGGTTTTCGTATTTTTGTACGTTTTATTATTAGTTTTCGTAGTTTTTCACTATTTCATTTTTCGTTTGGCCGTAGGACGTCCAAGCGGGGCCCGCGATCGTTTGGGATCGTTGATACTCGACTCGAGAATGGACGGACAAGCAAGGAAGCAAAACGGATGAGGCTCGATTAACAAGCGGACGTGAAAAGAACGAGAAATCGAGCCGGGCGCTGGAATCTAGTCGACCGACTGGATGTTCAGTCGATCGACTGCCTACTTGGTCGATCGACTGAGCCCCCAAAATCGACTGGATTCCAGGGACTTTTGGCATTTTGGACGACGCAGTCGATCGACTACCTACTTGGCCGATCGAATGCGGTTGATCGACTGGACCCCTCAAGATCGACTGGATTACAGGGCTTCAGGCCGTTTTGACATCGCAGTCGATCGACTGCCGACATGATCGATCGATTGCCAGTCGATCGACTGCTTTTTCAGTCGATCGACTGAAAAGCAGAATTTTTGAAGAAATAAGTAATCAAACGTCTTTTCAATTTGGCAACTTGCAGCTGGGGACTTTCTTCTCCAAGGAAGCTCCGTCAATACCAGATGATATTTTTCCATTCATTGTGATCAATTTTAATTCCCATAAATTAGTTAATTAGTAATAGATTAGTTAAGCTTTAGATCATCATTAGCTAAGTTGTTCAAGCTTGGTTCTAGATTTCCATTGTCAAGCTTTCAAGCTTTTCTCTTCAAGCTTTTGTTGGATCATACTCTTGGTAAACTCTTTCCATTAATATAGTTTTATTTCATTTTTATTTCATTTAATTGTGTGTTGATGTTTGATCGTAATTTAGTTGTTGTTTTGATCATCAAACCTCTATTTTCATCTTATAGCTTTTGAACTTTTGAACTTATGCTTTTAAGTTGTTAAGTTGTTTAGGTCAATCTTTAAGTTTTTCCTTTTATAACTCTTTTCTTGTTTTTCTTTTAATTTTGTGTATATTCTATCTTTAAGTAGTGTTATGGAGTTTTTGGGTTTGTGTAGGTTCAGCCATGGAGTCTTGGGACAAAAGATGATCGAAAATGGAGGTTGGCTGCTGAAATGCAGTCGATCGACTGAATACCTAGTCGATCGACTGGTATGTATTCGATCGACTGCCCAATCGACTGGTGGTTCAACATCGACTGGATTCCAGGCAATTATGAACTTTTGGCATGAGCAGTCGATCGACAGTCGACAGTCGATCGACTGCGGTCGATCAACCGAATAGGGCAGTCGACCGACTGCCCGACGAACCCTAACCTTCACTTTTATTCTCAAAAATAC
>BMAC01000190.1:314374-368578 GCA_014905375.1 Phtheirospermum japonicum
TGGGGATGGCCGGCGGGAGGTGGTGGTGTATTGTTTATTGATATTATTATTATTATTATATTATTATTATTAGGGGTAATCTTGTAATTGTATATTTGTGGTTGGACTATTTGACATTTTGTATAATTAGTAATAGTATTTGGCAAAAATATTTTTTGCTATGTAGTATTTGGCAATTGCCCCCAATTAATAACAAAAGAAGGAAGTATGAGAAATGAGAAAAGAAACAGAATATTATGTTTTTTTTTTTCCTTCGGGGCTGTGTTTCTGTTGTTAAGTGAGGAAAAAAATAGAACGGAAAGAGGAAGAAAAAAAAAGAGAGGAAAAAAAAGAGAACGGTTGTTGTTAAGTGAGAAAAAAAAAGAACGGAAAGAGGACCTGAAAAAAAAAAGAGGAAAAAAAAAGAACGTAAAAAGAAGAGGGCCTGTGCTAAGCTAATTATTGTATTAACCACTCGAATATAAGAATTATTTTATAATAATGAGAAGTTACATGATATAACAATGCTAAACCAAAAAAATAAAATAAAAATTACTATATAAAATTAAAGTTTTCGATTTTTTTTACAGTAGATTCACCACTGGGCATGTGATTTGATAACATATTGGCAAACACGGTTAGGCTATATTAACGTCCGTTAGGCCATTTGACCCGATACTGTAATGTATTGATTTTTGTACTGTGATGTATTGATTTTTATACTGTAAAATATTAGTTTTTCATAAATCTCTAACCCATGCTATGGTATATTGATTTTTGTACTATAATATTTTTTTACTATGATGTATTCATTTTTTATTATAATGTATTGATTTTTGCAATATAATATATAAATATAAAATTTTGGCCTAATGAATAATACATTAATTTTACCTAGCAAGAGTGTTACCCAACGTATCATTAAAAGTCATTCAATACCATAATAAAAACATGCGAAATGGAAGTATAAGTCTCTATTTCCATTTATGGCAGGTCCACAACTCCACATAGTGTCCTGTTGTCTTGAAACGTGTAAAGTGTGTCCAGGCGCACGGAAGCCTAGGAGCATAATTAATCGTGGTTAAATATGGGCCCCGCTTTTGTTAGGAAGGTTGCCATCAGTATATTAATAATATGCCCGTAAATAATACTAACACGACAAACCCACTTACTCCCTATTTAACCAAACAAATCTCCACTTCACTACAGAGACAAACGTTGTTACCTGCCAATCCAATCTTTACGTGACACTCACACCTAACACCGTTAAGATCCGTCCCATCAATACTGTTACCCCAAAGCAGGGTCTAGCTCCGACCACAATAATGCAAAGCTCTGTTTGGCTCTGTTTTATTTATTATTTGTATTATTTGTCCATATTTGTTCATAAGTTAACAATTCCTTTGGGGAAAATTACATTGCATATCAATTTATATTTTATTTTTATATATTTACGACACGGACCAGTTTTGATAATTATACGAGTTTTTGTATTATTATATATGAGTTACGAAATATAAATTTATTTTTACGCTTTTTACAGTTTTATATCCGAATGATCGTATATATCTGTTTTATGCGAATGATCGTATATAATATATAAATTGTCCACCATATTATTACAATAACTCTGTCGGAGAAGATACGAACAACTTTTACCATAAATCTATCCAGTAGATGCAAATAGAGAACGATAGTATATATCAATTTTTTATCAAATTTATATCTGATCGTGTATAATATATAAATTGTTCATCCCTATTGTTAATGTAACTCTTTTGGAGAAGATGCGACAAGGTTTTTACAATAAAATCCACCGTGGGGATACAAACAATTTTATATTTTATATTTGAAATTGATTTTTGTAGTTCGTATTTTTTCAAAAACTTTTGCATCACCGTATTTTTTAGAAAATTAGATAAAAAAAATGTGTATTTTTATGTTTTCCGCGTTCATTTATGTCCCACGGGCCAAGCCATATTCCGTCTCAAAGTATCTTGCGAGTCTTTAAAAAAAAAAATTGGAAAATGTGTGAAAAAGAGAGTCCTTGTGGAATGGAGTTGAAATACATTGTCGAGCTATACAATAATTATATAATGACACAAAAGTCGATCTAATTATAAGCCCTTCGTCTCGTTTTGTAGGAGTGTTGTATCTCCGTGTAAAGGGTCTTTTTATTTGTTGCCTAGCGTGTTAATACAAAGAGTTCTTGTGCCATTGTGTTTGTGATGTTATTTTTATTGAGTATCAATAAAAGTAGTGATAAGTCCAAAAAAGTTGAACTACCAAATAAAGGGGGTACTAACCTCAAAAATAGAGATCAGTGACCTAGAAAACCTTCAAACACGACACGCTCAAGGACTCGATGTCCCTCTTTCCCACAGACGGCGCCAATTTGATAAGTTCAAAAAGTTGAACTACCAAATAAAGGGGGTACTAACCTCAAAAATAGAGATCAGTGACCTAGAAAACCTTCAAACACGACACAGCGACCTCCAAAGAATCCGCAATCGTCTCAGCGACCTCGACTTCCTGCAAAACAGCGCCTTAGAACGGGCCGGATTTCGAGCCCGTTAAGGCCCTCCGACGCTTAAYTTAATAAGCGAAAAACACACTTCTTCTCTCTCAATAATATTAGTGCACTCAAAAGTAATAAAATGCGTAAACAAGCATTAACCTCAAAAGAGAAGCCAAGGGCTCCTTTTATAGGGACAGGAGAAGAATCCCAATGTCTAGGATTACCTTTCATGATAAGAATTCCATGTATGCCAGGATTCTCACAATCGTCTCTTAATTAGGACTCTTCATTTATGGCCAGTTCCCATAAACAACAAAACTTGTCCATAAATATCCCAATTAAGTCGGGGCATACAGCCTACCAGGCCCATAATGATTCACATACATTAGATCCACAAATCGGGCCCAAATACCCAGCCKAAAGTACAAGAGGTCGCGACCCTGTATGAAAAGCCATCCCCATACTACAGGTCGCTACTCTTCACAAAACCATARACTCGCATTATCACAGCTCGCTCACCTCCCAGGGGTACACCCTCCCTAGGAAATGAGATCGCTTTCCACGAATAGCCACGTAAATCAAATAATATTACGTATGGACATTTTGGTCATTATCAAGTAGTATGATTTTGAGAGTAAAAAGTAAATTGAATTACTCAATTCAATTTGACTACTGTTATGAATAAGGGTGAAGGTAAGGGGATTATGGTTCTCGAATTGGGATAAATGGAGGAACACGAAGGGGATCTGATGGGGTTTGAATGCAATGAAAGAAGGATGGATGGAAGACACTCGGCAATGAATAAGTAAAAGGCTGAATTAAATTAATTAGGAATTAGTTTAATCATGTTTTAATGCTATTGGTAGAGTGTTAATTCTGTTAGTAGCTTGTAGCCCAATTAATATAAGAGTGGTCCCAAAACTATTCTACAAAAAGTGGATGAGAATAGAGTTGTTAAAACGGTTACGGTTAACCGTTTAACCGCCGGTTAGTAATCGATTGGCTGACAGTTTCTGTTAAAATCATAACCGTCAACTGGTCGTCAGCGGTTAGGTTACGGTTAGGATTAACTTCTAACCGTAACCACCAGTTATAACCACCGGTTAACCGGGGTTAAAAAAAATTTCGGCAGTTAAGCACCGTTGAGATCAAATAGTCGTTGATCATCAACGACTGAGATTTAAAAAAACATAGTGGTTGGCGGTTAAACGGACGGTTAACCGAAACCGAAATGGTTAAACAGCTAGTTTTTCAAAAAAAAAAAAATAATAATAAATCTATTTTGACACCTATAAATACCCCACTCTCCAACACCAATTCATCTAATATATTTTCGAGATTCAATTTGCTAATTTGTGCAAAAAATACTATCAATAATATTCTTGTTCTTCTTAATCTCGTTTTACTTAATTCTCTTTTATAATAATGGGGCAATTCTCATATGATCCAATAAATAAATGTTTTATCCCAAATACTCTAATGAAAATATTAACTTCTCATATAGTCAATTATCTTCCCATTTAATTCAAACTACTACATAACAATACTACTTTACCCTTATTAATGATTTTCTTTTTTTTTTCTTTCAATTTTTTTTCTTTATTCAACATTTAATATAACCAAAATTCATACTATTACATGACATTTTCATATCATTGTCACCAACCGGTAACGACGAATTTCATACTACACTGTACATTTTCATACTACAACCGAAATTCCATACTATTAATTTTTATAATCTTAATCATTATAGGAAAAATATCACAATACACCGTGATATTTCATACTATATTATGTAATTATTTTATGAAATATGTCACACTAAAATACAACATTACTTTTAACAATTTTATATTTTTAAATTTTATTTTCACGCTATATATGAAATTCAAACTGGTATTGTGAATTCCATTCTAAAATTTCACAAAATCAATAAAATTTCTTACTATTATATTTTAAATTCATCCTACTATTATTAAATTACATACTATTATATTTTAAAATTCATACTACCATTATCAAATTCATAACTCTACTAAAATTCAAAAAATTAATAAAAATACTATAATATTTTAAAATTAATAATACTATTATCAAATTACATACTAACCCTACCATATTACAAACTACATTATGCAAATTTTTTTCAAAATTTTAGATTGGACTGTCAAGTTTTATATTAAATTGCACGAGATAATTTCATACTACACAATATCTTCAAAACAAAAATACATACTGCAACGAGCATAATTTCATACTACTCATTACACATAAAGCAAAAAACTCCATACGCCATTATTATTATTATTATTATTATTATTATTATTATTATTATTAGTAGTAGTAGTAGTAGTAGTAGTAGTAGTAGTAGTAGTAGTAGTAGTAGTAGTAGTAGTAGTAGTTTTTTAGGTGTATGGGTAGTTTTGATAATTTAAGTTGTAATTTTGATTAAATGGGATAGATTTGACTAAATGGGATAAAAAAGAATTCATTAGAGTATTTGACAATTAATGGTAATGGGAGTGTAGTAAATGGGAATTTTCCCATAATATTATTATGGCAAGCTATTCTCATAATATCAATACCAATACTCCAAGCTCTTCTCGCCGAGGTCGAGGTCGAGGTCGAGGATCATGACAGGAATCTTCGGCCGTTGCCGGAGATTATGTTTCTGATGAGATGACGGCGGAAGAAGTTGAAAACTTATATAATCAAATCAACTTCGGCGAGCAAAATCAAACCAATTTCGAAGAGAATTTACCTTCTTCTGACGAATCCGAACCGTCGGCCGCCGTCAATTTGGATGAAGATGAGGAGAAAATTGGTGATATGCCACCGACTCAATCGAAACTGAGGGAATATCAATTCCCCATATTCCGATTGCATTTCATAAGAACGACGGTCAACGGTGAATCTTGGGCGCAATGCAATTATTGCAAGAGTCATTACGCCTTCGGTTTTAAAAATAATAGAGGCTACGGGTCGCTCAAATACCACATGGAGAAGAAGCATCCAGACAAATACGGTGTTGATAGCTTCCAAATACAAATAAACTTCTCATCTTCATCTACCGCAGGAGTCGGGACTGGCGGCAAAGGTACAAGTTCTAATTTATTTCAATATAGCGGAAGTGTTCATAAAAAATTTCTAGCAGAATTTGTTTCTGTTATGGGTCTTCCTTTTAATCATGGGCATAGTAGTCACTATGAAAATTATACTGGGGCTGCATTTAATCCATCTAGAAGTAGGATTTCACGAACTAAAGTTACTCGCGATATTAAAAAAATGGTTGGTGAGTATAAGTTGAATTTGATTTCCACATTTGATAGTCTGTCTCAAAGTATCTCTAGACATTCGGATATTTGGACGGATTTCTATCATGATAATAACTATATGGAATTACATGCCATTAGATTGATAATTCGTGGAATTTACAAAAATATTTAATTGCATATAAGGAGTTTAATAGTTAACATACCGCGGTAAATATTTTGTGCAAAACATCTAATATTTTTTCCGCGTATCATTTAGGTAACAAGATTTTTCAATTTTATTTGATAATGCCGCCCCTAATACAACTAGTTTAGATTTGTTAAAAACTTTTTTTTAGCCTGCTATTGGCAGCAAATTTTTTCATGTTAGATGTATTTGTCATATTTTGAATTTATGTGTTCAAGATGGTTTAAATGATTTTAAATATGAAATTGCTCCGATTAGGAGTGCAATATTTCATATACGTAAACACGATTCAGTTGCAAGAAAAGGCAAAAATTTTGTCGAATTTCCACAATTTTTTTTTTCAATTGATGTGCCAAACCATTTGAACTCTACTTATAAATTGTTTAATGAGTCTTTTGAATATAGAGAAGTATTAAGTGCATTTTTTGCTAATCGATTTCGTTTTTTTTTACCGATGTGTGAGATGATTGTTATAGTATGATGTCCCTTTTAAGAACTTTTAACGACGCCACCGTGACTTTATCCGGTATTTATTATCCTACCTCCACACTACTTCTTGATAAATGTATTTAAATTGTACTTGTTAGTACTTCTTTACTCAATTCGCCTGAACTGGGTGAATGTATTGCTAGTATGTTGAGTAAATGGCTCAAATATTTTCTCTATATTCCTAATGTTTTTTTATCGCAAAAGTTTTAGACCTGGATTATCGGGTCGATGGTTTACAAAGTTTATTTCAAATTTATTATGAAGCATTAGAACCTTTTTTACAAACTTCAAATATTGAAATTGCTAATTCTCTTAGTGTTGCTCACCAAGCACAACAATCTTTAGCACAAATTTATAATGATTACAATCAATATAAGGATATTAATGTGTCCCCTTCCCCTTCCTCCACCACTTCTAATGTAAGATCATTGTACAATGACCCTCAACAAGCTCTAACCCCATATACTAGGTTGATTGAGGATACTCAGCAAGAAAGGCAAAGGCTAGTTCTAGTCGGGCAATGGAATTAGATAGTTATATAGGGGATTTTGAACCGAGTAGTGTCCCAAAAAAGCCCAATGGTACTACTAATGGTCTTGTGCAGTTTTGGTCGAAAGTGGCTGTTAGAGGAGTTTTACTTGTGTTGAAATATATCAACGGGTTCATGGCTTGGTATTATCGGAGTTCGATTCAATCGAAGGAATCAATGTGTTTCAAGCTTTGGAAATAAAGGAAAATGAAAATAAAGAAAATAAACTAGCTAAACTAATCTAGGAATTGAAATTTCAAGTTGGTAGGATGCCTCGGTCGTATGCCTTAATTGGAAATGAAAGCAAGTAATGAAAATAAACAAGAAAATGCAATGTTTCACCAAGTACAAGCATGCATGCACAAGGTACAACTATGCGTAAAATCCTAAATAATGCAAATAAACAAAAATTGAAAGTATGGATGTAAAGAGCAAAAAAAGTTGACATGAAAGTACAAAAATTTAAGGAAAATAACAAGCAACAAAATCTAGATCTAAGATTTAACCTAAAACTATGCATGAAAATAAAATTCAAAATAAAGCATGTGAAAAACTCAAAATCAAGACGATCCAAGAGCTGATCTATGATCTAGATGTGTCACTCATCTAGATTCCATAGCCAATTCATATATTTCATCGTGAATTCAAGGTGCTAAGGCTAAAAGCATAAAATGAACAAGAAGCATGGAAATGAAGAACAAAGCATGGAATTAAAGCATAAAACATTAAATTGAAAGGAAACTCACTTGAATTAAAGGAAAGAGTAGCAAGCTTGAATTAAATTGCATCAACATAAAACAATCCAAAGGAGTATTTGGATTCTTTTTAAGCTTACAAACCCAAGGCCAAACATGAAAATAAATCTAAATCTAGAAAAGAAATTACATCAAAACTTGAAATTGAATCTAAAACCTAAGAGAGAGAAATTAGATCTTAAAAACTACAGAGAAGATTTTTTAATCCCCAAACACATGCTTGGGTTTGGAGAAAATGAGAGGAGTTTTTTCAAAAATGAAAGAAGTCGTATTTATATTACATTTAATTGGGTTTAAATGGGCCAAAATAGCCTTAGAGGCGTGAAATTCTTGGGTTTGACCAAGTTTGACCCGGAGGCACCTTCCTAGACCCTTGGCTAGCTTTTTGGCACATTTTGGCTCGATTTGGCTCGAGATGGCTCGATGTGGCTCGGCCATGACCGAGCCTGGGCGCTGCTGGGCGCAGGTGGCCGGCAGGCCTGGGCGGGAGCTTGTGGGCGTGGGGCTTGGCGGGCGCGCGGATGGCTGGGCATGTAGGCGCGCGGGCTTGCGAGACATGGCGGGCGGATGGCGCGAGGATGGGGCGCGGATGGCGCGCGAATGGCGCGCGCTTGCGGGCGCTGTCGGCAGCGTGCGGGCAGGAGCTGCCGGGCTGTGTGCGGACACTGGGTAACCCAGTGTGGGCAGTGAACCCAGTGTCGCGGTGCACTTTGGCGCGGAGATGGCGAACGGATGGCCAAGAGATGGTCATCATTCCAGAATGTTTTCCCCTTTTGAGCTCCTTTTTGGGCAAGGAGATGGATTGATGGCCTCCATACCTTAGTTTAAATCCAAATATTAAATGAGAACTTTCAACATAAAAACCCAAGAATTTCACCAATCTCAAATTAATTAAAACCATTTAACTCAATTAAACATAAAATCAAAAGAAGAACACAAAAACCCTAAAATAAGAAAAATAACCTAGAAAACAAAGTTAAACGACTCAAGAACCACTAAAAATAATATAAAACCCTAATTAAGAACACGAGAAAAACACCACAATTACATGCAAAACAGAGGCCACTATTTTTCCTACACTCTCTAGGATTGGCAAGGAGGTTCTCGCCGTTCCTGTTTCAACAGTTTCTGTAGAACAGGACTTCAGCACGCGAGGCTTTGTGTTAGATGATCGTCGGTCTAACTTATTAACCAGGAATCTTGAAAATCATGTTGATGAATGATTGGGTCAAAGCCGAAAAGCATGACAAAAAATACAATTGGACGAAGGTGAAGAGAGCGACTATTACGATACCACTTCGGGAAGCAACGACAACGACGAATAGATAAGTAGGTAAGTGAGGTAAGTATAAGAACTACGTGGACTTTGATTCCTCTACGAGGATACGTAGGCAAGTTAATTCAAATATTAAAAGTTAAAATTTAATTTTAACTTCTAATATTAGAATTAAAATCAAGTCCTTTTTTATATTTTTTTCAAAAAAAATAAAAAAATCGAACTACATGGACTTTGATACCTTTCCAATGATAAGTAGACAATTTAATTCTAATATTAAAAGTTAAATTTTTAATTTTTAATATTAGAATTAAAATCAATTCCTTTAAAAAAAATTATTTCTTTTAAACTTTTTACTTCAAAAATTCAATTATTCAAATTTTATTTAAGTTCTCATTTATTTATCTCGTTCTAATTCCATTTAAGTTTGTCATTCATCTCAATTATTCAAATTTTATTAAAGTTTTTAAATTTGATTTTTAATATATATATATATATATATATATATGTGTGTGTGTGTGTGTGTGTGTGTGTGTGTGTGTGTGTGTGTAAACTGGCGATTAACCGGCAGTTTCTCAGTTAACGCATCTAACCGTAACCTTAATCGGTTCACCACCGGTTAGGTTACGGTTAGGCGAAACTCGGTTAATTTAACCGGCCAGTTACTAACCGCCGGTTAATTAACCGGCTAGTTGTAACCGGATTAACACCCCTAGATGAGAAATATGGAAAGGGGCATGAGAAGTTGTTACAATTATTCCTTATCCAAATTCTCTATATATCTATCTTTCCATCCTCCTTCTCATTTCTGCTCTCTAATTACAGATAATACATACAAATACATATAAACCTATCTGAACATAAAAATTGGCATCGGAGCTGTCGATCATTGGCCATGGCAGAAGTAACCCGGTTCAAAGATATGTAAGGAGCCAAAGAAATGCTTAGACCAAATCCTGAAAATAGAATCTCATAAAGGAGAAGTCACTGAGAAGAAAATGGAACAACAAATCGCCACCATGGTCACAGACATGCAAGAATGCATTAATCTGGTCAATATGGGGATGCAAGATCAAATGATAGAAGTCAACAACAAGTCTCATCACCTTAACAATAAGCTGACTGTGATGTAACTCCAGCTTTTGAAAATAAACAAGGATAACAAGAAGGAGGAATCAATTCTGGTAGCCCATTTCCAGGACCTGCAAATGAAGGTGAGCCAATAAGAGCACCCTCTAGTTCTTATTCCAAAAGTCTGGAAGAACATCGCAACACTCAACTACTGAGCCCTTTACCAAAAACTAATTTCCCAAAATTTGATGGGAGCAACCCTAGGTCATGGATTTAAAAGTGTAATGACTATTTTAAATTGGTTCAAATTATCCCAGACCCTTAGAAAGTAACCCTCACTTCCATGCATCTATAAGGCAGGGCTAGCCTGTAGCACTGAATTTCATGATGAAATAGAGAGATCTCACCTGGTCACAATTTTTAGAAGTGGTTTTTTGAAGAACTTAAGGAAACTAAAATCATAGCTGAATTTAATAAGTTGAGACAGATAGGTTCTTACAGTGATTATGTTGATAGGTTTGAGGAATTTAGAGCATGTATGTTATTGTTAAATGGAGGGGATTGCAGTGAATAACTTCATTAGTGGTCTTAATGAGGGTTTCTTCCATTCATTGCTATGTTTGAGCCAAATTCCTTGCAACAAACTAATGATCTAAGAAGGAAATAGTTGCATACTTTAGATGTAATTGACAAGAAGATTAAGAACTCCAACGACAGTTTTGCTCTGTTTACCAGTGTTTTAAGAAACCTAAACTACCACCATCTATTTCTCATAAGATAACTAGAACCCCACATATAAACCACCACTCAAGTTACTTACTGCTACAAAAATGGTTATTAGGAGAGAAAGGGGTTTGTGCTATAATTGTGAGGAGACTTTCACTTATGAGCAAGAAGAGTTACACAATTTGTACGACACTATTGAGGATCCACCTGATCTTGGTTGTCAAATGGAAGAGATAAAAATGGCCATAAATGCCTTTACTGGGGAAGATAGCATTAGAGCCATAAGGGTAATTAATAAGTGTGGGGGACATGAGTTACACATTCTGATTGATGCAAGTAGCACCATGAGTTTGATCCAAGAGAGCACTTCCAAGATGTTGGGGTGCCACATAGAATCCTCTAACCACTATTGTTAAGGTGGCAGATGAGAAAAGAATGGTGAGTTCTCAGAAGTCAAGTCATTTAGTGGGATTTGCAATGAAATGAGTTCACCTATTCCCTGAGACTCATGAGTCATGAAAGGTATGATATGATATTTGTAGGTGACTCGCTAAAATATTGTACCCCAATAGAGATGGATTATGATAATATGACTTTCACAGTTAACATACAAAAGGCAACTGAGTTAAGATACAGGCCCAGACTTCTATAGTGAGTGCAGGATGACTTTAGGGGAATCCTTGTATAAGATAATTCACAGGGAGATGACATCTCATATTAAGTAATATATGCCCTCACCAACCCTTACCTAGATTATGAAGAGAATTATGAGCTACGGGAGCTCCTCAAGACATTCCAGGATGTTTTTGAAGAACCAGTGGAACTAGCACCAGAGAGAAGGGTTGAACACCAAATTTTATTGAAACTAAATTACCTAACTAAGTAGTAGTTCCCCTACAGAACTTCACATAACCACAAGAAGGGAATTGAGAAGATAGTTAAAGGGATGTTAAGCTTTTGAATCATTTAAGATAGTAAGAGCCCATTTGCAGAACCTATCATTCTGGTTAAAAAGAAGGATGATACATGTAAGTTATGTGTGGATTACAGGTATCTCAATGAACTTACAATTGAACATAGATACCCTATTCATATTTTAGATGAGCTATTGAATGAGTTAACTGTGTCTGAGTTCTTTTCTAAGACTGGTTTGAGGTTAGGGTATTACCAAATATTGGTCAACCTTAACACAAATCACTGACAACCTTTAAAACTCATAGTATGTATTATGAGTTCCTAGTCATGTATTTTGGGCTCAGCAATGCTCCTGCCATATTTTGTTCTCACATGAATAAGGGTTTTAGATAACATTTTAGGAAGTTTGTGTTAGTATTTCTTGATGACATATTGGTCTACAGTACTACCTAGTATGAGCACCTGAAACATTTGAAGTCTGTGTTTGCTTTGCTAAGGGAGAACCAAGTCTTTGCTAAGAGGAGCAAATGCTAATTTGGACATCCTAAGGTAGAGTACTTGGGGCACATTCTTTGCAAAACGGGTATCTACCAACCCTAACAAAGTTGAAAACATGGTTAACTAGACTATACCAACTATATTGAAGCAACTCGGAGGTTTCTTGGGGCTTACAGGCTACTATAGCAAATTTGTAAAGGGATATAGGGGGTTGAGCAGTCCACTTACTCCCTTACTAAGGAAGTATAAATTTCATTGTAGTGCAGAAACTAAAGCTTCTTTCATGGCCTTGAAGAAGGCAATGACCACAGCTCCAGTTCTATCCTTGCCCAATTTTATACAGATATTTGTTCTGGAAATTGATGCTAGTGGCAGGGATTGGTGCAGTCTTGATGGAAGAAAGCAGACCAAATGCTTTTATGAGTAAGGTGTTATGTGTAAGGAATCGGGCACTTTATATTTATGAAATGGAGTTTTGGGAAGTACTTATGGCCATCCATAAATTGAGGCACTATTTACAGGGTGGTAAATTTATTATCATAATAGATCAGCAATCTTTTAAATTCCTGCTAGATCAGAAAATCCCCACACACATACAACATAAGTGGATGATCAAGTTATTGGGTTTTGACTGTGAGATTTACTACAACAAGGATCAGAGAATAGGACTTCATATGCCTAATCTAGGAAGGAAGAAGGAGAAGGAAAACAGTGTGCTAATATCACAATATTTGTCACCTAAGTTGGTCCAACAGGTTATTCATAGTTATACAAACGATCTCTAAGGTCATAGCTTTTAATGCTATTGATCCAAATACATATCCAGATTACAGGTCAGTGGGGAGCTAGTGAGGCATAATGGAAACTTTGGAATTTGGAGTGATTCTCAACTCACTAGATTGTAATTGACACAAATTCACAACACAGCTTATGGAGGGCACTCGGGAATTACTGGAACCTATCTGAGGCTGAAGGGTTTTTTTTACATGCCAAATATGAAGAATGATATAATATCTTGGATCAAGGCTTTTGATGTGTGTGCTAGGAGTAAACCAGACTCTGGCCCTTACCTAGATTACTACAACCTCTACCAATTCCTACACAAGCTTGGAACTACATTTCTATGGATTTCATTCAGGGACTTTCTACTTCTAGAGGAAAAATGTCATTCTAGTGGTGGTGGAAAGATTCACCAAGTACTATCACTTCCTAGCACTCTCTCATCCCTACACAGCTGCTACAGTTTCCAAGGCATTCCTAGAAGTTGGTTATAGGTTTCATGGTGCACCTGTGAACATAGTCATAGACAAGGATAAGGTCTTCAAAAGCTCTTTTTGGAAAGATTTACTCAAACTGATGGGAGAAAACTTGGATATGAGCTCGGCCTACCACCTTCAAACTTATGGACAGACAGAGGGAGTGATTTAGTGTATATAAACCTTCCTAAGATGCATGACACTCACTCAACACAAACAGTAGCTCAGATGGCTAACTTTAGTTGAGTACTAATACAATACAAATTATCAAACCAGTTATCACACCAGTCTACAGTTAACCCCTTCTACGCTTTGTATGGTTACCTAACCCCATCCTTAACTATTGGACCTTACCTAAATTCTTCTAACACTAAAACTAAAGATGTTAGGCAACAGAGGCAGAAAATCTTAAAATTACTGAGAGATAACTTATAAGAAGCACAACACAGGATGAAGGTGTATGCAGATAAACACAGGCAAGAGAGAATTTTTGAAGGAGGGGAATTAGTGTATTTTAAACTGCAACCATTGCAACAAAATTCAATTTCCTTCAAAAAAATTTTAAAATTTTCCGCTCGGCATTATGGATCATTTTAAGTTTTGGAAAAGATTAGATTTGTGGCTTACAAAATAGATATACCGGAGGAATCTAGGGTGCATCATATTTTTTCATGTCTCTCTACTCAAGAAGAACCTGAAGCTAAATACGTACCTATTTCAGATCTTTCGTTGATGAAGATTGATGGCGATTCCAATGTTGAGCCCATGGAAATTTCGGAACGTCATGACATTATCTAAAACAAAGAGTCGGTTATGTAGGTTCTGAACTCTACTTCTTGGGACATTTTGTGTTTAATACGCAAAAATTTTGACAAGGATATTTGAATCTGCGGGGTATTTTCATGAATAAGAGTGACGCTAAGGGAATTAAGGTTCTCAAATTGGGGTAATGGAGGAACATGAATTGGATTCAATGGGGTTTATTACAATGAAAAAGGTCATCTAATTCAAGAAGCAGATTAGATGAGAATGGATAGATGGAAGACACGTGACAATGGATAAGGAAAAGGTTGGATTAAATTAATAGGGAATTAGTTTACACATGTTTTGATGTTATTGCTAGAGTGTTAATTATGTTAGTGGCTTGTAGCCCAATTAATGTAAAAGTGGTCCAAAAACTATTTTACAAAAAGTGGACGGAAAATATGGAAAGAGGCATCAAAAGTTGTTATAATTATTCCTTACCCAAATTCTTTATCCTATTATATTCCTCCATCCTTCTCAATTCTTCTCTCTAATTACAGAAAATACATAGAAATACATATAAACATATCTAAACACAACGACTATATATCAGATATATGATAATTGTATTACTAAATTTGATATATTTTGCCATTAATGCCAACAAAAAATTATCAACAAATCAAATGAGAACCAATACTTATATATGAACCTAAGGCCAGTTATGGGTCTTAGATTTAAGGATGGATCAGATTTTTTCTATTTTTTCTTATTAATTAAAAACACTATGATTATATAATAAAAGCACTGCTGGTGTATATAACTAATATAAAAGCACTGTGATTATATAATAAAACACTGCTAGTATATAATAAAAGTACTAGTTTGCAGTTTCACAAATAAGGGAGGGTTCTCATTAGAATACACCCACACCCACACCCACACCCACACCCCCACACCCACACACACACACACACACACACACACARARARATATATATATATATATATAATTGAAAGTGAATTAATGAATCATTAAAATAGGTCAAAAATAAGTTTTGGGTATACACTTTTTAATATAAAAATGTTTGAGATTTTGTACTTTTAACATAAGTTAACCACTTAAACAATACAAGTGAGTATAAATAAGATTAGGATTAAGTGAGAATGAGTTTTGGTGTGAGCAATGAGAATACTTTATATCCAATAAGTATTGATGATGATGTCATATTGGAATCACATTTGATAGTGATGATAAATATAGATTATAATTATAATCTTAATATTTTAAAAAAACATTTATTTATTAAAAAAAATTGTTGATTTTGTTACATCATTCCACATGGCGTGGACACGGAAATGGGCAGGATGATTGGCATAATAACCTCCACTGGGAAGCTGGAAAAGGTGAGTAAACTCATTGGTGTCAACTTGATGCTTTTGGTTTTCAGATCGGAATAACATCGACTATAGATCTTTCGCTCTTTTATTCCTCACGTTCTCAAGAGTGCTCAAGAACTCTAAAGTCGTTCGTTTGTATGGTAACCATCGTCCAGTCGTCAACCTATTTTTCCAACCTTTTCTTTAGAAAAGTTGGTTGACACCCTCCTCGATTCCAAGAGCTTGCATGAAAGGAAGCACATATATTCTGTTGCTCAGATTCTGAGTCGGCTTAGGCGATCCCATTTCTCCCTCCTCCTGAAGGCTCCAATATGATGAATTAATGTATCCTAACTCTATCATCAATACTTCATACTTCAATCGTTCAAAACAAATCATATATTTCATAAACTAAGCATGTGTGCCAGGTGTTCTGTGAAATTCCTCAAAGACAATTTAAATACAAATTCAGAAATACAAAGCCCAACATCAATATCAACCAGTTTCATAAATATACACATGAATAAGCATCAATAACAAAGATATAAGAGAAATTCACTTTAAAATCGAAAACTCTCAAAATAACCTCGATAAGAACCCTAAATTGCTAAACATGAGAAATTTTACCTTGTTGATAGAATTAGGAAATGAATGTTATCTAAATGATTTGGGTGAGTGATTTAGAATGAAATTCTCAAGGTATTTTGAAGAAAAATTAAAAGTAGATGCATGAGAAGATGAGGTCTTTTTTTTTTTTATGAAGAAGAATAAGTGAAATACAAGTTGGTTCAAAGGTTACTTCAGTGTACGTAGTGATCTATGTCATGACCGCTGCATAGGTCGTAACACATTACTAAAAAGCATCCCACTGGTTCAGGCTGGGAAGTGTTCGCAACATGGGTTGCAATGTCTTGGTATGAGTCGTGGTAGCGACACTAACCCTAAAAAGTACCCCATACCCATAGTTTTGGGTTGTGTCGCGATCGCAACTATGGGTCGCAACACACCTAAATTTTTTAAGGAAAAAAATAATTTATACCGTACAATTGAGTTTCCTCCCAACATTTGTGAAATTATCATATTCTTTCGATCCACGATCATTGAAACAACTATCACATCAGTTATTAACTTATTTGAACTAGCATTCTCGAACCGTGATTTTCCATAAATAAAATACAGTACTTTAATCATTCAATCATAAAGTGAATTCTCTATTTCTCATATCGATTAAGGCTCCACCTGTTGCTAAAAATGGACGTCCAATAATTAACGGGATGTTATTATTTTCCTACATATCTAAAACCATGAAGTCAAAAGAAAAATATAAACCATTCACTTTAACAATTACATCTTCTACAATACCATTAAGAAAAATAATAGACTTGTCCGCCATTTGAAATGATATTATAGTAGGCTTTATTGTCTTAATCTTTAGATTCTTTGCTACCGATAGTGGTATTAAATTTAGCCTAGCTCCCAAGTCACATAAATACCTTTTCAAATAAATCACCAGCGATTACAAGGGATAGTGAAACCACCTGAATCCTCGCACTTTAGTGGCAACTTCTTTTTAATTACCACGCTATAAATTCTTTGGTGAGGTTCAACATATCATACTCTTTTAAATTCTGCTTCTTTCAGATCACCTCTTTCAAAAACTTTGCACAATTAAGTATTTGCTCCAAAGTATCAACGGGATATTAATATTAATCTTTTTAAGAGATTCTATAAGTTAGCAAATTTCTTATCCCATTGTTTCTTTTGTGAATTTTAATAGAAGGTGATGAATTAGACAAAATATGTGAGTTATAATTAGATTCAAGCTTCTCAACCCTTGTTTTGTTCACTACTAGATGTTGATCCTCATTGGACTTCTCCTTCTAAACTATTTTGAGCTCATCACTCAGCCTCGTTGGATCTTCATTCATTACCACTCCTAAGATAGATGGCATTGCACTTCTCTTTAGGGTTAACCTTTTTATTACTTGGAAACTTCTCTTTTTTATGTTGGTTTCCTATAGTAGTAGCCAATTATATAATTTATGTTTCAAGAGTCTTCATGTGGGTCCTAACCGACCCATAACTTGAACTAGTTTCGCCTCTATTCTATTAAGTCTCGCTTCATTTTTCTCAAACTAAAACTTTGTTTATCCAATAAAAGAGGTGACCATATTCTCCATGCTCAACTTATTCCCCTCATTAGTCAGTCCATATGTGACTGAAAAGCTCGATGGTGGTTGGAGTGCATTATTTGGATTAACATAGGAGAAGTTCGGGTGATTTCACATCCCCGAATGATATTAATTTCCTCCTTAATTTCTTTGGAAGTTGTTATTGAAGTTATTTTGATTCACAAAATTAAATGCTTTGATTGAATCATGCATAACAACTCCACTTGATTGACTCCCTGAATTTTCTTGACTCGGTGATAATAACATCTCAAACTTACTGCTCATGGTCGCTGTTTGTTGTGTCAAAGGGGCTATCACCTTGTTCTCATTCACCACAACCATTTTTTTTCAAAATCAATGTTCATCGCATCAATGCTACTTCTTTAAAATAATGAGCCTCCTGACGAGGTATCTACCATGATCTTCTTTTGTCTATTAAAACCATTATTGAAGTAACAAACTTGTTGATCATTGGGAAAACCGTGTTGAGGACACTTCCTTAAAATCTCTTTAAACCTTTCCCAGGTCTTGTGCAATTTTCCTCCATCTAATTGATGAAATTGAGAAATCTTGCTCTTTATATGTTGATCGTCTCAAAACCCAATGTATTATACTAAAAAATGAAACTATCCCTTATAGAAAATGGGAAAAGATGGAGCTTAATTACATCATGCGAAACATCATTCATTTTGATCATTCGACATATCTTGAGAAAAATTTTCAAATGCGCATTAGGATCATCACTCGCACTCCCACTAAATCAATTTCATTAAAGCATAGCGATCAACCTTGTTTTCGATACAAAACTATTAGCATTAGTTTCTAGAATGTTTGCTACTCCGTAATCTCGGTTTGCATAGGATTGAAACATGGCTTCAAAAGGTATTGTGTGGGTGGTGTTTGTTGCTGAAATTATGCTTGAAAAACTTGAAGTTGGTTGGCTTGGTCATTTAGATCAGTGGGTGGTATGGCAACCATCTTCGATCTAACTTGCGTTGAATTGTTTCGACAACAAGTTCTTGAGATCAAGACTTTCAATATGTGTCCTTTAAAATGTGTTCACATACACTACCTGCAATCCAATCAATACACTTATTAAGAACAAATTCAAAGAAATTCGTAAACTAAAACTAATTTATCTATTATATTTCTCTAATTCTAATCAATTGATCCCCGACAGTGGTGCCAAAAATTTGTTCGCTATTTTATTTGAGATCTAACTACAAGTGTACGATGTAGTTGCAGGATATGGAGAGCAAGGTTGTATTCCACAAGGACCAATGCTTTCGAATTAATAAGTAATATAATTATGATAACTTAGTTTTATTTAAACTAATATAATGTGAATGGTTTTTTTATTGTCGATAAATAAACGATGAAGAGAAAATAATATAAAATAATTAAACTATTTTATCAAATTTCCAAGATTAAATAGAGAGGATATTCCAAGTTTTTGATTCAATGAATGATTCGATACAATGTTGTTTTAATTCATCAAGTACTATTTATTATTCAATCCATTATAATTTAATCACGAAAATAGTTTACTCATTATGTCGAAATGATTAAACCATTGATCACAAGTATAAAATAATATCTTTATTTGAAATCATAATTATAACTCCAAAAAGTTTGAAATATTTATAAACTTCACATATAATCTCAAATCTCTCGATCTTGTTGATTAGCATGTTTTATATTTTAATGCCTAATAATAAATCTTATCTCTTGATTCGATTTATTAAAACCCAACAATCATAAAAAATCATCAACCAGTTACGATATAATTCAATAATCCACAAACACAAAAACAATGAAAGGATCGTTCTTGACTCATTGGAACTCATAAAATATTAACCATTTATTGTTTATAACCTCGGAAAACTAAGAAATTAGCTAGACATAGCTAAAACATAATTAAGATGATTCATCGAGATGTGAATGAGCAAGAAAAATGAATAAATATATTAAATGAAACCTAAGAATTTGAGAGATGATCTATCATTCTTTGTGCTCTTCGTAATCTTTGCCCAAATTAATCTCCAAGCTCTCACTCAAACCCTTACTATGGTATATTCTCCAGCTTCAAAGATGTCTTTGGATGGTTTTGTAGCTCCATTCTTATAGCTCTCAGTCAAACCTTGGCCTTAAAGTCAGAATAAAAGCAATTTATAACTGTTTTAGGCTTGATCGTGATCTAGGTAGCGATGTTTCACTGAAAAACTACCTACTAGTTTGGACCGAGTCGCGGTCGCGATACCGTGTTGCAACAACACTGCTAAAAATTCGCCATTCGTAGCGGTCAACGTTGCGTCTGCTACAGTTGATCGCAATGGTTAACGTAAATGCCAATTATTAAAATCTTCGTGGGTCAATCTCGTTTTCAAGCCCAAACGAACTCCGTACTTCAACTTTTCAACCCAAAAACACTCCTTCACTCTTCTTCTAGCCCAATTCACTCAAATGTTCCAAAATATCAATCTGAATCCTACAACACGAGCAAACATGTAACAACTTTCAAATAATACAAAACAAAGCTAAAACAAGTTGTTAATGCACAATCCATAGTCAAAACCTAGTAAAATAAGCTCTAATATGCACGCAAAAAGCGTGTTTGTCAACTCCCCAAACAATAATATTTGTAGTCCCCTCTAAAGAAATCAGAAATCAAAAATATAATACAATAAGATAATGAGACTCCTAACAACAAACAATGTATCCTAGAACCCAAGCCTCGTGAATCTTTAAGACTTCGATCGAGATTCATCAAATTCATAATCAAAGTTGTTCACAGCCTCACAATATATGCAATATAATTCTTCACTTATGTATAAGAACATGTATACGCTCAAATAATTCAAGAATACACTTACCCCATAGGCGTGCCCTTCGCCTATGATCTCCACCGCGAACAAGGAAAATGCATGGGATTTGTGAATCAAAATAGTCTTTCTAATGTAGGCTTTTTAGTAAGGTATGGAACATTTGAATAAAAATGACTATAATACGAACTTATGCACAAAAATACCATAATTATCTCTAAGCATCACTTGAAGCTTTAAATATGCTTCACCTCATCCTAAAATTCTATAAATTCAAATCACAGTCTTATAATATAGGCTCAATATTGCCAACCATATCATCAAAGTTCCTGACTTTTCTTTATAATTTTTTTACAACTAATTTATTTATAAAATCCCTGCACCATTTCAATTTTATTAAACCAACATAACCATCTACTCTCATCAAAATGTAGAAATCATACTCACTTTTCTCAAGAGTGTAAAATTAACTCAACTTGTAATTATGCTAACAAAAAATAAGAAAATAGGCTGAAATGGATAATTAGGGATTATTTTATTTTAATTAGCTTATTTATTTATAGACAGCTTTACAAATCACATGCATTAAGGCCTCTACCAAGACTAAGGCGTGTTATAATGTGGTTTCATATTAATGAATATATTCTCAAGACATAACATAATCATATATGACTATGAACCTAACAGCTATATTAAATGAATACAACAAACAAAAATTCACAAATGATTTACAAGTTCAAGTTTGTTATCATTTCTCGACTCGGACACTAGACTTCTAAATTCTCAAATCAAGAAACATATTAAATTATTGAAACAATGATTTCAATATTTCATCCCAGTGGACCTTTTTTATTTTTTTGTAAGAAAGGAAACGTGCTAAAAAAATAAAGAAAATTAAATTAAAATAAAATAAAAGAACTAATGCAAATATATATGAAATGCAATAACAATAAAACATAAGATATATGCATAAGGTAAACTGCACTTCCACACACCCCACCCTAAGACTTGTTTTCTACTGTGTAGAAATAAGTTTATAAACGTAGAAGTGGTTTTCCTTGGCCGAAGCTCACAGAATTATAGAGACAAGGGTAAGGTTTGGTTGATTTAGTAGTCACTATTAGCTATGTCGAAATCATCCATTCTTTGAAGAATTCTCATCACGGACCCCATCTCTCTTCGTAAGCTTCTAACATCCCACTGTAACTCGGTGTAATTTACATCTGAAACATCCATTTAATGTTTTAAATGTTTCATTACCATACTCTTGTCTTGAGCATCGTTTCTATCCTTGGCTAGACATTCCTTATTATTCATCCTCTCTCGGGGTGTGACTCTTCGATAGATATGTCTTGGGAAACCACCGTTCGTGTCTCACTCTTTCTTTAGGCTAAGCTCTTGCTTCACTTCTTCATGATGAGATAAATATATCACCCAATTTGTTTGATAATCTAATCTGGCGGGTGAAGTGAGGAACAGATTTGGGAGTGGAAAACTTATCTCTCGCCCTTTGTTAGAACAAGAGTCGGTCTTTTAAGGAGGGATCATTCCTGCATTTTTCAAATGCTAAGGATCCATTTCGATGCTTCTGGGGAGAACCTCCTAAGTTCTATAGTCAATGTCCAATGCATTGGCGATTAGGGTGATCATGTTGCCGATGCAAATGGTCCTCGTAATTACTTTTTACTAATTCTTCATCTGTTCACAAAGGGCTACCCGTACATTGAATGTCGATCTCATCATTATAAAACACAAGTCCAACATTTCTTGCTTCCTCACTCCTCTATTCTCAAACATCACTAAATTTTTTGAGGAGCACTCGCCGAATATACCGAAAGACTGGGTTCCGGATCTCTAATGCTTTAGTAAGTATTGTATTACACTTCTGCAATTTTCCTTCATATGTCAATTTTAATACATTATTCCGCATGTTGTGGATGCAGAAATGGTTATGATCATTGTTATAATAACATCTGCAAGGAAGCTGTAAAGGGTGAGCAAATTTGTTGATGCTAACTTGATGCTCTTGTTTGTCTAATCAGAATAAGATCGACTTTGAGTCTTTTGTTCTTCTATTCCTCATGATCTCAAGAATGCTCAAGAACTCTAAAGTCATTTGTTTGTATGTGAACCATTACCCCATCATCAACCTATTGTTCCAATCAATTCTCCTAAAAAGTTGGTTTGCATCTCCTCGATTCCAAGAGCTTGCATGCAAGGAGGGTACCCATATTTTATTTATCGAGTTCCAAGTCAGGTTAGGTGATCTCATTTCTCCCTGCTTTTGAGAGTAAGTGTACTCCAAGTATTTCTGGATCGGTATCCAAATTTGGTACATATGATGGTCTTGGGGAGTTTGGTGGTGACAAGCTTTGGTCTTTACGGACTTTGATTTCCCAGCTTCCGCTCAAAGAATGGCCTCATTGATTTGATCCACGTTTTGATGTCATTTATACACAAGAATATATGAGGTAAATTATTAACAAGTTAACTATATCAACACATCATTCTTAATTCGGTTAAACATTTGAAGTTCAAGAAACCGATCTAGCAATTCACAACACTTAAACTCAAGACATTATACTCCTAATGGACTTACTAATCATCAATACTCAATAATTTAATAGTATAGTTCAAATGTATATCATAAAAAATACAAGCCTAAAAATCATCATATATAAATTATTCCCCCAACTTATCTAAATTCATCGTAAGAAAACAAAATGAAGGCCCCAATATGAGGAAAACCATCAAAAATCTATCATCAAAACTTCATGCTTTAGTCATTACAAAAAGAAAACCACATAAATCATAAACTAAGCATGCATGCCAAGTGTTAGATGAAAGTCCCAAAAGACAATTTAATTCCAAATTCAAAAGTTCAAAGAGCCCAACATCAATCTCAACCAATATCATCAATATACTCATGAATAGGCATCAAGACCAAAGATAAAAGAGAAATTCACATCAAAATAGACAATTTCAAAAAATACCCAAAAAAACTGTAAATTGAAAAACTAGAGAAATCTCACCTTCTTCTTAGAATTGGAAAATAAAAGCTAGATAAATGATGTGGGTGAGTGTTTTGGAATGAGATTTTCAAGGTATTTTGGAGAAAAATTGAAAGTGAATGCAAGAGAAGATGAGGTCTTTTGTTTTTTTCAAGAGTAAGAATGAAGAAGTGTTTTTAAGGTTGTTTCTATGTGTGTAGCGATCCATATCACCACCGCTACATGGGTTGCGACAGATATACTGAAAAACAATCCACCAGTTCAGGTTGGGTAGTAGTCGCAACTTGGGTTTCTATGTCTCGATATGAATCACGGTTGCAAAACTAACCCTAAAAATTGCCATTGGTTTGGGTTGTGTAGCAGTTGCAAATATGGGTCGCGGCACCCATAAAATAACTTTTTTTAAAGAAAAAAAATAACATGTACCATACAATTGGGTTGCCTCCCAATAAGCATCTAATTTTATGGTTTTAGATAGATAATTTCTTGCTCATGGTTTTTTCAACTTATTTGTATAATTAACATCTTCTTTTGATCCACAATCATCGAAAAAATTATTCACATCAGTTGTTGACTTGCCTAATTTAGCATTTTTGATCTGTGATATTCTATAAATAGAAAAGACATTACTTTCATCATTAACCCATAAAATTAGTTCTCATTTTATCATATCAATAAATACTCTGCTCATTCCTAAAAATGTATGTCCAAGAATTAACGAGACATTTTTATCTTCCTACATATCTAAAACCACAAAGTTAACTGGAAAAATAAAGTGGTTTACTTTAACAAGTACATCTTGTACGATACCTTTCAGATAAGTCAGAGACCTATTTCCCATTTGAAGTGATATTGTAGTAGGATTTATTGTCTCAATCTTCAACTTCTTTGCTATCAATAGTGGAATAAAGTTTATGCTAGCTCCTAAATCACATAATGCATTTTTGAATAAATCACCACATAAATTACAATGGATAGTGACACTACCTGGATCCTCGCACTTTAGTGGAGACTTCTTTTGAATCACTACGATGCATTATTTGGTGAGGTTCACCATCTCATACTCTCCTACATTTCATTTCTTTGCGATCACCTCTTTCAAGAAAATTCTTAGTTAGGCATTTGCTGAGCATCAGCAAACGGGATATTAATATTAATCTTTCAAAAAAAAATACTGAAAACTTAGAAAATTGGTTATCTAATTGTTTCTTTTGTTCATTTTTAAGAGAAGGTAATGAATTAGACAAGTTATGTGAGTTTGAATTAGATTCAAGCTTCTCAGCCCCTGTTCTTGTTCACTACTTGATGTTGCTCCTCATTTGAATTCTCCTTCTAAACTATTTTGGACTCATCACCCATCCTCTTTAGATCTTCATTCTCTTTACCACTCCTAAGATGGATGGAATTTCACTTCTCTTCAGGGTTAACCTCTTAATTACTTGGAAAGTTCCCTTTTTGATGTTGGTTTTCTATAGTAGTAGTCAATTGTACAATTTATGTTTCGAGAGTTTTGATGTAGGTCATAACTGACCCATTAACTTGAGTTAAATCTTTCCTCAATTCTATCAAGTCTCACTTTACTTTTTTTCAAATCGATACTTTTTCTCCCATAAAAGAGGTGAACATATCCTCTAAGCTAAACTTCTTCCCCTTGTTAATCACTCCATTTGTGACTGAAACGTCCAGTGGTTGTTGGAGTGTATTGATTAGATTAGCATAGATGAAGCCTTGATGGTATTGATTTCCACCTTGATTTCTTCGGCATTTGTTGTTGAATATCCTTTTATTCACGAGTGTATTTATTAGATTAGCATATGAGAAGTTTGGGTGATTTTCATATCCCTGGATAGTATTGACTTCCACCTTAATCTCTTCGGTAGTTGTTGTTGAAGTTCCTTTTATTCACAAAAATCACGTCTTTAATTCATGCATGACAACTCCACCTGATTGGCTCCCTGGAATTTCCTGGCTTGGTGATAATAAAAGCTCGAGTTTACAGTCCATGGTTGTTATTTGTTGTGTCAAAGTGGTCATCGCCTCATTCTCATTCACCATAGCCACTTTTTTCAAAATCGAACATTTCATTGACCATTAATTAATTATATGCCGCCATCTCTTCCAAAATGTTCATCGAATGGATAACACATCTTTCCGATAATGTGCCTCACCAAGATGAGGCATCTACCATGCTTTTTGTTTGTCCATTCAAACCATCATAGACGTAATAAACTTGTTGATCATTGGGAAAACCGTGTTGCAGACACTTCCTCAAAAGCTCTCTAAATCTTTCTCAAGCCTCGTGTAATTGTTCTCCATTTAATTGGCAAAATTGGGTAATCTTGCTCTTTACCTTCAACGTCTTGTTTGGAGGGAAGAACTTGAAGAGAAACTTTTGGTACATCTTTGCCCGTTTGTTTATAGTTCCAAAACCCAAAGTATTATACCAACTTAATACTTTTAATAATAAATTTAATATACTTATTATTTTTTATTGTCTCAAGTAAGAATTGATAGTACTACTTTTTGACCAGAAAATAACACTACCTCACGTCTCACACGAGGGTAATTTTTGAATATCCTCACTCGTTGGTATGGAAATCAAGATACAACTATTATTCGTTTACTTTTTTATGACATGTTTATATGCTTAAGATATAATTACTTCATCTAATTTTTTCTAGTATGCCAGGTTTAATTTATTGGCCGATGTTGTGGTTGAATATTTAATATCTTATTTTATTTCTCTATCAAATTTATATTATTTTATTAATATTATTTTTTGTTTGTGTGTGATGGTGTTGAATTTTCTTATTCACTGATTGGTTCTAGATGATACCTTGGTCTTAGTAATTTTGTTCTTTTGGATATGAGATTTAGCTTTTTTTTTTTTTTTTTTTCTTAATTCTTTATGATAACTCATTTTTACGTTTGTGATCTGTTAATTAGTTCACCAGTTCAATTTTTCGTGTTTGTTTTCCAAATACTGATACCATTTTCTTGCCTTTTATACATATACTAGTGCTTAACCTGTGCGATGCACGGAGCAAATTGAATGAATATTGTAATTCATTCAATATAAATGTAATATTATTAATTTATTATTGTAATATAATAACTTAAAATACTCCATTTACGATTATTGGTTAATATAAGCAAATTTAAAACAACTGGCGCAGATATACGCACCTCATTTATTTATTACTTCACCCCACTAAAAAATGTTATCACGAAAATGTCAATATTACCCTTAAATCCTACACCCCAAATACTTCATCTCCTTTAACTCTCCACCATCACTTTAGCTGTCGTCCATCACCGTCGCCACCGTCATGGCCGCCGGCTATTGAAGAATATAAAAAAACCGTGCGCACAGAAATACGCTAACGTCGCCGTCATGGCAGCTGTGCCATTAATGAAGATAAAAGAAAAAAAATGCCCTGAAAAAATATCGTTTGATTCAGATTTTTGAATACAAAATACATCAAAAAATCGATTCGAATACAAAACACATGTTTAAAAAACTGATTTGTACACAAAACATATGTTCAAAAATTTGAGATGAACGCTCCTATTAGGCTGAAAAGGGTTGTTTGAAATAATTTTTTTCGAACAACGTTGTATTGTTCGATCAAAAAGTTCAAACACATGAGTTCTATTCGAGAAATTAGAGTCGAACACCCCTATTTTGTATCTGTTTCTTACCCTTTTCCGCCCAAACCTGTCACTTACCTTCATCCATCAACATTTTTTCTTGTTCTTGTTCGAGTGTGATGGGCGACGTTAATGTCAAAATTGGAGTGGTGGTGAAGGGTTGGAGAAAATGATGTATTTGGGTGTTTGGGAGGGGGAAGAGGGGCTGTCTCTTATACACATCTAGATGTGTATAAGAGACAGCTTATATACTAACCCTACACCAATCAGAAACCCCTCAACCCAATCTCCGCCCCCTCAGCCCCCGTTTACCCTTTCTCCTTCCTCTCTGAAATTAGAAATTGGCGATCGGGAATTGAAGAATCAGGAATTGGCCGCAGCACCGGCAACTCGACGGCGGTCACGACGCAAATCGAGTGGCGCGGTGATGGCTTCTTCGAGGTGGGCAGAGGTTCAGCCGCGAACCGATGTGGCTGAGAAAGGTGGTGATGGAAGATCGGGCAGCAGGCAATCGGCGGATCTTTCCCTTCCTCGATCGTCGCCGGCGACTGGAAGTGCAAGCGACTCAGTTGGTTCACGTGGGGTCATTGGGATGCGAGCCGTCCAATTTTCTCCCCCTTCATTTTTCGGTGAGCGGCGACAGCGATTCAACGCGTGAAGCCGCTGGGTTAGCTCAGGCGATTCTTTTTTCGGCGGCCGAAATAAGAACGGCGGTTGGTGGTGGCTGAAACTTCCAAGTTCTACCCTCTATGCCACTAAACATGACATTGCCAAAGCACTGATCATTGGTAACCGGATCTTGATGAGCAATCTTTAAACATGTCTGAAGATGATGGTCTGGCCTTGACGAGGTTTGGAGGAGATGCGTTAGGGTGGTGGGTGCAGGGCCAATGGATGAGGGAAAAACGACTGTGTTTTTGTCGTCTTGATGATATAATGTGCTATCTGTTGAGGTTGTGTTGAGATTGACCTTACAACTGTTTTCACTTCCATTGCTTCAATTAGAACCCTCATTGGTAGTTTAGATAAGTAGTTTTGTATAAGTAGTTTGGATAATTACAAACTACTCTGCCGTTTTATAATTACGAACTGTTAAGTAGTTTGGAATTCTGTGTTATGTATTCTGGATTTGAATTAGTAGTTTTGAATATGTAGTTTAGATTTGAAAATAAATTCTATGTAGTTTGGGTAAGGTAGACCATTAATGTTGAAGTTGGAGTTGATGAAAGTGTATCTTATGAAATTCCGTAATGTAGTATAAAATTTTTCAATGTAGTATGATTATTTTCTATGTAGTTTGGAACTTGACCGATCAATTAAATGATATAGTTTTGAAGTTTAATCGAGTAGTTCTGAATTTTTCGAGTAGGTTTGAAATTTACACGAATAGTTCTGAATTTAAACGAGTAGTTCTGAATCTTTGAAGAATAGTTTTGAAATTTACATGAGTAGTTCTGAATTTATATGAGTAATTCTGGAATTTACACGAGTAGTTCTGAATTTACATGAGTAGTTCGTCAATTTACACGAGTAGTTTTGAATTTAKATGAGTAGTTCTGAATTTACATGAGTAGTTCGTCAATTTACACGAGTAGTTTGAATTTAAACGAGTAGTTTTGAATTTTCACGAGTATTTCTGAATGTACATAAGTAGTTCTGATTTTTACAAGAGTAGTTCTGAATTTTCGAATAACAAAATAAAATATTTATAAAGGGTAATTTAGTACTCTTATATAATTTTTGGATTAAATGGGAAGTTGAGATTTCAATGGCATATTTGGGAAAAAATATTTCACTAATGGTCAAAATGGGAATTGACCCTTTTTTTTATTGGGGTGAACTCATAAATATATAGGGTGCGTATATCCGCGCCCTAAAAAAACTCAAATGTAAATAACTCAACATTTACATATTATGAAATAACTTTTTGCATACTATATCATAAGTTTAATTATAGTTTAACTTATTATCATCACATGCTAATAGCTAATAGTTTTAAACTCTCCATTTAGTTAGTCGCGAAACAATCATATTAGTCATTTATTACAAATCACTGTGTGCGTCTCCTTGTTTAGTCTTTGTATTCAAAGACAAAGGGAAAATCTTATAAATAACTTTAGCCTTTTCTAATTATTGGTACCGTTGTATTTGTTTGTCAACAGGTAACCCAAAGTTTATCATTAGTCATAATTTAATCACATCAATCTGTTTGAGTACAACTGAATAATTTAGTTTTACTTTAGTCGCAATTTGTTGTATTTGTTATTTTAGAAATAAATTATATCAATATAATTATACAATTACCAAATCAACCTTTAACCAATAAAAATTTAATACTTGTAATATAAATTTGAAAGAAATTAATAATATCAACTAAATAAATACAAAAACTTCTATTTAAATTATAAATATATATTAATTTAATTAAAATTAAATTAAGGATCACAAAAACCATATATATTATAAATAATATAAGATAAGTCCTAAAATATTTTAAAATTTGATTCAAATATTATGAATTCTAAAAGTTATTTAATAGAATAAAAATATAGAAATGTTATAAAATAATAAAATAAACCATAAGAAATAAGAAATATGCTAAATATATATAAGAAATATATTATATACAAATATTTATCATATAATTCAAAAATAAAAATATATAAAAAATATAAAAAAATCTTATTTCACAATAATTATATAGAATAAATAAAAAATTTTAAATCCTGAATAATCATTTACTAAAACCTAAAAGTAACAAACACACACTTAAAATGCTATAAATAATAAAATAAATCAGAAAAAGTTATAAATTAATTAAATAAATATGACATATGTGTTTTAATTCTAAATAATTCTTAGTAATCTTTAAGATAAAAAAAATAAAAAAATTTATAACGTAGTATAATATAATTAATATGATAATATTTTGAAATCGGATAGAAATATAATAAGATTATAATTGATTTTTAAATATTTATTTTAAAGATATTGAAAGAATAATTTGGCGATAGTTATAAAGTAAATTAAATAAATATATAAAAAATAATTCTAATAATTTTTATCTATTGAAAGTTGATAATAAAATAATAACAAAGATCAAGAAGTTATAAATAATAAATAAATCTTAAAATATTTTAAAACAGAAAGTAATATACTTAATTAAAGTTATATTATAAAATATTATCTCCTAAATCTAGAAACTAAAAAATATATAAATATTATAAAATACTTCAAAAATTAACAAAGAAATACCAAATAAATGAGGCATCGTATTATAAATTTAATTAAGGGCCTTTGTATTCTATTTTATTATAGTTCATAATTTTGAAATCAGCTCGTTAATTGACTCGGGATAGACACTGAGTAATCGAGTTAAACATCAAGTCATCGAGTCAGTTGATGAACCTCATAAATAAATAAATAAATATAAATACACACACACACACACACACGAAAGTAATTATAAAATCAAGAGTAATAAATCATTTATGTGTGGATTTCTAATGTTAAATACATAAAGTCATAGTTATTAGTCACAAGCTATTAATATACAAATGTTCATAAATAATTGTTTAGTTAAGAATTTAAAAATAATGTATTGAATTCTTTATATTATGCGATTATATAATCATTTTTTTTTCTGCCTACGTATAATTTTGATTTCAAATTTTAATCAAATAATTGTATATAGTTATTTAACTTTCACTTATGTTCATAATATAAATTTTAATTTATTTAGTAAAATAAAAAAAAAGTGTCATCGTCAAGTTTGTGACGTTCTAGGTCAAAGTTTGGGTCATATGGGTTTTAGCTAAATTACGTATAGAAATTGAAAGATATGACTCTATTAGACTTGTTCTCGTATCGGCTGTTCTGAACAAAAAATAAAATTATTTTATTTTTTGTTCAGAACAGCCGATACGAGAACAAGTCTAATAGAGTCATATCTTTTAATTTCTATACGTAATTCGACTAAAATGGTGTTTTTTTTTGTATCTATGAATTCATATTGATTTTACAATATTAGCAACATTTTATTTTTTTTTCATTTTTTGTATTTATAATAAATACTTGTAATTTAATTATAAGTTCTAATATTTTATTTATAAGAAAAATAAATTTATTTGATATCATTTGACATATTTATATTTTGATTTTACGTTTCCAGGATTTGCAGATTTATAAACAAAATATTTTCGATTTATTTATAGATTATACATTTTATATTTATATTTTATTTTTCATATTCTTATATATATANTATATATATTTATATACATATAAATATAATATTTTTAATTGATATTATTGTTTTCCATTTTTATTTTCTAGTTTTCTCGATTTTCTTTTTTATTTTCTGATTTATTTAATAATTCTGTAGAATCTAATTATGAAAATTTTAAGTTAATCTTAATTATTTTATGATTTTTCTATTTAATATTATTCGATTATTTAATCTTTATTTTTGTTTCATATTTATTAAATAATATTTATAATTTAATTATAAGTTATTATATTTTTATCTATATGATTTTATTAATATCTTTAAATTATTTTACAGCATTTGAAAATATTTATTTTTTTAATTTTTTATGTTTTTGAATTATTTAAATTTATTAACTAATTATTTACATTTATTTATATATTTATTTTAATTTTTTATTTTTTATATTTTATATTTTATTCAGATTTTTTTATATTATTTTTACTTTTCACAGATTTTATATATAATTATACATAATTCTTCTATATATTTAATATTTTATTTACATAAATCAATCTCCCAAATAAATATTACATAAATAATTTATAAACAATAAATATGGATTACTATAAATAGTAAATAAAATGAGTGGGGAAATCTTGGAAAACATATTTAGAAACGCTAGTCTTTTATATATATATATATATATATATATATAGATAGATAGATAGATAGATAGATATGATGATGATTTGCTAATGAAGAGAATTCTTTATTGATGTTATTTTTAATTGTTTTTCAAATATTTGTATTTGGTTTCCAAATACTGATACCATTTTCTTGCCTTTTTATATATATAGTATGTTGATTTGCTAAAGAAGAGATGTGGTTTTTAATTATTTTTTTTTTTAAATTTACCAATCTTGGATTAAAACAGACAGGAAATGTAACAAAGGCCTTCAGAGTTAAAATCTGAATTGTTTGTTTATAATGCAATTTCTTTAAATCATGTCCTTAATATTTTTCTTGTACTTTAAAGATGTTTTCAAAGTGTCGAATACTCTCGAAATTATAAGGCTACTTGTGGACATGGTTGATGTGATCAAAGAAATTATAAAAAGGTAAATCAGTTGTCTTTAATATTATCATTTACTGATATTACTATTTAGTAATACTATTACTACTATTATTATTCATAATTCATTTACGTGTTGTCTTGCTCGTACAGCCTTATTTTAAACAACCATCCTCGATCTATTACCAATATAGAGTGATCATCTGTCCTCAATGATCTTGAAGACTAGGCAAAGCGAGATTGAAGTTAAAATTATAGATCATCTTTATTCATGTGGAGAGGTGAGTTTTAATGTGTAATTTATTTCTTAGTTATTTTAAATATAGTTATAGTTTAGATTTTTTTTAATATGAAATTAAACTCTATTTTGTGATTTTTACAAGGTTGGTAGTTATTATGTATGCGATTTGATTGGGTGTGTTACCGATGAATAGTGGTATCTATTGATAGTTTGGTAGGTATATGAATATTAAAATAAGTATCAGTAAATCTATATTAAGTTTAGTATTAAAACAACAGAACTAACATCAAACAGAATGGAAATAAAAAGCAGCGGAATAAATCAAAACTAAAAGGAACACATCAATTTAAGTTTCGTTCGTAAGCAAACTTGCTTAAGAATTGGTGTTGGTTTTGGTGTTAGGAACACGGAAACCGTTACGGGGCTCAACAGTCAGCTTTAACCTTTTAAACTGATTTTGTTTGACAACAATCTTCCAGCAGAATGGTCGGATGTGACCACGTTTACCACAGTGATGACACACGTATTGTCTTCTTCTCTTCTTGTGACGTTTGATCTTGTCCACCTTTGAGCTTGATTCTGGCATTTGTTGATCAAGTTTGTATCCAATCCCGTGTTTGGATTAATCAGGGATACTTAATTCCAAAATTTCGTCGAGCTTTGCCTTACTCTTGTTGAGGTTCGAGAGGGTTTCTTGGATCTTCTTTAAATAAGTCTTCACTCCAGTCGGACAATTATATTGAGTTGATCATCTTTTTCGTGAGTTAGTTTGTCCATTTTGATCGTAAGAGCCATGACTCTGAGCAGCTATTTACCCCAGCTTGTAAATAATTCGTCATACTCAATATTCAGCCTCTCGTATCTGTCAGGTATTTTCTCAACTTCTTCATTCAAGCACTAGGTGTTGGTTTTGGTGTTACCAACACGAATGTCGTCATCCCACACAACGTTAGAAAATAATGCTGGAACAGTATTAGAATCGTTGTCATCTTCATTGAACTCTTTTGCAATAAAGTTCTTCTTCCTCACAGTATTTGCACATTCATTTTTAAAATGTCCCCAACCTTTACACTCATGACATTGAATTTCATTAAGAGGTTTGGGGAATTAGAGGTTTTGGATTGCGAAGATGAAGACTGAAATTTGGCAAGTGTACGTCCTGATGATTTTGGTGTTGGCGTCTCTGGCTTGAGTTTTGAATAAGATCCTCCAATATTGTTTTTTCTCTTCAAGTACTTGTTAAACCGTTGAGACACAAGAGACACTTCTTCTTCTCCAAGTGTGGTAGCATCAACCTTCTCTAGTAGCTCTCTCCAATAAATGTCTTCATCATCATCTGAGTTAACATCGAAAGTTAGAGCAATAATTTTCTCTTTTGAGTTAGAACCAAGATGTTCTATCTCAAACATCTTGAGCGAGCTTACTAAAGCATCGAAGTCTAAGTCGTTAGTGTTCTTTGCTTCTTCAATAGCTACTACTTTGATGCTGAATTTGTTCGAGATGGATCTTAACAACTTTCCCACAAGACGTGAGTTAGTCACACCTTCACCAAGTTCTTCACACTCATTGGCAATGTCTGAGAGTCTCATAGCATACTCCATGATGGATTATTTCTCGTCTATCCTCGTAGACTCAAAAGTAGCAGTCAACATTCTCAATCTTGATTTCTTGACACTATGAGTTCCTTCACACACCCTCTGCAATGCATCCCATGCATCTTTTTCCTACTCGCACTTTTGATCACCTTGTAGTAGCTTGAATCAACATAGCCACAGAGAGTGTTGATGGTCTTGGAGTTCCTATTGGACAAGGCTAGTTCATCGGCTGTCCACTCTTTTTCCCTCTGGATGATGGTATCACCATCATCATCAGTGATGCATGGCTTTTCCCATCCAACCAGTATAGTTCTCCATGATCGTTCATCAATGTTCTTGATGTGCTACCTCATCCTTTGTTTCCAGAGAGAATAGTACTCTCCAGTAAGGATTGGAGGTCGCGGGTTTTATTGAGCATCCATAGTGTCCTACAAAAATAAGGGTCAATATACTTAGTACTTCAAGTAACCTTCTCTAGATTTCAATTGGTAGTTTGGTAGGTCTATGGATGTTAAAATAAGTATCAATAAATCGATGTTAAGTCTAGTATTAAAACACCAGAACTAACATCGAACAAAATGGAAATAAAAAGCAGCGGAATAAATCGAAACTAAAAGAAACACAACAATTTAAATTTCGTTCGTAAGCAAACTTTCTTACGAACTGGATATACAAACCCGAGAACTATATTAATTTATTTGTTCAAGATCAAATACAAAGTATGAAGTAATATATGAAAAAAATAACATCAACACTATGATACTAATATACTTGTAGCCACGAAGGGATGATCTTCTCCGTTGTTCACGCAACTTCAAAGATGTATGAATCTAGGATGGTGGCTTCAAGTATTCCTCGTGCTTGTGTTCTCTTGTTCGTGCGTCGTTCTTCCTTTTTCTTACCGTCCTTTATGCGTTCAAGTCGTATACTCTTCTTGTCTTAAATAAACAAGAATCTTAATCTTGGTAAACAAGTAAACTAATTCTAAACTCAATAAAGGAAATTAAATAAAGTTCTAAATACAATTTAGGAAATAAATCTAGCGTTCTAATATATTTTGAGTTCAAGAAAGGCAAATAAATACAAAAGGAAAATAAGGAATAATCGCCAAGAATAAAATTCTCAACATCTATAATGCATTAAATGTCCTAAAAATATAAGAAGTTCAATAGTGAGCGATGTAATGAGTTTGACAATACCAACAACTTTAGTTATTTCTATGATTTAATTATAATTTTAACAATCAACACCAAATTAGTATCATACAAAATTAAATGTATCTTTCTTTTATTATTTTGTAAATACAATATTCTCATCCCTTCTCATATTAGTTATATGTAGGTTTAACGATGGGCAGTGAATAGGGATCTTGAATCACCAACATTATGGAGGTCATTTTTATCAGTAATAGGTTGTTATGAATCCGAGGTTTGATTAGCCGATAGTGCGAGTGGTATGTTTTGAAAAACCATATAAGAATCTGTATTTTTGTCTATTTCTTTTACATTTTTGATAAGGGTTCTATATTTCTTAAATTAGGACCATAAAACAAATTACTGTAGTGAAACAAAATACTAGCATGTTTCTTATTTTTCTGTATACATGTGACATGGGGGTGACATTTCAGAGTTGGGTGCAGTCAATATGAAAATGTTCATTTTCTCAGCTACAAGAAATTTTGGTCATAAAGGTGATGATCAATTTTTTCGTATAATACGCCTTCTAATTTTTCTCATTCTTTTGTAATGTGAAAAAAAAAATGACTGAAATTTTTTTTGTGTTGAGCAGATTTATACATTAGAAATCTTAGTTTTGTATTTGTTTATGAATATTATGTTAGTATAAGTAATATATCTGGAAAACAGAAAACAACTCAAATAAAATGAAGAAAACCGATTCTGATATTCACAATTTCCTTAAAATAAATTCACTCCGTATGTAGTGTTTGTTTCCGAGGATACAACGGATGTAACTGGATTTTAATTCCGGTGAACTGAAAACAAAAGCCTGAAGAAAAATATGAAAATATGCAGCTGGAAAGAATGCTCATTTTTGTGTGTTCAGAACTTGTGGAAATGGACCTATATTTATAGGTTGAAGAGGAGACTCTTCAGCTTGTCCAGGCTCATCAGGTTCATGTAACCTAAAGGAGTTACAAATAAATTGAAACCAGAAATCAATTCTGCTGTTTCAAATTCAAATTTAAAAAGCTGCCAGCAATTTAAGTTAAAATAATTTCTGGAATTAAAAAGTTAAATAAATTTATTCCAAAAAATTGCAATACTTGGGCTTTACTAATGAGCTCGATTTTGGTCCGGCATTCGTGTACGCGGGTCGCGCTTGTACACGAGTCCATGGTTCGGACCGTGATTTTCACCCCTCCCCCTACGCGCGCACATGGAGAGAGCCTTTATGCTTATTAGAGTATCCCTTACCAAGAAGGTGATACTCTATAAGTTAGCCCATTTTCTCTTAATTTTTCAATGTGGGACAAGCCACATTGAAAAGAAGTAAACCCATTTCAACACTAACACTTTGAGCTTTAATATCTTCATATTTCGAAACCATTTTGGACAAATAAATATATTATTTCGATATTCTCAAAACGTAGAACACGATTCCACATTCAAACTTGTCATTCGACAAACGAGACAAAAAGAAATTGGTGTCTAAAGTCCACCCAATATTCCTTCATATTTATCCATTTTTCCAACATATTATTTGTTAAAATTTTCTTAAATTGATTTAGTTTTTTTTCCTTGTGTTTATTGATTTTGATTTAAAAAATATAGGTTAGATAAATCTGGAAATTATGTACATGTCATTGTGCATTTAGGATTATATATTGTGTAATGATTCATTTTTTTTTGGTTTATGAATATGATTTTTGAATTGTTGGGATTTTCAGTGCATTTGTAGCCTGACCGATAGTAAAACTCAGAAGTTGTTTCGCATGGGGCCTCAGATTTACTCGTATGATGTTGAGATACTGATTAGCACATTTTTGTGTGTATTTTTCGTTTATTTTTGCATTATTTTGAGTGTTATAGCGGGTTTTAGGTCGTATTTTCTCTAATTTTTCTTCCTTTTAGTATTTATGTACGTCGTGTCATTTCTATACCATTTAATACTTTTTCTCTCTTGTTTTGTAAGTTTTCATTCTAATCTTATTTTCTTGTCTGATTCAGTCTTCCGAGCGGAACCACGCGCATTCCCGTGAGTTACCACCAGTTCGGGAAAATGAAAATTGGACACGGACTCGCAAAGTTGTTCTCGGTCGACCTGAATTGATGCGTCTTGCCCGCATCGAATACCCCATTCGATCAACATGCCGAGGCACTCCATCCATCGCCGATCGACGCGCCCATCGATGAGGCATCGACGGGTGTCTACTAGCTGAGTCGACAGCCTAGTCAATCGACACACCGAGAACCATGCTTCATCATCGATCGACAGCCGTCGTCGACGGGGAACGATGCCAAATATACCATCGATCGACGCAACGATGTCGTTATTTTGAAGTAGAATTACCATGATGCCCTCTCCGACTGACACTATTTAAGCGTTGTCACTCTTCCGCTACGAGCATACCCGACCAAAACTGACACTTACCTTTTCTAAACCTAGTTTTCCATCTTTTGCATTTTTGAGTCCTTCTTTCACTCTAGCATGATTCTTCTTTAAATAAATAGATTTTTAATTATTGATTTCGTATGATCTGGTGTTTGGATATTGGGAACTCAGCTCGTTGGGAGCTCTTTGATTTTCTTTTTCTGCAATTTATGTTCGTAATACGTTTGGGAAATTCTTTAGCTTAATCCTTGAGATTGTCTTGTGAATTTGATTATTGGTTCTTAATATATTTTTTGCGTTTATGTTGGATCTCTTTCAGTCGTATGCCTTTGGCTGAATTTTTGTTTGTGTATGTTGGCAAATTTCCTTAGTGATTTTCTCCTCTAATTAATCTTTTTTTTTTAATTATTTGTTGTTTAGGTATTAGTGGTTTTCTTAAGTTATTTTGATTCTTGCAATTTTATCTAACACCTTTGGTTGTTTACGTGTTATTTATTGTCTTTCATCGTGTTTAATTCCTATGTCGTAGAACTCGTTTGATACGTTAGATTTGTCGATCATTTGCTCTGTTTAAATTGAAAGTCGTGTTGATCGATTATTTTTAGTTCTTAAAAAAAACCTCCAACTTTCTTGACTGTGTGTTTAGATAAATCATGTTTAAACGAACATTTCGATTCAGATTGTCATTCCACGAGAGATTCGACTCGAGTCAAACTTATCACTTACATTCACTCCGTTCTCTTGTGGACAAACTTTTATAAATAAAAAGTAAGTGCAAAAAAGTTCGATTCAAAAATTGGCACCGTTGCCAGGGAATGCCAAAGGTTCTTAAATGCTCGTTCGTGTGTGGTTAATAGTTTAGTTTAGTTTCAGTTTATTTCCACTCGATTTGTTTGATTATTTGTTGAGTGTATGCAAGGACGAAGATTACTTGGTGAAGAGCTTGTCTCGTTCATTGGAAATATCAACAGGGTCAATTGAACAAGAGCCGCACCTGATGGAGTTGAGAACAATAATCCTCGAGAATATCCGACAGATGAGTTACCGATGGATCCTCCCAATACAAACCAAAACCCACAGGAAGATCAAAATGAACAAACTGGCGTACCAAGTTCGTACAATAATCCAAACATGAATCAACCCCCACCCCCACCCCCCCCCCCCGCCCACCCCCTGTATATGCTTTACGCCAATCAAAACCAAGGCCCTCACGATGCTCCACCATACAATCAAGGTCCATGAAGTGTAGTTTTTAGTGGTTTTTGAAAATAAAGGTTCATTTGGCTTGATATTATCGGAAATCGATTCAATTGACGAATCAAAGTGTTTGTAGATTGAAGAAATAAAAGGCAAATGAATATAAAGCAATTAAACTAACTAAACTAAACTAGGAAATGAAATTTCAAGTTGGTCGGATGCCTCGTCGTATGCCTCGAATATGAAAATGAAAGCAACAATGAAAATTAAGCAAAAATAAGCAATGTTTCACCAGTTACAAGCATGAAAGCTCATGGTCCAACCATGCTTGCATGAACATAAAAACTTTAATAATGAAAATTGACAAAAACCGAAAGCATGAATAGAAAGAGCAATGAAAATTGACGTCAAAGTTTAAAACTTTACGTAAAATAACAAATAACAAGAAGTAGATCTAGGATTTAGCATGAAACAATGCATGAAAATAAGAACCTAAATAAAGCATATGAAATACTCAAAATAAAAACGATCCGAGACTCGATCTATGATCTAGACATGTCACTCATCTAGATTCCATGGACGATTCATAAGATCTAAGAAGAAATCTAGGAGCTAAGGCAAAAGGCATAAAATTGAAGAACATGCATGAAATTGAAGAACAAAACATGAAAATAAAAAGAAAGCTTACTTGAATTAAAGAGAGAATCCAAAAACTTGAATGAAATTACAATCAAAATAAAATCCAATGGAGTACTTGAATTCTTCTTAGGCTTACAAACCCAAGAAAATGCTTGAAATTAAAAAATTTTAACTAGAGAGAGAATTTTTATCCAGACCCATGCAAGAGTTGGGAAAAATCAGAGATAATTTCAAAAATGAGAGAAGTCTTCTATTTATACTAGGTTTAATTGGGTTTAAATGTGCCAACTTGGGCTTGAAAGGCTTAATTTTCTGAGTTTGACCAAGTTTGACCCGACATGGTGCTCTATGGCGAGGCTTGGCTTTGTTTGGCTTGGGGCAAGGCGATGCCGGGTGTGGCTGGTCGGCAGCTGGGTGCAGCTCCTCGGCAGGACAAGGCTGGCGCGCCTTGGTGCTCGGCAGGCCGCACAGCAGCTCCTCGGCAGGACAAGGCTAGCGCGCCTTGGCACTCGACAGGATTGCGCTGGTCCTCGGCAGGGCAAGGCTGGCGCGCCTTGGCACTCGGCAGGATGCGCGCTGGGTAAGCGTCGGTCCGCTGGCAGGTGTGGGCTTGCGTTGGCTTGTGCTGACGTGGTCAGGCTTGCCTTGGCGCGGCTTGACACGTCCTGGCGACTATTTCAGAATGTTTTGACATTTTGGAGCTAGTTTTTGGCTTGGATTAACATGTCTTGGCTCGTCTTGGCTTGTGTTTTGGTCCTCAATGCCTCCACCTTTTAAAAATAGGAATTTTAAGCATAAAAACCCAAAAATTACACCAAACCTCCAATTAATTGCACCTATTTAACCATATTAAATATAAACTCAACAAGAAACTTGAAAAAACAACAAAAATGAGAAAACAAACTATAAACCTAATAAAAATAGACTCGAAACAACTAAAAACAACATAAAATCTTAATTAAAAACACGATAAAAACACCACAATTACATGCAAAACAGTCCACAAGCAAATCAACCACCTCACTAACACGTTCCACATTTTCATCATGAACTGCAACAGCCGTACTACCAACAAGCCCAAGGCCCGTATATGCAACCCAATGGGCATTACCAACAACAAGAGCCTCGGCCGACTCGTATACGAATTTGCTCAGCCTGTCCACATCATGCGTCCGCTTGGAGCACGCGGCCCAATACTATGAACTCAAGGCAATCCACTTCAATCAATTGCATTCATTTTGCGGACTCCCGAATGAAGACCCGCTTAATTACATTTGGGAATTTTACGCCGTCATCCAATCATTTTTCCTTCAAGGTCTTAATGAAGATCAACTTAAAATGCGGTGTTTTCCATACACCTTGAAAGATCGTGCGAAGACTTTGTTTATGTCATTGGATCCCGATTCTCTTACAAATTGGGATATGGTGTATGATTGGTTTATGGGCAAATACTACTCGAACCGAACAACGGCTCAAGTCCAGGTGAATATAGCCTCTTTCAGTCAAACGGATGGAGAACCATTCCACGAAGCTTGGGAACGCTTTAAAGGATTTCTCACCCAATGCCCACATCATCACTACCAGCCCAATCTCGATAACCAATTTTTCTACGACAGACTTATTCTAACATTCCAATACATGGTTGACAATGTCTCCAGGGGAGATATACGGTCACGAATAGCTGATTAACACGAATTTGTCTAGTTTTTTAGTGTTTTATTTAGTTTTTGTTGTTAATTTTGGTATAAGTTGGATAGATTGAGCATGTTTTCGTATTTTCATATCTCCAGCTTATTTTACCGTATTCTGATCATAATTATTAGATTTTGTGTTTATTTCAGGTATTTTGAAGTATTTTGGTCTTAAGATAGTCGAGTGTGGGCCTACGAGTGGAGTTTTAGCGAAGTCGGGTCTCGATTTGAAGTGTTACAGCTGACACAGGGTATGATGTCGACACCGGGTTACCCAGTGTCAGCGCAGAAACCGTTAACACCTCCGCTAAGGAGAAACAAAGAGGGTTAGCGGTAACCCTAACCGTTAATACTACGGTTAAGTGCCCAAAATCCTATTTTTGGAAGGAAACTTCTTCTCCAAGTCTTGGAAACTTATATATACCTTTCCATACTTCTTCAAAGCCATGTTAGACGTTTTTTGGGACTCCTAGGGCCTGAAAAACCATAGGTTTTTCCTCTATTTCTCTTGATACTCTTATCCATATTTTTTAGTTTTTAAATTTCTAGTTTTTAGATAAATTAGGATAGTTCTTATATATGAGTCGTAGATTAATCTTAGTTCGTGGATGTTTCGATTGAACGCTGCTACTTTTCCTCATTAATTAGTAAGTTTTCGATTTCTTATGCTTTATTAGTTTATTTAACCTTCTTAGAATAATTCAATCTTTCAACCCCCCCAAGCTTGTATGATGAATTGTATATTTGTATGTGTTGAGTTTGTGATGATGAGATTGTTGATAGTTGTTGGCTAGATATTACGGGTCTAGTGCCTAAAATCATTTAGAACCATCAATTTGGTTTGTTGGGTACTAAATCTACAAGTTGGGATTGACAACCCTAGCTTGTAGGTAAGATGTTCGATGAAATGCCCAAGTGGTCGTGGAGATGATTCTAGAGCACTAGACCCTTGTTTTCTTAAATATATTCAAAGCTTTTGAATTCATTGCTCTTCGTTTAAATCAACGTCTTGATTCTAAGTGTTTAGATTAGATTTTTTATTATTTTATTATTTATGAAAACAAACACAAAAAGAACCTCCGATTAGTTTTCCTTGAGAGATTCGACTCGGTTCAACTTGCCAACCTATAAGCGAACTCGTACTCTTGCGAGTGATCTTTCAAGCTTTGACAAAGTTATTGATAAAAATAGGTGCGGATAGTTCGAATCAAGATCTTGGCGCTGTTGCTGGGTGAAAACTAAAGGTTGTGATTTTTGTGTTTGCTCTTCGTGATCCTTGTTCGTGATTTTATTTGTTTTGTTTGTGTTTAGTGGTTATTTGTGATATTTCTTTGTGTTCATTTTTGTTATTTTCCGTCGGTACATTTAATCCTGTGCGTTGAGTGTTGTGTATGCAAGGTACGTCGACGACCAAGACCCAAGATTCAACAAACCGTTTCAAAAAAAATTAAATAAAAAGGAATGTCTCACCATCGAGGCTATCAGTCGTATGACAATTCGTACGCTAGGCGTACTTATCGACCGACCATTCCAATAAGCTTCGCGATGCTGGATTACGATCCTGACGAGTTCTACTACGAGCAACTCCCAGTTTTTCATGGTCTCCCGAGCGAGGATCCGCTGAAGTTAATCCAAGAGTATGAGGCCATCACTTGGACCTTCCCTCTTCGCGACCTTACGAGGGATCAAGTGAAGATGCTAAGCTTCCCTTTCGCGTTAAAGGATCAGGCAAGAAAATGGTTGTGAAATTTAGAGCCTGATTCCTTGAAAACGTGGGAGGAAGTGTACGATCGGTTCATGGGGACGTTCTACTCACCTTAATGGGCCCCATTTTCAAATTCATACTATTCAAGTCATGATGATCCATATGCTCCACCCGAATTCTAATTTTTCTTATCATATGAGCTACGATTCTTATGCCCCTCATGACTTAACTCCCTACTACTCGAGTTATGAAGAATATAATCCAGTTGAGACCATTCGTACTAGGGACAGAATGGCGCAATGAACTGTGCAGGTAAATGACCTCTCCAAAAATATGAAAAACATGGAGCAATTGCTTATGCAAGTGAATAAACAAGGAGAAGTGTTAGATGACCTCTCTAAGAGTTTGAAGAAGTTGGAAACAATTTTGGGTCAAATGGCGACAACCATGACCAAGACGTCGAACGAGATGGACAAACTTCCAAGTCAACCAAATCTATCGATTATTGATGAGGTGTATCCCATCTTGGAGGTTTTGAATTCGGGCTTGAACGCTCATTTGGGAGAGGTGTGTGAAGGAGTTTTTGAGGTTTGGTCGAGATCGCCCCTTCTGCGCTTTTTGAGGAAGTTTTGAATGAGAGCATTGGGGTGTTGCCATTGGAGATCCCGGAAGATGATGGCAACTTGAGTTTACTTACTCTTAGTGAGAATGAAGTTGTGGTGCCAGTTTTTGAGGTTTGGTTGAGATCGCCCCTTCTGCGCTTTTTGAGGAGGTTTTGAATGAGAGCGTTGGGGTGTTGCCATTGGAGATCCCGGAAGATGATGGCAACTTGAGTTTACTTACTCTTAGTGAGAATGAAGTTGTGGTTCCAGTTTCAGGAGATGTTGAGATGGCCGAGATTCTTCTTGTGCCACCCGAACCTTTGTTAAATCTTAATTTTAAGGTGGTGGAAGAGGTATTCGAGAAGAATTCCGATCCCCCTCTCCTATGCCCGGATATGGCATTAAGCCTTTTTTATAACGTTGAGAGGTCTGTCAACAAAATGAAGGTGTTTGGGTTGGTCGATGGGTGTGTCGTTTGTTCAACGAATCTCCTAGTTTTTCCCGAGGTTGGGGATAACCCCGTGCCCCGATTAACTTTAGATATGTTCGTGGTGATTGACTACTCGCTTTTTTGACCCCCAAAGCGAGTTGAAATCTTCATTTCTCTCATTTTACGACTTATTTTCTGTGCCCGCCTTGGTGATTTTAATCGCCCACTCTTACTCTTGGAGAACACTAAGGCGTGGCATGATCGTCACCTTTTCTTGGAATCTGGATAGCATTGCTCATGGAACACGTCAAGCAAGCAACGTTAAAAGATGCGCTTCTTGGGAGGCAACCCAAGAGTTTGTTTTCTTTTTCTTTTTCCTTTGCTTTTCTTTTGATTTTTCTTTCTTGAGTTCTTTGCTGTGGTGCGTTGATGTGCAGAAAATTTGGTAAATTAGCCACTTTCGGATAACGAACGGTAGGTTAGCGGTAGCTCCTACCGTTAGCCCTACCGCTAGCGTGCTATTCAGGCTCTTCACAACGAGGATCCACCGCTAAGACCACCGTTATCCACCAACAGAGAGCTTTAATGGTATCCTAACGGTAGCTGCTACTGCTAGGGCTACCATTAGGGTTCAAAAAATTAAAAATAAAATAAAATAAAAATAATTCAAAAAATATTAATTAGTTTGTTTCTTATTTGTTTTGTTTGCTTGTTTCTTTTTGTAGGTTGTTAATCAAGACACTTCGATCACGTGTCTCGAGATGAATCGATGATTGAACAGTGCTATTTGGAGCATATTGACTATTTTTGTCTTCAAGGATATTTTTCTTACTGCTTTCCTCTTTTGATTTATTTTTATATATATTTATAGCAATCAGGAGATTGCTGGATTTTTAGTGAGGGGGATGATGGTTCAGTAGTTATTTATTTTATAATTTTGCAATTCGAATTCGTAGTTTCGTAGTAACTAGTATTTGAATGTGATTGATAGCTATTTCTGCGCTTGATTGTGTTTGTCTGTTTATCCTGTTAAAGTAAACTATGTTTGAATTGAGGTTCTTATCTTTGAGCATGTATAAGTGCATAAATTTTTCAAAATCGTTATTTTTATATATTGTAAAATGGTACTTGGACGCAAATGATTTTGCAAAACCTTAAAAGCAACATCAATTTAAATGTTTCTTTTTATGCAATAGCCTGAGTAGCCTGAGCGTTTATCATCGTTGCATGTACTTGAGTAGGTTCTATTTTGAGGTCTCTTTGAAATCGCAGTGTGTAGTTAGCTTTGAACATGATGATTAGGCACATAAAAAAACCTTATTTCGGCCATATCCATATATATTAGCCACTATAAATTTTGAATGAGCCAATCATAACCAAATATCCATTTCCCATTGCCTTGAGTATTTTTGAGTTAACTTCTACGTCATTAATAGCGTGGGGTATGAGTTAGTTATTTTAGTTGGTTATTTGTGTTTTGGATTTGTGATTAGGGATTTATGAAAGAGTTTGTAAGAGTGTTAAGGATCACGATCCTTTAAAAAAATAAATAGAAATAGAAAAAATAAAAAAGAATGGTGAAACTCGTTGAGTTATTGCCTGTGCTTATAAAGGCTTGTGCTTAGTATTATTGATTTTCTTCTGACGCCTAATGTTTAAAAGGCAATGGTTGAGCGTGAAATAGGAGGCGTATCTTAAGCCTCTACATTGTTATGCAACAGTCGGTTTTGGGTTGCGAGTTGAGAAATAGCCCAAGTTTAAAGGCTACGTTATGAGAGTGAAGTGAGGTTTCGTTTGAATGAGGTGAAGCACATTGCTTCGGGATTAGAATAGTTTGGTGAGTTATTTATCATGTTAGATCATGAGTTAGACACACGACTTATATATTCCATACCCATCCAAAGAGCGTACATTACAAACCGAAAAGACCTTTTTTGATTCTTTCTTGGTTACATACTTAAACGCAATGGAGAAGTTTTTGATTTTCAGTTCTTGTTTATTGTGCATGTATTTTGATGATTTGAGCGTAAACACGTACCCATAAAAAATTCTTGAGTGCTTTTGAGCGTACAAATATATATTTCCCTTTGTGAGGATGCATGATTATGTTTTTGAAGCAATAATATAATAAGGGTCTAGCATTTGAGGTTGCATTGCAATTATCTATATTTTCAAAATTATCTATGTAGCACGACACGACTCTTTGCTTGGGTTTATTTTCATACTTGTTATTCTTTGGAATTATCGTCTATTCGAGGACGAACAAACCAATAAAGTGGGGGGTAGTTGATTAACACAAATTTGTCTTGATTTTTGTTAGTATTTTAGTTAGTTTTTGTTGTTAATTTTGATATAAGTTGGATAGATTGAGCATATTTTTGTATTTTCGTATCTCCAGCTTATTTTACCGTATTTTGATCATAATTATTGGATTTTATGTTTATTTCAGATATTTTTAAGTATTTTGGTCTGGAGATAGTCGAGTGTGGGTCTACGAGTTGAGTTTTAGTGAAATCGGGCCTCGATTTGAAGTGTTACAGCGAACACTTGGCATGCTGTCGACACCGGGCTACCTAGTGTCAGCGCAGAAACCATTAACACCACCGCTATGGAGCAACAGAGAGGGTTAGCGGTAACCCGAATCGTTATTTCTACAGTTAAGTGCCCAGAATCCTATTTTTAGAAGAAAACTTCTTTTACAAGTCTTGGAAACTTATATATACCTTTCCATACTTCTTCAAAGCCATGTTAGATTTTTTTGGGACTCCTAGGGCCTGAAAAACCCTAGGTTTTCCTCTATTTCTCTTGATACTCTTCTCCATATTACTTAGTTTTCAAATTTCTAGTTTTTAGATAAAGTAGGATAGTTCTTAGATATTAGTCGTAGATTAATCTTAGTTCGTGGATGTTTCGATTGAACGCTGCTAATTTTCCTTGTTAATTAGTAAGTTATGCTTTATTAGTTTATTTAACCTTCTTAGAATAATTCAGTCTTTCAACCCCCCCAAGCTTGTATGATGAATTGTATATTTGTATGTGTTGAGTTTGTGATGATGAGATTGTTGATAGTTGTTGGCTAAATCTTACAGGTCTAGTGCCTAGAATCATTTAGAACCATCAATTGGGTTTGTTGGGTACTAAATCTACAAGTTGGAAATGACAACCCTAGCTTATAGGTACGGTGTTCGATGAAATTCCCAAGTGGTGTTAGAAGAGTTTTAGTGGTGTTGAAATATATTCAACGGGTTCATGGCTTTGTATTATCGGAATTCGATTCAATTGCAATTTTCAAGGTGTTTCAAGCTTGGAAAATAAAAGGAAAATGAAAATAAAGCAAATAAAATAGCTAACTATCCTAGGAATTGAAATTGCAAGTGGGTAGAATGCCTCGTCGTATGCCTCAAATAGAAAATGCAAAGCAATAATGAAAACAAGCAAGAAAATACAATGTTTCACCAAGTACAAGCATGCAAGCACAAGGTACAACTATGCATAAAATCCTAAATAAAAAAAATAGCAAAAATTGAAAGCATGGATGTAAAGAGAAATGGAAATTAACAAGAAAGTTTGAAACTTTAAGAAAAATAACAAGCAACAAAGAGTAGATCTAGGATTAAGCATGAAACAAAGCATAAAAATAAAATTGCAAATAAAGCATGTGAAAAACTCAAAATCAAGACGATCCAAGAGCCGATCTATGACCTAGATGTGTCACTCATCTAGATTCCATAGCCAATTCATATGTTTCATCATGAATTCAAGGTGCTAAGGCTAAAAGCATGAAATGAAGAAAAATGCATGAAACATATGAAATTACTTGAAATTAAACAAATCAAGGACTTGATCTATGATCTAGATGTCTCACTCAACTAGGATTCATAGCCAATTCACAAGATCAAGCACAACTTCTAATACCTAAGGCAAAAAGCATAAAACAAATGAAGAACAAAGCAAGAAATTAAAAGAAAGCTTACTAGAATTAAAGAGAGAATCCAAAAGCTTGATTGAAATTGCAAGAAATTAAAGATCCAAGGGAGTACTTGAATCCTTCTTGAGCTTACAAACCCAAGGCAAAAAGCTTGAAAATAAAATCTAGAGAGAGAAATTAAGTCCCAAACCCAAGCTTGGGTTGGGAGGAGGTGTTTTACAAAATGAAAGAGAGGTTCTATTTATACAAGTTAATTAGGGGTAAATGGGTCAATTATGACATATGAGCTTGGATTTCCATGCATTGGCCAAATTTGACCCAAAATGGTCAAAATAGACCATTTGGGTCGAGTTGGGCTCGATTGGCTCGGCAAAATTTCAAGGTGGCTCGGAGATGGGCGAGATGGCTCGGTCGTGGTCGGCAGCTGTCGGCAGGTGCTGCGCGCAGGACTCGGCAGCTCTCGGCGGCATTCGGCAGGCATGCGCGCAGTCGATCGACTGGCTAGGCAGTCGATCGACTGCTCTCGGCAGGATGGCCACTCTCTGGAAAGCAGTCGAGCCAGCCCTCGGCAGTCGATCGACAGCGCTCGACAGTCGTGCCAGCCCTCGGCAGTCGATTGACAGCGCTCGGCAGTCGTGTGCGGACATGCTCGGCAGCTCTCGGCCAGCGTCGGCAGGCGTGTGCGGACATGCTCGGCAGCTCTCGGCCAGCGTCGGCAGGCCTGGGCGGACACGCTCGGCAGCTCTCGGCCAGCGTCGACAGGCCTGGGCGGACACGCTCGGCAGCTGTGCGCGGGAGTGCTCGGTTTGGGCCGACTCGGTTCGATTTTCGGGCCTCGATGCCTCCACCTATAAAATGTGAATTTAAAGCATAAAAAATCATGATTTACCACAAACCTCAAGATAACCGGACCATTTAACCAAATTAAATATAAAATTAACAAGAAACACGAAAAATAATAAAATGAGAAAATAAACGTATAACCTAACGAAACTCGACTAAAAACTACAAAAATCAATATAAAGTCCTAATTAAATACACAAGGAAAAATGCAACAATTACATGCAAAACAAGTGGTCGTGGAGATGATTCTAGAGCACTAGACCCTTTTTTTCTTAAGTCTTTCCAAAGCTTTTGAATTCATTGCTCTTTGTTTAAATCAACGTCTTGATTCCAAGTGTTTAGATTAGTTTTTTCATTATTTTCTTATTTGTGAAAACAAACACAAAAAGAACCTCTAATTAGTTTTTCTCGAGAGATTCGACTCGGTTCAACTTGCCAACCTACAAGCGAACTCGTACTCTTGCGAGCGATCTTTCAAGCTTTGACAAAGTTATTGATAAAAATAGGTGTGGAAACATCTTCGATTCGAACAGCTAAAATTCTCAACAGAAGAGTGCTCGCTCGAAGAAGGTAGTTGTTCACAAAGTGAAGATATCTCGTGCTTCTCACGACGACACGAAGAGGATTTCCGAGTTGACTAGGCAAGTGGCTTCCTTGCAAACTCAAAACACGCTTCTCTCTCAAAGCGTACCCCAATCACCAATGCCGACCGAGACGTTTGGGATTTGTGGGGTGTATGGGCATGGGGAAAATCTTTGCCAAGCCACCTTTGAGCCGACCGAGGAGATTGAAGAGAAAGCACAAGCCATTCAAGGGTACCAAGCGAATCAAGCCGGGCAAGGGTATCAAAATCGCTACCCACGCAATAATGACCCGTACTCTCAAACCTACAATCTTGGTTGGAGGGATCACCCGAACTTTTCATGGTCGATCAATTAAAACGGGGGAAACTACACGTCCAATTCTAGGCAGCAAAGCAATTTTGCCCCTCAACAACCATATCAATAACAAAGGAGGCAAGGTTCTTTCCAACCTCGACCACCCTTCCAACCGGCATCGAAAGTCTAAACCTCTTTCCAACCGGCCCCACTAACTCAAGCCTCCAATCATCCAACGCTCTACGAAACATTGCGTACACTCACGCAATTCATGCAACGCTCAAAGAAAAGGATAGTTAAGATCAAGAAGACCATTGGCCAACTTGTTTCACAAATAGGGAAGAGTGATCCTAGTAAATTGTTGATCCAACCATCACAAGCACAAGCCATCATCGTGCTTAGAAGAGGCCGAGTCATGAACAATGTTTCTTTGCTTGAAGAAGATTCTACGCAGCCACCCGTCCAAAATGATAGTGTGGAAACGAACATCACCTCACCCTCGGCAAATTTTGAGAAGGAGGTTCAACCTACAAGGTTTATTCACAAAGCATCCAACACATATCGGCCTCCCATTCTATATCCAAGCTGCCTTCAACCGAAAAAGAAACACAAGCAATTTCCTTGACTTGTATAACATGCTTTCCAAAGTTAATTTGAATCTACCACTGCTTGATGTGATAAGAAATGTTCCCGCATATGTTAAGTTCAAAGATATAGCTTCAAAAAAGAGACATTTTACTGAAAATGAGAAAATCTGATTTTCAAATGCGGCGAGTGTTATTTCTCGCAATCCCCTTCCCCCTAAGGAGAGTGACACCGGGAGTTTTTTTGCATAAAAATCACTTTGGGAAATGGGAAAGAAACTCGAGGTATGCTTGACCTTGGGGCGGGAATAAATTTAATGCCTTTTTCTATTTTTGAGCAGTTTGATCTAGGTGAGCTCAAACCAACGAAGATGCAACTCCAATTAGCGGATTGGTCCATCCGATATTTTAAGGGGATTGCCGAAGATGTCCTCGTGTAAGTCGAAAGCCTCATCGTCCCCTTTGACTTTATTATATTGGACGTTGGGAGGTGCGAGACGATAGCCAAGAGCATACTACTCTTTTGGGTCGACCCTTTATGGCTACGACCAACACGTTGATTGGTGTGAAAAATGGTAGCATGACTTTATCCATTTTGGGCGAGACAGTAACCTTCTCCATTCACAACTTCTAAGTAACACCATCATCGACCATGAATGTCTAATGCTAATTTGTCAATCCTATTACTCTGATAGTGTAAGATAAGCTCGAGGAAGAATCCATCATCCGTGAGTTCCTCAGTCAAGATGGCGCCTCATGGCTCACCGAGGACGACGATTGGCTTGAGTTCAGTTTGGAGGGGGTGATTGACCTTTGTGAGTTAGGAGGCAAGAAACCCGAAATTAAACCTAAAGCCAAACTCCCTCCCGAGTCATCTCAAATATATTTTCTTGAAGAAGGCAAAAAGAAGCCCATTATCATTTTTGCTGAATTATCAAGTGAGGAGGAGAAAGACTTGATTGACGTGCTTAAGAGGTTTCAAGGAGCTATCAGGTGGAGTTTGGGAGATATTAAGGGAATTAGCCCAGCCACATGCATGCCCCGTATCGTGTTGGAGGAGGGAATGAAACCGGTTCGAGATGGCCAACGTCGTTTGAAACCGAATTTGACGGAGGTAGTGAAGAAAGAAATTTTCAAGTTGATTGACGAAGGGAACGTTTTTCCAATGCTCGACAGTGAATAGGTGATTCCCATTCATGTAGTTCCGAAGAAGGGTGGAATCACAATCATTGAAAATGATAAGGGAGCGATTATACCGAATAGGTTAACCACCGGGTGGTGCATGTGCATCGATTATAGAAATCTTAATGCCGCTACGAGGAAAGACCACTTTCCACTTCCGTTCATCAATCAACTGCTCGATAAGCTGGCCGGACATCAATATTACTCCTTCCTTGACGACCTTTCTGGATATTATCAAGTGTCTATAGCTCCGGAAGACGACCTTCACTTGCCCATTTGGAGCGTTCGCCTTCCGGAGGAAGCCTTTTGGCTTATGCAACGCGCCGACAACTTTCCAACGCTTCACGTTGTCCATTTTCACGGATATGATCGATGGCTTCTTCAAGGTCTTTATAGACGATTTTTCGATATTTGGCTCATCTTTAACTTGTTCTTTAAATATTTTATCTAAAGTGCTTGAGCGTTGTATTGATATTCATTTGACTCTTAGTTGGGAAAAGAGTCACTTTATGGTTAAGAGCGGTATCGTTCTCGGTCAGATTGTGTCAATAATGGTCTATAAGTGGATAAGGCGAAAGTCAAACATTGAGAGTCCACCCCCTCCCACAAAAATTAAGGGCATTAGAAGTTTTCTAGGGCATGCGGGATTTTATAGACGATTCATTAAAGATTTTTCAAAAATTAGTCAACTGTTGTGTCAACTGCTTGGCCTTGATGTGCCCTTTGTATTTGATGAGTTATGTTTAAACACTTTCAAACTTCTTAAAGAAAAATTAACTACGGCTCTAGTGGTCGTTGCTCCAAATTGGTCCTTCCCTTTTGAAATAATGTGTGATGCATCGAACGATGCGGTGGGAGCCATTTTGGGTCAACGGGTGGATAGTCTTCTTCATGTCATTTATTACTCGAGTCTTATGGTGAATAAGGCTCAAAGAAACTATACCACCACCGAGACAGAACTTTTAGCCGTGGTGTTTTCACTTGAAAATTTCCGTTCTTACATAGTCAGTTCTAAAGTTATTGTCCATAGCGATCATGCGGATATCCGTCATCTTTTTAACAAAATTCAGAGTAAGCCACGTTTGATTTGATGTAAACTTTTGTTACAAGAATATGACATCGATATTCGAGATAGGAAGGTTTGTGAAAATGTTTTTGTTGATCATTTGTCTCGTTTGAGTGTAGAGGGAAATCTGCATGAGCATGAACGTAGCAATAATTCATTTTCTTATGAATTTACATATGCTATTTCTTCTCACCCCACCCCTTGGTTTGCTAATAACGTTAACTATTCGCATGTGGCCATGAGAGCCGAACTATCCTTCCAAGAATGGAAGAGATCTCTTTCAATTTACAGGAATCACTTTTGGGAGGACCCATTCCTTTTTTAGTTTGGAAAAGATGACATTATTCGAAGATACATCTCCGAGGACGAACAAAAGAGCATCTTGTCTTTTTGCCACGATCAACAAAGTGGCGGCTATTTTGGAGGACAGAAGACAACTTTCGAAGTCCTTCAGTAGGGATTTTATTGGCCGACGTTGTTCAAGGATGCTCACTGTTTTGCTTGTAATTGTTGTGTTTTTCTTCTTGTTTTTAGATAGATTTTTATACTGATTTTAGTAGTTTTGAGTCATTTTTCGTTAGGTTTTTAGGTCGTTTCTCTTGTTTTATTGTTTTTCGTGTTCTTGCTACTTTTATATTTAATTTGGTTGAATGGGTTCAATTACCTTGAGGTTTGGTGAAATTCTTGAGTTTTTATGTTCAAAATTCCTATTTTATAGTTCAAGGCATTAAGGATAAAAATTCAAGCCAAGAGAGGCTCAAAAATGCCCAAACATTCTAGAACGGTGGTCGTGAATGGCTTTGATCTGTTTGTTGCTCGTCTCAACTTGGCCTGACGTCTAAGGATTATATGCCGTGGCCACCTTATGTTTCATCCCATATTGTGCCATTAACTTTTCACACAATTTATTATATAAATGAGTGCCCTCCGTCACTAATGATGGATCTCGTTAACCCGAACCGACTAATAATGTTTTTCTTGCACGAGCTTAAGTATAACCTTGGCTTCACAAGTCTTGGTGGGGATAGTTTCAACCCATTTGGACACGTAATCAACAACGAATAGGATGTACCCATACCCTAAAGACATCGGGAATGGTACCATGCAATCTATGTCCTATACGTCGAATATTTCAACCACAAGGTTGCTCTTTAGTGGCATCTCATTCCTTTTTCCAATATTTACCATTCGTTGGCATCAGTCACAAGACTTGCAAAACCTGTGAGTGTTAGAAGAGTTTTTCGTGGTGTTGAAATGAATCAAACGAGTTCATGGCTCGGTATTATCGGAGATCGATTCAATTGAAGTATTCAATGTGTTTCAAGCTTGAAAGATAAAGGAAAAATGAAAATAAAATAATTAAAATAGCTAAACTAAACTAGAAAATGAAAGTGCAAGTGGGTTAGGATGCCTCGTCGGATGCCTCAATATGTAAAATGCAAGCAAGTAATGAAAATAAGCAAGAAAATGCAATGTTTCACCGAGTACAAGCATGCAAGCACAAGGTACAACTAT
>BMAC01000190.1:375012-427827 GCA_014905375.1 Phtheirospermum japonicum
TTGAGAAAATTGTCCAACCGAGCCGTAAGGACTGGTCGGCTAAGCTTAGAGACACTCTTTGGGCATATATGATGGTCTTAAGAAATAGCCCTTATCAGATGGTGTATGCCAAGGCGTGTCACCTTCCGGTCGAGATGGAGCACAAGCTTATTGACCCGAACTTCTGTGTCTGTTCTTTTCAAAATTAAAATCAAGTATAACTATGCACGTCTATGTTTAGAAATGAGTTAGTTCACCCGCAAGAGAACGGGGTCACCATAGACTAGCAAGTTAAACCGAGTCGACTTTCTCAAGGAGTGGAAATACGGGGTTGACAATGTCTATTATAAGAAAAACACAAATGCTAAAACTAAACACGCGATCAAGGGGGTTTTGATTTGAATTTTTCAAACACACTAATTAGAATATCCAACTTTTAAAACACAAATAATTCAACGAGGGTGTCAACCTCTTTGTAAGAACTATGCACTTGATTCAAAAATTCAATCATAAACCATTTGGAATTGAAAGAGAATACTAATCCACTAAATATCACTCAAGCAATTTATCGAACACTGAAAATGCATCACGAAAATAGAGATCTTAATAAGAACAAATTTAATTAAAACACCAACTCACAATCGTACAAATTAACGAGATTTTCCAAAACAAATCATCACTAAATCAACCTCAAGAATTCAAACATAATTATTCAAAACCAATTATCCAAGCGAAATATTCAAGACTCAGTATCCAATATGAAGTTCCACACTATGTAATAAGAACAAAGTTTGGAGTTAAAGTTACTATCAACGCGAACTATGATGAAAGCCTTGCAACTACGGCGATTCCGGAGAAAAGATGTACCACACTGGAATTCCGGAAGCTTGTCACGAACCTCCGATCCCAGCATTGAAAGATAATCACGAACCAATCAAACCTTATAAAAATTGTCGTAAGGGCTCTAAGTGAAAAGAAAGAGAGAGTTGTCAATTTTATCTTCCAATGGTGATGATCCAGACCAAGGTAGATGATTCCTTAATCTTTGGATGCCTTCTTGCTGATATTTTCTTAGTTTTAAAGCCTCAAAAACCATTTCGTAACTTAAGAATCCCGAAAATATGTATTTGTAACATATGTGTCCGGTCGGATCCTAGACCCATCTCACCGGATAAAAGTTTTTGTCCATTGGTCTGATCGGATTTCAGATCATCCGATTGGATGTTAGCCCAAGGGGTCTATCCGAAAGGTCGTCCGATCGGTGTGTTTCAAAAGTCAATTTGGTCGGATATTAGATCAATCTGATCAGACAAGTGTCCTTTTGGCTACTTCTGGGCGTTGACTTCTTCGTCCAATTGAATCTTAAACTTCTCCACGGTATCTTCGTGCTTCTTCTTACTCACCCTCCCATAATTCGAGACCTTGGATGATGATTTGTTATGATTCATCTTGTTTCGGATTGTATGGGATGTGCTGGAATAGAGAACATATGATGATTTGTTACTAGTGGGGACCCTTTTCCGGATGATACTGCCTAAAAACTGATGTGCCTTCCCGACCTGCACACAAACACACGTTAGAAAGGACCACCGGTAGTTTTTCGGTTGAAACCTCTCCGATGCTTAAGTTAGAAAGCGTATGAGGTGTTTTACAGGAAGCAAAGAAGGAATGCACAAAAGAATGACATACCTCTCTCAGCCTTGAGGCTGAGATATTTATAGATTTCCTAGTGGGAACCCTTTTCCGGGATCTCGGAAACAAAGTCCGCGAATCGGGGGCCGTTTAAATAACAAACTCTAACAAGTGGTCCCACTTGTCCCCCCACTAGGGGTCAGGAGGCCGGGTCTTCCCTAATCCTTGTCTCCTTTATATTAGCAAGCCTATCTTCACCTTTCCCAGGCTTATCTCACGGGAGATCTTCCATCAGCTCAGACGACGCTGCTCAGTTTTACTAAGCTCAGGACAACTCCTGGGCTAGGATGATGCTGATCTGACTTATTCAGCCCTTAAGAGAACCAGGCCAAACCAGGTGCAAGCCGTCCTGGACTTCCTTCTTCGACTATCCAGATCCAGGTCTACCCCAATCCGGGTCTGGCCTATTTATGCCTCATCAACTCCTCCCCCCCAAATGGTTGGGGTAGAGCTGTGACTTTCCAGGGCCCTCAGAAATAAATGAGGTCCCACATATCCTTTATTGTTTCTCGTACTGGTACGAATCCAAAAATATTCGTCTGACAACTAGGTCTAATTATTGGTATTAGTGATGTCGGCCCACATTCCCAAACGGTTACCATACTATCACGTCTTCCCAAGTACTGACCTGATAAGTCAGCGGCGCATGTACTACCCTAGGACGGTTGGCGTTTCAGCTCACCACCTAGGGTACTGTTCCTCTGTCCGCATTAAATGCGAGGATCCCATCAAATCCCGCTTTTTCCTCGATTTTCATTTTTTAAATTTATTTCCTTTCCTTATATTCCCATTGTCTTCTCTCTCTCTCCCACTTTTCGCATTTCTTTCCCTGCAAAGCATTTCCAAGTTCTCATCTCTCTAGAACTCTGACATCGCAGATTTTCAGTTTTTCCCGGCTTCCTTCACAAACCAGTTACCTTTTCCATCCCTCTCTTTAAATTTCTGACCATGTTATCATCCTCTACCTCCTCCGACAATCCTCTCGCTCCTTCCCCTTCTCCGGCGGATACAACCTCCTCCTCCTCGCCTTCCACGGCGGCTGTTTCTTCCTCTTCTAGGGGGTTAGAATATCCCCCGGCGAACCCCGAACATCCTTCAATTCTTAGTGATAGAACCGTTGAGGAGTTACGCCATAAATACAAATTCCCAGAAAAATACGATCCATCTGCTCCTCCGGCCTGCATTCTAGCATGTCAGGCACCGGCCGGCAGATTAACCTTTTATTCTGAGGTTTGCGCTTTCCAGTAAATCCCTTAATGTTAGAAATAGCAAATATGTACAAAATCCCTATCTTTCAATTTACTCCCAATTCTTTTAGGATTATGGTATGTTATAACCTGGCCATGCGTTATGCTGGTCTAGATCCTTCAGCCCATACCTTCTACCAGCTCTACCAAGCAAAGAGCTCCCACCTGGGTGTTTTTACCTTACAGCCAGAGCTGGAGTTCATTTTTTGATCGGGCTCCCTTCCTCCAACAAGGCTTGGAGGAAGAAATTCTTCTTCGTTCACTGTAATGGGGACTAGGGTTTTGACCCCAAGCCCATTGATGAGCTACCACCTTCTCATCACTTAGCCACCACTGAAAGGTCTTCGCGCCTTCAAAAAATCATCTCTACCCTTAATGGAAATCCCATTCACGTGACCGAACTTCTCCTCCCCTTTGTATTGGACTTTTTTAATGAGCGGGAGGAAACAGGCCCCCTATCCAAAGAGATAGGTACAACTCTCTAGGCCCTGACCTGACTTGTTGTACGTTATTTAAATTTTAACCCTTTTCTCCTCTTACCAGAAAGGATGTTGCGTCAAATGACCCCAGGAGGCTGATCCAAACTTTTATGCACTCCTTTTTAATAAATTAATTTAAAAGCACGTTAGTTTGCTCGCAAGAGTACGAGGTAACTGTAGGGTGATAAGTTTGACTCGAGTCGTATCTCTCGAGGAAACAACTGTTCGGTCTTTTCGATGTTTTTCTCAAATTACGAATAGAAATAAAATACATGTACAATTGGGGTTTTAAAAGAATTTGAGTTGATCATTATGAACTAAAGCAGTAATTAAACTAAGTATATTTAAACTAATTGTTCTAAACCATATTATCAACTACGATCAATAACTAAATTATCAATAAAACGCAACCATGAACTAAACCTAATTAACGTATCTAAGAGCATGAAAATAAGAGATTAGCACTAAGCAATGTATCATATGAATCTAAGAACGAATAACTAAGCATAAATCAATCGCATAAATAAACTAAAGTAATCCAACATCCAATATCCAATACTCAAGCATGAAACGATTAAACTAATTATTAAAACTAGAATTAACTAAGAAATTAACTAAAAAATTAACTAAGAGTTTAGAGTACTTATTGTAACTGAGAAAAGCAGTAAAAAGCTCCAGCTATTCCGGAGTTGCACGTCGATCTTGGGCGAAGATTGAATCCCGAATGCGAATTCGATGTTTTGGACGCGTTGTTCTTCGATCATTGATCTCCATCTTCAAATCTCGTTATGAGATGTGGGATTATTGTTATTGTAGGCTAAGGAACCCTAGGTAGTCGTGTCTCTCTCCAAAGATCCAAAATATGGAGGGTTTATATAGATATTGCAAGTCTTGGTGCACAAGAAACCCTAAAATCCGATTTCTGGGCCGTCGCGTCGACGGTGCGTTGACTGATGCGCGCTGGTGCTCGGATTCGGTGCGGCCTGGGTGTGCACATCGGCTGGGCAGGTGCGTCGACTGATGCGGGCTTGCATCGATGCTTTAGAGAATTACGTCGACCGTGCGTCGACTGACGCCCCTTCGGTCGATGCTTCAGAATGTCGCGTCGACTGACGCTCCTTCAGTCGACGCTTCATCAAGTTGCATCGACGGTGCGTCGGCCCTGCGTCGACTAACGCGGATCATGGCTCGCGTCGACGGAGCATCGATGGTCGCGTCAGTCGACGCGGCAGAGCGTCTGTCTCCGTCTCTCGATCTTTTGCTACTCGTTTCGCCGGAAAGCTCGTTCTCCTATTCTTGAACACCGAAATTCATCTATTACGCGCTAAACTCTTCCGGTTACCTAGCTGTAAGGTGAAAACAACGAAATATCACCTATTTGCATCAATTACGATTAAAATATGGTAAAATAAGTCAGAACTATAAAAATACGAAATTATGCTTAAATCGTCCAACTTATACCAAAAACAAATAGAAAAACGAACTAAAAAGCTAATAAAAATAAGGACAAATCTACTCTAATCAACTACCCCATGCTTAATTGGTTTGTTCGTCCTCGAACAAACAATAATTTCAAAGTATAACTAGAATGAAAATCAGTTCAAGCAAAGAGTCGTGCTATGCTACATACATAATTTTGAAAATATAGGTACAAGTCACGCAACGTCAAACACTTGACCATTATTACATTGTCGCTCCAAAAACATAATCATGCTTCCCCACGAAGGATAATATATAGATGTACGCTCAAACCACTCAAGCATTTTCTGCATGGGACGTGTATACACTCAAATCATACAATTACATGCACAATAAATAAGCACCGAAAATCAATCTCTTCTCAATCGCAAATTAAGTGTGTTGTCAAAACTAAGAATCAGAAAAGGTCTTCGCGGGTTGTAATGTAAGGCTCTTTGGACGGGTATGGAATATATAAGTCGTGTGGCTAACTCATGATCAAGCATGATCAATAACTCACTCAACCTAACCTAAACACGAAGTAATAGCTTCACCTCGTACAAAAGAAGAACCTCACTAAACACTCAAAATGTAGCCTTTTAAATATAGGCTATTTCCCAACTCGCAAACCGTAAAACCGACTATAAGCTCAAACCATTTAATCATAACTCCTTTGCCTTTTAAACACAAGGCTTCATAAAATAAATAATTAAACTCAAGCCTTTACAAGCGCGTAGGCAATTAATCAACCCTATCCACCATCCTATTATTAATTTTTTTTTATTTCCCCTTTTATTATTATTTTTAATTTTTTTATGGGGTATTATTCTTTTTCTCTTTTTTTTTTCTTTTTGGATGGTGGTCCTAGATTACAAAAATTCATAAAAATCAAAAATTTCGAACAATATTTCCAAAACACTAAGAACCAAGAAAAAATAGCGAGCTCCTACCCCACGCTTTTAATGGGTAAGTAGGGGTCGATTCAAAAATAATATCACTCATGGCTATAGGCATGGATTATTTGGCTATGATTGGCTCATTCGGAATTTTTAGTGGTTAAAAATATATGGATATGGCCAGAATAGGGTTTTTTAAGTGCCTTAACCTCATTTTCAAAGTCAACTACACACAGCGGTTTCAAAGAGATATCAACACTGAAACTTATTCAAGCACATGCAAAGATGATAACACTCAGGCTACTCACTGGCTTTTTGCATGAAAATGTTTTGAATTGACGCTGCTTTTAAGGTTTTGTGAAATCAATTGCGTCCAAGTACCTTTTTACAATATATAAATAATTTTTAAAAATTTTAAGCACTTATGCACGCTCAAAGACTAGAACAAATAATCAAACATAATTAACTTTGACAGGCAAGCCATACAAACACAAATAAGCGTAGAAATAGCGATCAATCACATCAAAATTATGCATTTCAAAACAAGGACATCAAATTGCACACAATTTTAAATACAAAAATATAAACCATGCTCGACCACCCCCCTCCCTAAAAACTTGGCAATCTCCTGATTATCATAAATATTAAAGAAAATAAGAGTATGGGAGATAAGAAAACATCCCTGAAAATTCGATGGCTGAGTCTCTCTAATAACGCATGTGCAATTATCCTTCATCTTAGATCGCGTGACTAGATTGTCCCGAACAAACCTATAAACAAAAACAAACAAAAAAAACATGATTGTCATCAATTGCTACACGTAAGTGCCCGGTGTCACGTCTCTTTGGATTTGAAATGGCCGGATTGCGGCCAACGTCGTAATTGGTTGTATTGCAGCTCATCCAAAAGTTGCCGGGCTTCGGCTAGCTTGGGTCGGGTTACGACCTCGATCGACAAAATCATCGTTATCCCTGATTGCTGCGGTAAGCGGTAGGTTTAGTGGTTGATCATCAACGTTAACGCCTCGAGTGGAACTAGCGGTAAGGCCTTGTGGTAGCGAGCTTCCGCTATATAACCGTTGTCCAGAATAGGCGATTTATCGTATTTTCTGCACATCAACACACACATAAACATACCACGGCAATTGACACAATATAAAAAGACAGAAATAAAATAAAAGAAAATAAAACGAAAACTAACTAACGCTTGGGTTGCCTCCCAAGAATCGCAACATTTAACGTCCTATGCTCGACGCAATTACTTGATCAAATCCTAGCTCGTGGTGGGTCCACGAACTCCTTCCTTGTACGATCATGAGTCCTCATATAATCCTTGAAATAAGGCTTAAGTCGATGCTTGTGGACTTGGATTCTCGTCCTTGTGCTCTCATCGTAAAGAGTGGCTACACCATACTCATCCATCTACTTTATTAAAAACGGTCCACTCCATGCAACTTTAAAATTAGTTGGATCAAACTTACGATCGGAATTATACAGCACTAGTTGACCAACCTTGAACTTCTCGTTAAAAACTTCATTCGACTTCTTCTTCTTCTTTGTCCAATCCTTGCTATTAGCCTCACCCTTTTTCTTCGTACGTTTAAAATTCTTGTAGGGGTCGAGGGAAACACATCTTGACAAGTGGTCCCACTTTTCTCCCCACCATGGGTCAGGAGGCCAGGTCTTCCCTAATCCTGGTCTCCTTTCTATTAGCAAGCCTGTCTTCACCTTTCCTAGGCTTATCTCACGCGAGATCTTCCATCAGCTCAGATGACGCTGCTCAGTTTTACTAAGCTCAGGACAACTCCTGGGCTAGGATGACGCTGCTCTGACTTATTCAGCCCTTAAGAGAACCAGGCCAAACCAGGTGCAAGCCGTCCTGGACTTCCTTCTTCGACTATCCAGATCCAGGTCTACCCCAATCCGGGCATCAGGGAGTCCTAGAAATCTTCTAAGATCAAAAAGAAAGGAAGAAAATAAAGACTTACCTAGATGCAAAGACTTCCCAAAATCAAAAGTACTCCAAAAAAAAGCAATATTCACCTCAATCCTTACCATAAAAAAGATTTTATTATGCAGAATCTTCTTACCAAGATCTTTCACACGGAGTTAACTAGTCAACGCGATCCGCCTTGTCATCTGATCCGATATCATACCATCCGGTCGGATGATAGTTATGCAGTATTCTCCGACCGGTCATCAAAGCACTATCCGGTCAGATGATCCTGGAACCCTTAATTCCAAAGCTTGCTAAACAACTCAACACACCATAAACAACCCTATCTATACAACAAATACGTAAACACAAAAGAGAATATGTACAAAAGTAACAAGAACACTTGGGTTACCTCTTAAGAAGGGTAACATTTAACGTCTTATGCTTGACGATACCTCATTTGAGTCTCAAACGTCTCGAGGTGGAACTTTCAATAGCATGACTTCATGATTGGTCTTGGGGATGGGTCCCCCATGATATAACTTCATGCGATGCCCATTAAATTGGAATGCGGAGTTGCTTCTCTCATCGTATAGAGTGATAGCCTCGACCTTGTTAATATCCTTAATCAAGTATGGCCCACTCCGCTTGGACTTGAGTTTTCTTGGAAAAATTTTGAAACGTGATTTAAAAAGAAAGGCTAACTCTCCTACCTCCAAATCTTTTGGAATGAGCTTTTTGTCGTGCATTTCCTTCATCCTTTGCTTGGTCTTCCATGCCATCTCATAAGAATCGTTTCTTATATCCTTCAACTCGCTTAACTCCAACTTCCGATATTCACCAGCCTCGTTCAAACCCATGTTTAATGCATGTATGGCCCATTCCGCTTTGTGCTCTAACTCAACAAGGAGATTACAAGCCTTTCCGTAAACTAACCAAAATGGACCCATGCCCAAGACCGTCTTGTGGTCTGTTCAGTATGCCCACAACACTTCGATCAATTTCATCGCCCAATCTTTACGATTTGGTTTCACCATTTTCTCCAAAATGGCCTTTATCTGTCGGTTGCTCGTCTCCACTTGCCCCGATATTTGTGGATGGTAGGGAGTCGCAACTTTGTGTTGCACCCCATACTTTCCCATTAATCGATCGAAAGCATGGTTACAGAAATGGCTACCACCGTCACTTAGATTGTTCTTGCCACCCCAAAATAGCTGAAAGTGTTTTCTTGAATGAATTTGAGAATAACCTCATAATTAGACTTTCAAATTAGGATTGCCTCGACCCAGTTCGACACATAATCGATACCAATGAGTATGTACTCGTATTCTCCATTTTTTGTAAATGGTCCCATATAATCGATTCCCCATACATTGAATATTTTGATGACTTGATTCGGAACCAATGGCATCTCGTTCTTTTTTCCTATTGTGCCCGATCTTTGACAATTATCGCACGTCTTGCAATATTGGTATGCATCAGTGAAGAGTGAGGGCCAATAAAAACCGGATTGGAGGACTTTGAAGGCCGTCTTTTGACTTCCGAAGTGTCCTTCTCGTCATGGAAAAACCTCAACACGTCATTCTTTTCTTCATCCGGAATACACCTTCGATAAAGTCCATCCTTGCAGCACTTATACAAATACGGATCATCCCAAATAAAGCTCCTACATTTAAACAAAAACCTCTTCCTTTCTTGGGTAGAAAGGTGGTTAGGGATAATATTGCATGCAAGGTAATTCACGGAATCTGCATACCAAAGTTCATCAATGTTTTCGATAGCGTTAGCATCTTAATAAGGAAATATGTCATCAAAAAAATTATGTTTGCTAGACTCACTATCTACTAACATGCGAGACAAATGATCGGCAATTACATTTTTACATCATTTTCTATCCTTAATCTCAACATCGAATTCTTGCAAAAGAAGAATCCAATGAATCAACCTTGGCTTACTTTGGATTTTAGAAAATAAATGGCGTAAGGCTGCATGATCAGTATGGACAATTACTTTTGAACTAACAATATAAGAATGAAATTTATCCAATGAGAACACAACAACAAATAATTCACGTTCAGTAGTAGTGTAATTGTGTTGGGCACTATTCAACATGAAACTAGAATAGTAAATGACCCTTAGCAATTTATCAACCCGTTTTCCCAAAACCGTCCCCACTACGTCGTTAGACGCATCATACATAATCTCAAAGGGAAGGGACCAATCGGGCGCAACAACAACTGGTGCCTATGTGATTTTTTCTTTCAAAATGTAAAAAGCATCAAGACATTTTTCATCAAACTCGAACGGCACATACACAACAGGCGACAAATTTTAGAAAAATCTTTTATAAAGCGTCGATAAAAACTCGCGTGTTCTAGAAAACTTTGAATTCCTTTAACATCTCTAGGGGGTGGGAGGGTTTTAATAATGTCTATTTTTGCTTTATCAACTTCCAACCCCTTATTTGACACCACATGACCAAGTATAATTCCACTCCTCACCATGAAGTTAGATTTTTCCCAACTCAAAGTCAAACAAGGCTCAACACATCGCTCAAGCACTTTAGACAAATTATTTAAACAATGAGAAAAAGATGATCCATAAACTGAAAAGTCGTCCATGAAGACTTCGAGGAAGTCATCAATGAACTCGGTGAAGATGGAGAACATGCATCTTTGGAGCGTCGTTGGAGCATTGCACAACCTGAATGGATCCTTCGGTAAGCAAATGTGCCAAAAAGGCATGTGAACGTAGTTTTTTTCTGATCCTCCGGGGCTATTGCTATTTGGTAATAGCCGAAAAGTCCATCTAGAAAGCAATAATACTCCTGTCCCGCTAGTTTGTCGAGTGACTGAATCAAGAATGGGAGTGGAAAGTGATCCTTCCTTGTTGCGGCATTAAGCTTTCGGTAGTCAATGCACATGCGCCACCCGGTGGTTAAGCGCATTGTAACAACCTCTCCCTTGTCATTCTCCACAATCGTAATGGCTCATTTCTTTGGAACGATGTGCACTGAACTGACCCATTCACTATCCGACATAGGATAGATGATTCCCTGGTCAATAAGTTTGAAAATTTCCTTTTTGAACACATCCTTGAGTGTAGGGTTCAAACGTCTCTGCCCGTCTCTTATCGGCCTTGTTCCTTCTTCCAACTCAATCCAATGCATGCATGTTACCGGACTTATTCCTCTAATGTCCCTAATACTCCATCCAATTGCTTGCTTGTACTTTTTGAGTACCTCGATCAACTCTTTTTCCTCGTGCTCCGCTAACTCCGCGAAAATTATCACAGGTTTCTTTTCATTGGCCTCAAGGAAAACGTATTTGAGGTGGCTTGGAAGTGGCTTCAATTCCATCTTAGGCTCCAAGATGGGCCCAATAGGAGTCTCGCTCATATACTCATTTCAATTACAAATAGATCGGAGTCTCGCTCATATCACAGGATATCTCACCGAATGGTCTTCTAGTTGAAGTCGTAAGTTGGCTTCAAATCTACATGGTTGAATTATTTGTATAGGTCGAAGGGCATCAGGTTGATGCTTGCCCCTAAGTCGAGCATCCCCCGTGCTTTTTTTCCATCTCCGAGAGTTATCGTGATGCAGAAACTCCCAGGATGATTTGTTCGGGTATGATTTGTAGTTACCAAAGCCTCCTTGATTCCTATTCGGGGGAGGTGGTGCCAAGTATTGAGGATCCATTTGTTTAGGCATCGGTACGTAATTGGGACTCCCTGAGGTTCGAATGGTCTTGGGGAACTAGATTGAATGAGTTGGAGTACGAGTTGTAAGTTTTAGTGAACTTTTGACCCAATTTATTGTTGGATTGGATTTCTTGCACGGCGTTCACCTCTTCATCTTCATCTTCGTCGAACGTCACGCCACACGCATTGGCTCCATGTCCAAATGCTCCAAAAATCCCACATATTTCATGTGACGGTTGCGTTATTTCCTTCTCTCGCGTCATCATACCTGCCAACAACGCAACTTATTTCGTGAGCTCCTCAATTTTGCTACTCTCCGCTTGAGACATTAATACTTCGTTCACTTTGATTCTTCTTGGCCTGGAACTTGTTTGCCTTGATTTTTCACCCATGAGCTCGAATAAGTCCCATACCTCCGTTGTGGTTAAGTCTTAAAAGTCTCTGGCTTTGTTCTCAACTTGTTGCTTAAAGTTTGGCAACAATCCTTCATGGAAATAGTTGTTGACCATTTCGGGACTGTTGTTGTGATGCAGTCATGCTTGTAGGAGTCCTTTGTAGCGTTCCCATGCTTCGTGGAACGACTCTCCATCCATCTTCTCAAAATTGGTGATTTCTCTCCTTAGTTTGGTTGTTGTTTGTGCCGAGTAAAATCGTCCTACGAAATTCTTAAACACCATTCCCCAATTAGTTAGGGAATTAGGTTGCATTGACAGGAGACACTGTTTGGATTTGTCCTTCAAGCTACTCGGAAAACACCTCATTCTGAGTTGATTCTCATTTAACCCAAATGCTGGAATTCTGGATACCGCTGCGTAAAACTCTCGTATGAAATTGATCGGGTCCTCATTCGGCATGCCATAGAAAGTTGGCAACTGGTTGACAATGTTAGACTTCAAGTCATAGTCTCACGCCTCAAGGCCTAAGACTATAGCTGAGTTGTATGGGCCAATGGTTGGATATACGAGGTCTCCTTGTTGGCTTTCATTTGGATATCGTGGTCCTCGACCCCCACGAAAGTTTTCTCGTCCACCAAAATCTCTTCCTCCTCCTTATCCATCTAAATTCCCATGATACTGCTTATTCTCATAATATTGGTAGTCTTCATCATCGTGTTCATCATTTCGGAAATTCTCATTTTGTCGAGCACGGTATGGTCATTCCTCTTCTTTGTTTTGGAAATGATTCGGCTCATGTTCCTAATTTTCAAATCCATGATGATTTCGTTGGTTATTTCGGAGATGGGGCCCGCCATTACAAATGTGGTTGTGATCGAACCCCTGATTTTCCCAAGCATTAAAGGCTCGGGCTTCCTCTCGATTTCAGAAGTGTTGTGGCGTTCGATCAACTGGATTGCCGACCACATGACTCGACGATCATCTTGAGGTTGTGGTACCCTTTTATTCATCGTTTGGTTATTATTATTGAGGATCTTGGCTCCTCTAGGTTCCTCATCTCAATTTTGTTCTTGATTCTCCGTTTAAGCCAGTATTTGTAGATTTACATTCTGAAGGAGGTTTTGTGGCTCTTGATTCTGATCTTGCATATCATCATCGGTTGGCATGCCAAGTTGTTGATCACGAGGTGGGGTGTGATTGTCCTGCCCTCTCCCTCGACCACCACTTGGTCCTCCTCTTCTTCCTCCTTTTCCTCTGCCGCCATGAGGTAAAATGTTCGACATAGTGGCTTCGGTAGTTTCGGAAAAATTCTCGTCGGGGGAAGGAAAGAGTCTTATTGGTCTCCCCACTCGTTCAATATTATTTATAAATAGCGCAAGTTCACCTCTAAGGACTCTACGACCTTGCATTTACAATAAATAACATCAACGTATCGAGTGGTAAAAAAAAAACAATTATACGAGTAACAAGCATAAATTTAACACAAATAAACTTCGTTAATGCCTTTACCACTCCTCGGAAACGGCGCCAAGTTTTGATCCAAACTTTTGTGTCTCCTCTTTTCAAAATCAAAATCAAGTATAACTATGCACGTCTACATTTCTAATCGAGTTAGTTCGCCCGCAAGAGAACATGGTCACCATAGACTGGCTAGTTAAACCGAGTCGATACTCTCGAGGAGTGGAAATACGGGGTCGACAATGTCTATTATAAGAAAAACACAAATCGTAAAACTAAACACGCGATCAAGGGGGTTTTTATTTGAAGTTCTCAAACACACCAATTAGAATATCCAACTTTTAAAACACAAATATTGAAACGAGGGTGTCAACCTCTTTGCAAGAACTATGCACTTGATTCAAGAATTCAGTCATAAACCATTTGTAAATGAAATAGAATATTAATCCACTAAATATAATTCATGCAATTTACCGAACACTGAACATGCATCACGAAAATAGAGATCTTAATAAGAACAAACTTAATTAAAACACCAACTTACAATCATAGAAATTAACAAAATTTGCCAAAATTAATCATCACTAAATCAATATCTAGAATTCAAACATAATTATTCAAAACCAATTATCCAAGCAAAATACTCAAAACTCAATATCCAATATGAAGTTCCACACTATGTAATAAGAACAAAGTTTGGAGAGAAAGTTATTATCAACGAGAACTATGATGAATGTCTTTCTAACTCCGGCGATTCCGGATAAAAGATGTACCATGCTGAATTCTGGAAGCTTGTCACGAACCTCCGATTCCAACGCTGAAAGATAATCACGAATCGATCGAACCTTAGAAAGACTGTCATGAGGGCTCTAAATGAAAGGAAAGAGAGAGTTGTCAATTCTCTCTTCTAATGGTGATGATCCAGACCAAGGTAGATGATTCCCAGATCTTTGGATGCCTTCTTGCTGATATTTTCTAAGTTTTAAAGCCTCAAAAATTGTTTCGTAACTGAAGAATCCCAAAAATCTGTATTTGTAATGTATGTGTACGGTCGGATCCTGGACGCATCCGACCGTATAAAAGTTTCTGTCCACTGGTCCGATTGAATGTCAGGTCATCTGAATGGATGTTAGACCAAGGGGTTTATCCATCAGGTCGTCCGATCGATGTGTGTTTCGAAAGTCAATCTGGTCGGATATTAGATCAATCCGATCGGACAAGTGTCCTTTTGGCTACTTTTGGGCGTTGACTTCTTCGTTCTTGTCTCTCGGATTCACCAAATTCTCTAGCTATATGAGAAAATAGGGAAATTATCTCAAAAGTACCAATTATTGATCAACGAGTCGGAAAGTTAAGCAAAATACCAAAGAATGCAAAATATCCTAATCTTAAACCGAAAAACATAACAAAAAGACTAAAAAATGACTCGAAATATCTACAAAAACATAACAAAACATACGAATCACCTATTGATTTGACACAAGCCAATAATGTGCAGGGGCTACAACTTAAAGAGCTTGATAGGATACAGAACAAAGCATATGAAAATGCCAAAATATACAAGAGAAAAGTGAAGCTCCAGCATGATAAGAAGCTCATCACTAAAGACCTCAAGGACGGCATGCAAGTCTTACTGTACAACTCTCGTCTCCAATTATTTCCCAAAAACATAAGTCATGATGGAGTAGCCCCTTTTTACTCGAAGATATTATGCCATATGGGGTAGTGAAGCTGGTCAATGAAAAGACCCAAGAACATTTTCAAGTCAATGTTCATCGCGTTAAACCATATTTCCAAGGATAGAGATTAACTCACGATGTGGAGGCCAAAACTCTTGAAGACACACCTGTCGCCTAGTCGATGCGAGATCGTCAAGCTAGTGATCTTAAATAAGCTCTTCTTGGGAGCCAACCCAATCATTTCGTATCCTTATCTGAGATTTATGTATATTCGTTCTCTAACTTTTCTTTATTCTTGTTTTTGCTGTGTTTTGCTTTGTTCTCCTTTGTTTCGGTTATTTTCCCTTTATCTGCATAGATGGGAGAGGCACGTTTGAGAAAGAAAGATTATTGGTCACCTCAGGAAATACTTTAAAACAGGTCTATAATTCTTCTCAAAAAATGGTGATCAAGTGAATGAAAACAAGTGCAAGGGAACAGACGTGATCGACAAAGAGAGTCGATGCCACGTTGACGCAGCCCTGCTGTAAACGCCGATCGACCAAGAAATTAATGACACGTCGATGGACTCTCTATCTAATATGTCGCTAAGTCGTCGCTCGGCTCAAGATTTTGATGAAGTCTCTATCTAATCCGTCGAAAAGACGTCAATCGACACAAGAGGCTAACAAACTCTCTGCCCAACCCATCGACAAGCCGCCGATCGATGCATGTGTCGACGGAACTCTCTATCCCGACCGTCGACCCCTCGTCGATGCAGACCCAGATCTGGCCCGACCACTGACTCTAGAACCCAGGTTTTTGACCCGATTTCTCCAAATCAACCTGACCTGCACCTTTGGTCTATATAAATCTTGGCTACCCTCATCTTTCTCATTTCATTCCAAACAAAGCAATAAAATAACCATTTCTTCTTTCCTTCCAAGCCAAAAACCAAATTCTTTCTCCCTCCTCAATTTCCGGGGACTCTCTGACCAAGGTTTAACAATTTTGAAAAGGTGGTACAATTCAACATTTCCTTCTTCTCTCTCCAACAAAAACAAAAGGGGGGGAGAGGGCTACATTTACGATTTCTTAATCCATATCTGAGGTACTTCGTTAAAACCCGCTCTTTGTTCATTAATACTTTTTATTTGGTTGAGTTGGTGTGTTAATTTTACAAGGTTTCCCCATATTCTTCACTTGTGAAACTCGCACACCAAGTGGTCGATAGGATTTTCCAAAAAACCTACACTTTCAAATTTCCTTATTTTTGATCCATATTCACGTCGATACTATTGCATCATGTCTCGGGCGGGTAAAAGGAAGGATATATTTGGCAAATACAATGTCTCATTCCCAATTTACTTAAAAGAAGAGGGGAAGTTTTTACTTCGATTAAAGGTTGGGGTTTTGCGTCACATCGCGTGATTGATATTGATGAAATCGAGGAGCAGGCCCAAGAAGGGTCGGAACATCATGAAGACGTCCTTCGATACATCAAAGTACTCGGGTGCACTACGTTTTTCTGGATGAACCTCCCTGGTTATCACGAACTCGTGCTTGAGTTCATCTCCACATTGAACGTCTTTGCCGATAAGATGTTCACTTGCCGACTTGGCAGCAACGAGTCTCGGGGAAATGAGCGACTCTTTGAAGAGATTTTTGGTTTGCCGAGCAATGGCGTCTATCCTATTCCCCAAGAGGACAAATTTGATATCGCCTCCTTTTGGGCTGAAGTGACGGGGGTAATCCAGGGAGTTGCACCCAATATCAATGTAAAAAAATTCGAGACGACGCCGTCTAAGTCGCATAAAAAATCCTCGCCCAAGTGGTACTGTGCAAACAAGAGGCTACCAATATGACCAAGTCGGAGCTTTTTGTACTTTGGTGCCTACTTAACGGTCGTCGACCTCGACTTTACCCCATATTCTTGAATGGAATCCACAACATCGCGGAGAAGCAGCCGAGCAGTAAAACACCACTTCTTTCATTTACTTCTTTTTTACCGGCCTCGCCCGTCACTTCGGGTATGACCTAACCAATATGGGTTTTCTGTCTCTTGGGATCTCCACTCTCCCGATGGTCAAACGTGGCCGCACGACAACTCGCGCTCGAGACCCAAAGCAAGGTGGATCTTCGTCTCGACGTGCCGAAGAAAAAGTGTAGGAAGCCCACACACCGGTTCGGACCCAAACCCTTATTAGGATTGATTTTTTGAGGAGAATCAGAAGTTTCAGACGCGTATGTTCAAGAAGCTCCAGCTCATCGATGAAAAAATCGATAATAATCACGAAAGCAATCGTTGAAGCTTTCAAAAGCCAAGAGCTCGTCTCTACCGGCTCGAAGAGCATTTTGGCCAGGGAACCTCCTCTCATGCAACTAATTCCCATCCGGAGATGGATCTCGATGACAACCTTTCTAACTAATTTAGTAAAATAATAATACTAATAAATAAAATAAAAAATAAAAAAAATTAATTAATATTTTCTATTTTTCTTGTGTGTTTGTGTTTCTTCTTTTCTTGTAGGATCCTCTCAACTTGGCCACCCATTAGATGTCATTTGGCGCTCGACTCATTACCACAAGCACAACCATAGGATATTTCTCTCTCTTTTCCCTTTTACCGTACTTTGATTGTCTTATATTGCAATGTGGGCATTGTATGGTTTAAGTGTGTGTGTGTGTGTGTGTGTGGGGGGGGGGGGGGGGGGGGGGGTCCTTGATTAGTAAACTCTTTTGTATGTCTGCTTGTGTATTTGATTTGAGTCATGTGTATTGATAGTGATTGGAACCTTGACGAAGTGGCGTGGTTAGATGCTTTGGTTAGGTTGTTTAGACTTTCGTTCGACATTAGTGTAATTGTGGGGAATGAAGAGTAAGAATCCTATGAAATGTTTTGATCATTGTTATATTCATGTTTTGTTCCAAGAGTCGAATAATCTCTACTAGCCCCATTTTCAAATGCCCTCTGTAGAGTTTTTTGTAAATTTTTATTTTTATTTTTAGAGACATTAAAAACTCCATGTGCTTATCGAAAAAAATAAATATAATAAGTTGCATTTAGAAACACGAGATTGGAGTCAATGAACTCTCATTTTTGAATGTAAATATCGTGTTCATCTAGTAAACCTCTCCTTTATTGGTACTCAAAAAAAGAGAAAAACATAAAAATAGAAAAAAGAAAAAGAAAAAAATGGTACAAGAATAGAAATCCTTGTACAAGTGAAGTATATATAATAAGTCGTGCAACCCTTGTACGCTTTTTTTATTTTCACTTTGTAGATTGTATTGTTAAAGAGGCGCATAGATGATTGGGCTAGTTGGGTGCCGACTTAGCAGTTTGAGTGTGAATAGACTTCGTCCGAGACACGGATAGGGGACTTACATGAAGGGCAACACATTACTTTTAGGCGTTCGGAAGGAATTATAAACTCCTTATCTTAACGTATCGTGTCATCCTTTTAGTTGAATTTCTAATTGATTTAATGCATTAACTCCTTGAATCATTTGAATGCATTAGTTGTAGCTCATCGGTTGGCTAGATTTTTCTTGTCTACGACTAGACTCAATTTTACATGAGGACAGGAAAAAAGCTAAGTGTGGGGGATTTTATTTGTACATTTTTATGTGTGTTTTCCGTTTGTTTATGCATTTTATTTTGTGAGTTATAGCGGGTTTTAGGTCGTGTTTTCTCTTGTTTTTCTTCCTTTTAGTATTTATGTACGTAGTGTCATTTCCATCGTGTTTAACACCTTTTCTCTCTTATTTTTTAAGTTTTCATTCTAATCTCGTTTTCTTGTTTGATTCAGTCTTCTGAGCGGAACCACGTGCATTCTCGTGAGTTATGACCAGTTCGGGATGACGAAAATTGGACACAGACTCGCAAAGATGATGTCGGTCGACTTGTAATCAACGCGTCGTCGATGCAGCGCCGATGCACGCCTCTTAACCCCAGTAGATCGACATGTCGAGGCACTCCAGCGACCGTCGATCGATGCGCCCATCTATGAGGCATCGACGGGTGCCTACTAGCTGAGTCGACAGCCGCCTACTAGCTAAGTCGATAGGCTTAGTCGATCGACACGCCAAGAGTTATGCGCCATCGTCGACTGACAGCCATCATCGATGGAGAATGACGCCAGAGATTTTGTCGATCGACGCAAATTGACAGTCGATCAATGGTCGTCATTTTCAAGCAAAATTACCATGATACCCTCCTCGGATGACACTATTTAAGCATCGCACTCTTCAACTGCGAGCATACCCGACCAGAACTGACCACTTACCTTTTCTAAACCTAAATCTCCATATTTTGAATTTTTGAATCCTTCTTTCACTCTAGCATGATTCTCCTTTGAATAATTTGCTTTTCAATTATTGATTTCGTACGATCCGGTGTTTGGATATTGGGAACTCATCTTGTTGGGAGCTCTTTCATTTTCTTTTTCTGCAATTTGTGTTCGTAATACGTTTGGGTATTTATGTAGCTTAATCCTTGAAATTATCTTGTGAATTTGATTATTGGTGCTTAATATATTATTTGCATTTATGCTGGTTCTCATTCAATCGTATGCCTTTGGCTGAATTTTTGTTTGTGTATATTGGCGAATTTCCTTGGTGATTTTCTCGTCTAATAATCTTGGTTTTTAATTCTTCGTTGTTTAGGTGTTAGTGATTTTCTTAAGTTATTTTGGTTTTTGTAATTTTATCGAACATCTTTGTTCGTTTACATGTTATTTATCATCTTTCATTGTGTTTAATTCCTATGTCGTTGAACTCGTTTGATACGTTAGATTTGTCGATCATTTGCTTTGTTTAAATTGAAAGTCGTGTTGATCTATTATTTTTAGTTCTTAAAACAAAACAAACCACCAACTTTCTTGATTGTGTGTTTAGATAAATTGTGTTTAAAATATTTTGATTCCGGTTGTCATTCCCTGAGAAATTCGACTCGAGTCAAACTTATCACTTACAATCGTTATGTTCTCTTGCGGACGAACTTCTCTAAATGAAATCAGTGCAAAAAAGGTCGATTCAGGTACTGGGAGGAATGATTTTGAGGTGTGCTGCTAATTTTCTATCTATATATTTAAAAAGTGGTTTCGTTCTAATTGCATTTTTGTTTTTTATTTATTTTCTTGTTTGGTTTTAATTTTAAATAATTAAGAAGAATGTAGAGAAAAAGGGGTATTGGGGAATTTAAAAAGTTGAAAATAATATGGATTTGTTAGAAAATATGAGTTCAGACTCCAACTCCCACCCACATAATTTTTTATTTTTCACTTTTGGAAAGGAATGCATACTCCACGTGCAAAAATCTTTGTAACTGTTGCAAAGAAGCCATATGAATAAGAAAATAAAAAGGAAATAATCTCATAAGCATGTCTATTCATGGGTTAAAAGAAGCAATCTGATGCGACCAAATATATTGGGTCACCAAGGATATGGGGTACTAACCTCAAATATGAGATCAGCGACGTGAATAGCTTTAAATTATGTCACAACGACCTGATTAATCTCCAAGAGCCTCCTGGCAACCTGGTCGATGCTGCAAAACAACACCTCAGCCAAGGCAGTAGACGGCCCCGGCGAAGGTCCTCCGATACTTAAGTTAGAGAGGGCGAGAGATATTTTGAGAGTTCAAACGTAGGATTAAATTAACTTAGAATAAAAGTGAGGCCTGAATCCTCTATATATACACAAGAGAAGTATTCCTCAAGCTAGGGTTACCTTATCCCACTATAATTCCATAAATACCGCAACCGACTTAGAATTAGGATTTCTCCTTTATGCTAAGTTCCCATAAATAATAGATCTCTCGCTGAATTACCAGAATAGGCCTAGGCCTGTGATTCTTTTAATATAGTCCACTAGGACCCCACAATACCATCCATATTAGCCCATTCGGGCCCAACAATCATAAAGCCCAACACCCTGTGCCGAGTTACCACTTAACGTCGAGCTGGTAAAACCATAACAGGTCGCTACCCAATATGAGAGCTTGCCACTCCCATACTTCAGGTCGCTACTCCTTAAAATAGCTCGCCCAACTCTCAGAAAGAATGCTCCTTCCAAGAAATGAGTTCGCTTACCATAAATACCGGCATATAGCTTACATGAATATTTAATGTCGTATCAGCTAGTCCCCCATATTCTGGCTGATTGAGGCATGAAATCAGGTAGAATATGTAGAAAGTAAAAAGAATGAGTCAACCAGAAATCATATACCATTCGCTTGAACTAAGAACTTAACCAGAAAAACTTCACTCAACCACTTTGTTAGCTTATCCAGACCTCATACCATAACTCACAATAACCCAGCTCTCGATATCGAACTATAACATCATTCATCCAACAAGAGCTCTCCACCATTTGCACAAGAAATTATAATCTTCAAAAATAGTTCAGCTCGCTCAGTTTCTAGAAATAATGCACCTTCTAGAAGAATAGGTCGCTCACAAGTCCCCGCAGAAATATATGCTTACCGACCTCAGATATCCATTGATCTATAATCAATAAAACCATCTTCTGCCGACCTAAAGTCATACGCGTGCACAATAACCCATCAGAACACAATCATGAGCCTTTAAGAAGTCAAAACACACCACCCTTAGCCATCACATCCTTATTAAGATCATTAAATGCATTCTTACACCATGTCGGGCACGTGTCATCTCCCCGTTTTCTCATAATATATTAAAGGGAAAAAGATTGTAACCATCCTGTACTATACACGTTTTTTGGGTTTGCATCCTAACATTTTTTTTTGTAATTTAATGCATCCTGTACTATACAAAATTTTGAAAGTGCATCCTGTACTATACAAAATTTAGAAAAAAACTAGTTTTATTAAATAAAAACTAGAATTTATTAAATAAATATGCAAACCATATTTTATCTAACATTTACCGGAACTAGTTTTATTAAATAAATAAAATTTATTATTTATTAAATAATAAATTCGGTGAGTTTGCATATTTAATAAAATATTTAATAAAATATATCGTAACTAGTTTTAAATAAATAATAAATTCACCGGAACTCACCTAAAGTATACAGGTTTGAAAATATGCAATGTCACTCGCGAGATTAGGTGAGTTTCGGCGAGTTGGCTTGTCGGATGATGCACTTTCAGATTTTTTTTGAAGTACATGATGCATTAAATTACAAAAAAAAAAACGTTAGGATGCAAACTCAAAAAACGTGTATAGTACAGGATGGTTACAATATTTTTCCCTATATTAAATACAATTGGCCAAAAATGAGAGGCCCAGAATAAAACCCTACCAACTTCCAGACTTTCAAAAAACTCCTTTCTGTCTTTTCAGCTTTTTCTTTGCGCCGCCTACAAAATACCCCTTCTTATTCCTTTTGTCTCAGTTATCTAAGATTTCAAGCAAAACACCATTTTCTTCTGCAACACCTCTGTTTCAACATAAAATTATCACAAGAATTTCACAGTACACCAGCAATCATCTCCGAAATCATCAATCATTCCCAATTCTCAAAACCCATATCCTTCCCTTGATTCTAATTCCCTTGAAAACCCATTTATTATTAAAAGAAGACGAAGAAATCCTCCTTCACCGTAGCCTAGCCTACATGACGAACCGGAAGGTGACGTCAGTTGTCCCGAGCTTGAGGCCCAGACTAGGGCTTATACTGAGGCCAGAGCCTTGATTGAGAACATACCAGAAGACCCCTCTCCAGCCCAACCTGAAATTGAAAACATCCCAGAGGGTATCCCCTTAATCGAACATAATATACCTCTATCATCTCAATCAGAACATTTTCTGGAGAATCCGATAACCACGGTACCTTCTTCGGTTGTTGCCGGCCTGCTTCCCCTACCCCAAGCCACTAGGGTAGTCAAACCAAACTATTGGTTGTTACCTGAGCAGGAAAAACTTGAAGAGTTTAAGAAAGCACTCAGTCTTCCCGAGAACGCTGAAATGATCCTCCCAAACATCATCCAAACAGACCAAAAAAATCCTCTTGCTAACCACATCACCTTTTTCAACGAGCTACTTAGGTCGGGTTTTAGATTTCCACCCCACTAGTTTTATATTAGTGCAGCCAACAAATTCAAAGTCCCCATCCTTCAGATATCCCTAAATTCCATAAAATTTCTGGCAGGGTACGTAATTTTGTGTGAATATTATAACGTCTTACTGGATCAAGGGTTTTTCTATTTTTGTTTTCAAATAAAATACCAGAAAAACTCTTGTTACCTCTCTGCTCGCTCTTTCGTAGGTCTTGACTCATGACCTATTGATCAGGATCAGGACTTGACTAAATCAGAATTCGGTAGGTATCCTTAGTTATATGTTTTCTCATTTTTCACATTCTCAATAGTACAATCTGATTTATCCATGTATTTCCTTTTGTAGATAACCTCATCGGAAATTGCCTTTCATCGAGATCGGAAGGAGTATTATGCAAGATGACACCAGCCCAGCGACCACATCCGCACCGCGACCTACCATTGTTGATTCAGATGAGGTATTGGATCAGGCTATTGCGGCCAAGGATGGCCAAGAAAGGCCTGTGACCTGGAGGAACAAATGTAGCCCAGGAAAACAACCAAAGGGAAACGGGCTACTCGAACACCTGCACAATCCATCCCTCCAGTTCAAAAGTGTCGTTGTCTCCTCAAGACTTATGATGCTGCTACATCCAGCTCTCTAGATTTGGAAAAAGAGCTGGCTCAGTGCGACGATGCGGAGAAGGTTAAATCTCTTCTCCAAGAGAGCGCCATGACCCAGGTAATTCTACTTAAATTCAATTTTCTTTAATATAAACTAACCATATATAACCACTCACACCATCTTCGAATACAGCTGAACCCTTTATTCTCCACTCTGTCCACCTAACTGTTGGCCCGGTCCACCGAATGCGACCTCCAGAAGACCTGTGACGAGTTGACGACCCAGGCAGAAAAACTGACCCAACAGCTATCTCTAACTCAAGGGGAGTTGGACGTGACTCGCCAGCAGCGGGCTGCCCGCGAAGAAGAGCTGAGTGTTTCCAAAATACAGGTGGAGACATTGAAAGATGAAGTCGCTCGTCTAAGAGGTTTCCTGACAGAGATGGAGGGCTAAATTCAAAAAAAAACCGCGAGCAGATGGACGGTGCCATCCAAGCCGCTCGTGAGCAAGGCATTGTTGAAGGTCGCCGCACCTTATTAAGGAGTGAGATGGGCAAGAAGTTCGTGACCGCCTATCGAGAGGAACTGATGGGGGTTGACAAGAATACCTCCCTCTGCTTCAGCAAGATGGCTAGAGGTCACAAAGAGTGGGTCCGTCTGGACATAGACTAAATCAAGATCCAGCTCGCTGCCATGAACGTTCCCTTCAATCCCGACGTGGAGGGTATCGTCGACAGCCTTCCTCCCTTCTCCTTTTGGAAGGGTGACATAAATCAGTCGCCACACGCCAAATGGTGGTTACCCTGACAGGGTAATGCTATCTTACGAGCAAAACTAGGAGCCGATCTGGAGGCGCCTCTTGAGGATTTTGTGTCTGATTTGTAAAGTTACATGAATCTGTAATTTTAAACTTATTTTCTATTGGATCTTTTTGTATGAACAATTTTATTTTCATTATGTATCACATGTTACAACAAATCATCCCAACAATACCAACAATCCATGTTTTAACCATGTAAATCAACTCCAAAAATAATAAACTTCACAAAACCAACATCCTTATAATTTCCCCAAGTAAGATAACCATAATCTGTGATCAAAACCTCCATACGTAAAACCACAGCTTCAATATAGATCGCGCACAACATGTAAATCAAACATGTTTATATTTTAAACCAAAAACCCATCTCTTTTTCGAAGATATCCAAAATCAAACATACCCAAGAACCTACACACACCAAACATTCCCTCACATAATATAGCAAATCATATAGGCCATATAAAATCAATCAAGACACTAAGAATCAGGACCAAGGTCATGTAAAAGAACATATAAGTCAAATATGTTCTTCTATGTAGACTAGTAAGACACACAAAATTACAATAATTAGAAAAAATATGTAAGTCAAACATATCCTTCCCAAAGGCGACCTCAAGTACATAAATCAAACATACCTAAAATCACAAAAGAACATGTTCCTTAACCAACCATTCATAAAAACCATAAAAATTATAAAGTGTTCCCAGAATTTTCATTATATATCATAAATAGGTATCCGCCCCAGAGGGTAAAATAGTGATTATCTGCCCCTGAGGGTAATAATTAGGGGTCCACCCCTGAGGGTATAATGAAATAGCTATCCTCCCCGACGGGTAATCAAACAACTATCCGCCCCTAAGGGTACATAATAAAACAAATATCTACCCCTGAGGGTACATGAATCAGCAACCAACCTGTGCAAGCATCGGTTTATAACAGAAATAAAAATATTATTACGAAACATGCACCCACCTCATAGACCCGCCTTTCAGGCGTAATATTTCTTCAAATGACAAATATTCCAGCTTAAATTCTTCAAAACACATAACCTCGTCTCATAACTTTTTCAAATACACCGCCATACGTTCCTCTTTTACCTCAAAAGACTCGTCAAACTGATGAGCTACCATTTGTGAGTTTGTATATGCTCTCACTTTCTTTGCTCCTAGGTCGCTCGCCATTCTAACACCTTGCAACACGGCCTCATACTCTGCCTCATCTGCTTTGAATCCCAATTTAATTGTAAAATTTGAATTCTCTCCTTCCGGGCTAGTTAAAATAATCCCCAATCCAGCTCCTGATACCATGGTCGATCTATCAGTATACAATAGTCATGCCTTTGTCTCGCCCTCTGGTTCAGATGGATACACCATCTCTTGCAAGAAATGTGCCAATACTTGTGCTTTGATTGCTGTCCGAGGATCATATACCACGTCATATTTCCTTAATTCCACCGCCCACTTCACCAAACTTCCGAACACATTTGAATTATTCAGTACCTGTTTTAGGGCCAGGTTAGTACGTACCTTCATCTTATGGCTTAGAAAATATGGTCGCAACTTCCTTGTTATATAGATTAGTGCAAAACCTCCTTTCTCCAACTCAGAATAATTCAGCTCGACACCCCTTAGCATTCTGCTAATATAATAAATAGGTTTTTGTGTACCCGCGTCTTTCCTGATGAGTACAGAACTCACCGCGACCTCTCCCACTGATATATATATGACCAGGTCTTCCCCCGGCATTGGCTTAGTTAACAGTAGTATCTCCGCTAGGTATTCTTTAAGCTTATCAAAAGCCTCTACTGCCTCCTTGGTCCATTCAAACTTGGACCCTTTTCTGAGTGCTCTGAAAAAGGGAATACCTTTTTTAGAAATAAAACGATTAAGACCTGCAACCCGCCCAGTTAATACCTGCACCTCGCATATCGTCCGAGGATGAGGCATCTCCAAAACAGCTCGCACCTTTTCAGGGCTGACCTCAATTCCTCTTTCAATCACCATGTGTCCCAGAAATCTCCCAGATTGCATGCCGATTGCACATTTCTTTGGATTGAGCTTCATTCCGTATTGTCTGAGTATGACAAAGATTTTTCTTCAATCTCCCACATGAGATTCTGCCTTCCTGCTCTTTACCAACATATCATCAACATACACTTCCATAGTGGACCCCAACAGGTCCTTGAACATTCTGTCAACCAGTCACTGATAGGTCACCCCTGCATTCTTTAAACCGAATGGCATAGACACAAAACAGTAAGTTCCCATCGAGGTGACAAAACTCACCTTAGGTTGATCCTCCTTTGCCAATGGTATTTGATGATATCCTTTTGAATCATCCATCATGCTTAATAGCTTGCATTCGGAGGTCGAGTCCACTAGTTGATCAATTCGTGGTAGCGGATAATGATCTTTCGGGGCATGCTTTATTTAGGTCAGAAATTCACATACATCCTCCACTTCTGCCCTGGTTTAGGTACAATTACAACATTGGATAATTATTCTGGGAATTGGATCTCTCGAATATGGTCTGCCTTTAATAACTTTTGCACCTCTTCCTCAATTATTTTGTCCAGTTCAGTCCCAAAATGTCTTCTTTTCTGCTTGACCGAACTCGCCTCTGTATCTGCATTCAAGTGATGTTGCGCGACCTCCGGGGATACCCCTATCATTTCTCCATCCCCAAAGGCAAAAACGTCTCGAAATTCCCTCACCATTGTTATCAGCTCTTCCCTTAATGTTTCTTTCATTTGAGTGCCTATCTTCGTGGTGTATTCTGGGCGACCTTCTTCCAATGAAATCTCCATCAATTCTTCATGCGGCCAAACAGAGTTCTCTTGTTCTTTCATCTTCTTTGCACTAAGCACACCTTCCTGCACATCTTCCCTCCTTTCTCGTTTGTTGTCACTCAAGACTTTTCTAACTATCATCTATATCATGACCTAGCGACATGATGCTCGGATACGACCTCCCCTACTTTATCTCCCACGGGATACTTTATACTCATATGATATGTAGATGTTATCGGCTGGAATACATTAAGAGCAGGTCGCCTTAATATTGCATTATATGTTGACCTCCCATGAATAATTAAAAACTTCAAATCCTTCTTTGCTTACAGTTTGCCCCTCCCTAATATCACTGAAAGTATCAGCTCACCCTCCGTAATAACTTGCGCTCCATTGAATACGTATATTGGTGTATTCATAGGTGGCACCCTTGTCTCCAGCTTCATTTGTTCTAGGCAATCCATATATATTATATATTATATTAACAGAACTCCTATTGTCTACAAAGATTCTTCCGACCTCATATCCTGCTATTTCAGCTTAATTTACTAACGCATCATTGTGATCTTCTTGTAGCCTGCGTCGTTCATCGGGACCAAAAGAAATGGTAGGTCCTAATATTTGAGGTCGCCTACTTATACTAGCGATCTCCCATGGTCCAGGCCGAGCTTATTTAGCTTGTTTCTTCTATGCGTTGTTCGTATCACCATCCATCAGCCCTCCCGAGATCATATTTATTCTCCCTTTATTTCCTCCAGCACTTCTTAGCTCATTCTGTCTTTGATTTCCCTATTGTGATTGTCTCTCGGCCTGATTTTGAGGAGGGCTCCTTGGAGGTCATGGGGGTAATGTTTGCCTTGGTTCTCTTGGTTCTCAATCATTGTATAGGGTCTCCTTTAAATGCCCGGCTTTTACAAGCCTTTCGATCTCCTCCTTAAGATGCCTGCACTTCTCCATGGAATGACCATAATTATTATGAAAAGGCAAAAGAATTCTGACTTGGATTTAGTGGGGAGCTGCGTACGAGTTTCTGGCCACTTTATGTCATTGGGTATTAATCGCTCCGTGATAGTAAACACCTTAGCTTGGGGATAGGCCAAAGGTGTGAAATCCTCGTCTCTCCAATCCCTCATATCTAATTTACGTGCCCCTCTTACACTTGTATTAGCAGTTAAGAGCCCACATACTACTCGTCTTGGTTCCCTTCTGGTCTCCGACCTCTTCGACATACTCCCTTTGGTCTCCGCGACCTCCACACCAAATCGTAAACAATGCTCTTCTTCAACTTCCTCTAATTGTATATATTTATCACATCGCTCCAAAATTTCATCATATGTACGCGCATCCTTTTTGACCTGAGACTTACGTAAATCCTCCCTCCTCAATCCTTGTTGTAACGCCCCTGCCTTCATTTTGTCTGTAGTTGTGGGTACCTCTAGTGTGGCGTTAGTGAACCTATTAATGTACTACTTCAAGCTTTCATCTGGTCACTGAACCATTGTGAAAAGAGACTGTACAGTCTTTATATGCTGCTTCACGCTGGAGAATTATTTTAAAAAGGCCGCCTACAATACCCGAAAACTAGTAATTCTTCCTCGCTCTAATTGATGAAACCATCTTTGCGCGATTCATCTTAAAGTAGATACAAAAGCCCGGCATGCCACAACATCCGTATATCCATGTAGGATCATCTCATTCTCAAAGAAATGCATGTGCTCGATCGAGTATATCGTCCCATGGTACTGAAATCCTAACGTTTTATACCCCTTAGGTAGCACAGCCTATAATATATTATCCGAAAAAGGATGCCCTTTCTCTTCACCAGGTTTGTCTCCTGCCACTTGTCTCTGCAGAGCTAGCAATGCTTCTTGCATATCCCAAAACACCTTATTGCTTGGCCCAACCTCATTCTCTCCATTTTCTTCAGGATGCCGACCTTAGTTTTTTTGAGATCTTTCCCTGGACTCGCCATCTGTGCTCGAGACTCCTAATTCATCATCTCTAGTGTATTTATTATATCGCCGACCTCGATATTTATAGTATTTTCGCCCTAATTTCAACTTTTTCCCTTTCTTATACTTGTACTTCTGAGTACGAGACTCCGAAGACGAGGTGGAGCTGGAGGAATCTGCATATTTTTGCTTGCTCGAGCTCCCCCTCCGCTCATGGGATAGTCTCCACGGTGGAGATTCTTCACTTCTTTTTTGTTTTTCTGTCATTGGTTTTTGCACACCCATTATTTGATTTATCAGCTTTCTCTTTTACCGTACCCAGCTCACCTACTAGATACTTGTTTAGATCTTCTTGTTTTTCCAGAGGTACAAATTCCATGAGCCCTTCCAAGAATATTTTATTGATTTTACAAGGCTTGTCATTAGGCAACTCTCTCCATTCCTTCGTCCCTATGTAGACAACTTTTTGTGCGATAACTTTCGGAGTTTTTTCTTGTTGCTCTCCTTTAGGTTCCTTTTCTTTCTATTTTTCTGGAGAGGGTGGTGGTGTGACCGTCAGATTCTGGATCGTTGGTCCTCCTGGGGGAAGTGTTAGTCCGTCTTTCATTTGCTCTCCTTTATCGATTTCCTTGTTCTTTTTCTTCAATTTTCTTGATCCAGGGCCAAAATCTAGGACCCTAGGCAGCATAGTTCTTTCCTTCATATTGTGTTTGCAAAGTTTCTCACATCTTTTGCTCAAGGACTCATTGTCCCTCTTTCTCACAAACGGCACCACTTAATGCGACCAAAAAGATTGGGTCACCAAGGATATGGGGTACTAACCTCAAATATGAGATTACCGAACTGAATAGCTTTAAATTACATCACAGCGACCTGATTGATCTGCAAGAGGCTCCTGGCGACCTGGTTAATCCTACAAAACATGCAAAACAACACCTCGGCCAAGACGGTGGACGTCCATGGCGAAGGTCCTCTGATGCTTAAGTTAGAGAGTGCGAGAGATATTTTGAGAGCTCAAACGTAGGATTAAATTAACTTAGAATAAGAGTGAGGCCTAAATTCTCTTTATATAGACAAGTGAAGTATTCCCCAAGCTAGGGGTACCTTCTCCCACTATAATTCCATATATACCGTAACCGACTTAGAATTAGGGTTTCTCATGTATGCTAAGTTTCCATAAATAATAGATCTCTCGCTAAATTACCAGAATAGGCCTGGGCCTGTGATTCTTTTATTATAGTCCGCTGGGACTCCACAATACCATCCATATTAGACCATTCTGGCCCAAAAATCATAAAGCCCAACACCCAGCGCCAAGATATCACTCAACGCCAAGCTGATAAAACCATAAGAGGTCGCTACCCTATATGAGAGCTCTTCACTCCCATACTTCAGGTCGCTACTTCTTAAAACAGCTCGCTCAACCCTTAGAAAGAATGCTCCTTCCAAGAAATGAGATCGCTTACCATAAATACCGGCATATTACTTGCATGAATATTTAGTGTCGTATTACAATCATTTCATCATTTACTTTATTTAAATCTTATTTTGTTAATTTGATTTGTTATTTAATTAGTATATAATTTATCTTAAATTTATATGCTTAATTCTATTTGGATTTTTATACTATTTATTAAGAGTGTATATTACCTGGACAGTGATGGATGCATTGATGATAATGTTGAATTCATTTGTTCATTTTTCGACCATTCATCACTCATTTATTTCCTTCCCCAATGTACACACTGAGAGTTCTAAGATATATTATCTATTCATTTTATTTAAATTTGAAAAAAGCAAAAGGCTTACCATGTTATCTTTTTATTTATTTGTTTTCTTTTCTTTGAAAAAGCTCTATATGGTCTCCAAAGAGATTTATGTTATTTATTTCTAATTCTTTTGTCTACTTTGGATCCAATAATAATGGTGTTGTCGATACAACAATTCAAAGAGATCGAGACTTGGATAATGGTCCTCAGCTATCTTGCTTCAGATTGAGATAATGGTTTAGTTTTGTTGATTCTGATGTAGCCGCATAAGTGCTTTCGTCTTTGTCGGGCTTGAGACGAAACATAATTGGTAGAGTGAGTGAGAACTTATTTACTGCCAATTTTTATGTGTTAATTCGAAGGTCTATGGTTTTGAAAATAAGTATCAGTATATGATGTTGTTTTCAATGTTAACCAACACTAAAACCAACATCAACCAGAGTTTAACTAAAAATATGCAGCGGCAGTTAACAAGTAAAAGTACTTGTGAACTTGGGTGTACAAACCCGAGAACTATATTACTTTCTTTGTTCACGATCAATACAAAAAGATAAGAAGTAATATATGAAAACTAAAGTATCAAACGCGTGATACTAAATACTTGTCGCCTAGATGAAAAGATCTCCTCCGTTGGTCACGCAACTTCGAAGTTCTTCTTAATTTCGGACAGTGGCTCCAAGTAGCTATGTTGCTGGTTATTTCAACCCAAAATATGATCGACGTCAAGAACAACGCCTGGAAACTTGAATACCTTCTTGACCTGCGCACAGAAACGCATTAGAAAGGACCACCGGGGGTTTTCTGGTGGAAACCTCTCCGATGCTTAAGTCAGTAAAGCGTATGAGGTTTCTCTTAGCAAGAAAGGAAGGAATGCACAAAGAACGACATACCTTTTTCAGCCTTGGGGGCTGAGATATTTATAGTTTCTCCTAGTGGGGACCCCAGCTGGGATCTCAGGAGCACACGCCGCGAATCACGGGCCGTTACGCAATCAATTCTGACAAGTGGTCCCACTTGTCTCTCTACTGGGAATCCAAAAAATAGGTCTTCCCCATTCCAGGTCTTCCTTTCTATATCGCCTCAGTATCGATACCGGGCTTGACTCAAGTCAGGTCTTTCCTAGTGGGGCGCTTTTATCAGCTCAGGAGAGATCAAGAGCTGTATCCATCTTTTCCCGATGTCCTGTTTTCCCAAGGGGCCTAGCCAGACCTTCGTTCAGACCAAGCTGGTCTCATTGTGTCCTTTTTTATTCCCGTTATATCAGACCAGGTCTACCCCAAATTAGGTCTGATCCATCTATTGCCCCATCACTGGTGTTCTTCCTTGTCGTGTGTCGCCTGCTGCTTCTTTCTCGTTGGTATATGTCGTGTATGAGAGATGTGTTCCTCTTGTGTTCTTGTCTTGTCTTAAATAGACAAGAGTCCTAGAGTCCTAAACTTGGTAGACAAGTTAAACAAGTCCTAAACACAATCTACGAAACTAAATAAAATCTTAGACACAATCTAGGAAACAAATCTAGAGCCCTAATTCTAGTTCCCTAATATATTTTGGGCCCAAGAAAGGCAAATAACAAAATAAGGAAATTCCATAAACAAATTTCCCAACAATCTCCCCCTTTTGCCTTTCCGGACAAAATAACCTAGACGCGCAATAAAAGTTCAAAGGACTAAAAACTCCCCCTAAACAAATACTCATTGTTTAGATCAAACAAACCACCCTAAATTAAAACTCCCCCTAAACAAATACTCATTATTTAGAACAAACAAACCACAAATCAATCAATGTCTCTAACTCCTTATCCAATAAATGGATCTAACTCCTTATCCATCCTCGTTCGCCCGCATCTTCTACATCTTCTCCCCCTTTTTGTTCTGAAAGAAAAAGGACCCCAACAAACGAGTCCCGGAGTGGAAAACTACTAGAGAAGAGAATTGAACGGTGTTGGAACCTGTGTTACCATCACCAGAACCAACACGGGAAGCACCAGCAGCTCGATAATTGAAAAATAGATCTTCAGCTAGCTTCGGTAGTCAAGAACTTCGTGGAGATTGGTTCCATGTCTTCAATCTCAATGGCCTGAGATGGAGCTTCATAAGAGTCATCAGAAGACTGCTTAGAAGCACCTAAGTGGACCGAGGTGCCTTCTGAACCTACATCATCAGAATTAGAGTTGGGAGATGAAATTGGAACAGCAACGGGTGATGTTAGTTTTGGTGACACAACACCAGAACCAACATCGACTTTCTGGACAGCTTTAGAACTTTTCTTCTTGGACTTTGAGTGGAATTATCTTATCATCCAGACGCACTGTCTCTTTTCGGTGATGAGTGGTTGACTTGGAGAACCTTGGATTTGGTGTGTGATGAAGAGTTTGACATCCTGCAAGAGATTGAAAACAACTACAAGGACAAGATCGGGTGCCGTAGGCAGTAAAATTGAGAGAGAAAAAGAGTAGAAAAAACTTAACTTCCCAATTTGGATAAAGAGTATGCGGTAGAAGTAGGAAGAGGATAAACAAAGCAAATTTAAAAAATAACTCCCCCACTCTCTCTCAAAATAAGACACAATCTCTATGCTTAAATAACCCACTATCTCTTATTTGGAAAATAAAAATCACAAATCTCAAATACAAATTAAAACCGAGATAGAGCTAGATTTTTATAAACCATCACCATAGTTGAACAAAGCCTTTGCAAAGCAATTTCTCACTCACCAAATTAACCCCTTATTACATGTCCAATCCTCCAATTTTAACACCAATGAAACACTTGGTTAGCAAGATTCAAAACAATATTAAGAGAATTCAGGAAAGACACAAGCACAAGCAACAGAACACAAAGCAAAATGCCATCTTCTAAAAGTATGAATGTCCTAATTGATGCCTAAAAATCATGACCTAAAAAGGTTTAAATTACAAATTATGGTTTTAGTGACTTGATCAGTGTTGGTTTTGATGACTGATGACATTATAACCAACATTACTTTCGGTGAAGTCAATGAAAATAGACCCCTTAACCCAAGTTAATGACTACGTCAAAATCACTCAATGAGGTGATATTTAAATATTAGATCCTTTTTAATCCATATTTTCTTCATCTTTTTATAGATTTGAAGAGAAATAACTTATCTTCAGCAATTGCCGTTAACACCTCTTGTTTTTGGACCTGGGAGAAAACCAGTTTCTGCGGGAAAGTTCCACAATCACCTAATTGAAGAGGTTAGTCTTTTTGTCATCACTTTTATTACAACACAAGATCTTATTGCACTTTCAACCAGACTTAATGCATTCAGATTATGTATGAGAAACAAAAATAAAAATGCATGCAAAAGTATACAGATGTTATGACTGATTTCAGTTTAGGGTGTCACAACATCAAAACCAACATTGACTTAAACAATGCACATACCGAGATCTCTTCTCAAACGAGAGAAGGTGTCTAAGACTAATGCCTTTGTGAAGATATCAGCAAGCTGATTGTCTGTTCCATATGCTCAAGGCTACTATCTTCCTCTCAACCAAGTCACGAATAAAGTGGTACCTTATGTCAATGTGTTTGATTCGTGAGTGTTGGACCGAATTTTTCGAGATATCAACGGAACTGGAAGTATCACAGAGCAAAGTCAATATTCTTCTATGTAGACCATAGTCCTCTATCATTTGGTTCATCCATAATAACTGTGTACAAGCACTTTCAGCTGCAATATACTCGGCTTTAAAAGCATCCTCTACACGCTTGGGCTCTGTTTTGGCAAGAAACAAAGACTCTCAAATTTTAGAACAGCTATTAGATAAGCAAACATACCTAACCTTTTATTTGAAGTTTATTTGTCGCTTTCTTGTAGTTCTTTCATCGAGATCTCCAATGATTTGGCTCATATGATGATTCTTCTGAATTCTTAAGGGAATATTTCTCTGATGTAAGTCAATTAGTTCGGCTGGATCTTCCATATGTGGATCAGAATCTGATTCTGGAGTAGCTTGAGTAGATGTTAGGTTTGATGTTGTGTTCCCAAAACCATCACCGATACCACATCACTCGTTTCTCCAGTTTCAACACCTGCACTTTCATCTACACCAACCGTGACATTATCTTGAGGATTTTGATCATAAACCAGATCATCATCCTCCGCAGGTTTAAAATCACTCATCAAATCCTCAAACTTGACGTTAACCGACTTAATCATGCAACGCGTTCTAAGATTAACCAGTCTATATGCATGACTATTTCGAGAGTATCCTATGAAAACACATTTATCACTCTTTGAGTCAAGTTTTGCAAGATGATTTCTTCCATTTAGCACATAAGAAATGTACCCAAAAATATGAAAATAACTCAAATTTGGATTTTTGTCCATCAATAATTCATAGGGAGTAACACAATACCCTGGTCTAAAATACACCTTATTAATTATATGGCATGCAGTGTTCATTGCTTCTGCCCAAAAATGTTTAGCAACCCCATTTGAAATAAGCATAGTCCTAGTCATTTCTATGAGAGATCTATTTTTCCGCTCGACTATCCTATTTTGTTGGGGGTGATGGGTGAAGAAAATTCATGAGTTATACCAACTTTGGAACAATATTTTGAAAAGAATGCATTCTCAAATTATTTCCCATGATCAGACCTTATTCTACCTATACTCACACCAAAACTTGCACACAACCTTTTTGCAAGTTTTTAAATGCTTCAAAAGTCTCAGATTTTTCTTTTAAAAACTCTACCCAAGTAAAGCGGGAAAAATCATCTACAATCATAAGAACATACCTTTTGCCACCAAGGCTCTCAACTTCAAGTGGTCCCAAAAGGTCCATATGAAGGAGTTCGAAACAATATGAGGTAGTGAGACTCTGTACAGTTGGATGTGGCACCTTGACTTGCTTCCCTTTCTGGCATGCCACGCAAACAGGAACAGTTTTAGTGTTGAGCTTAGGTAGTCCGATCACAGCATCCTTTTTTACCAATCTTTCCAACATATTGTAATTAACGTGTCTGAGCTTTTGATGCCACACCTCGGCATCACTCAGTTGGGACAGCTTGCAGAACATTTCGCCATTAATTTGGTAGCAGTTGTCGGAGGTCCTATAACCAGTAAGGATGCAAGTTTTGCTCTCATCATAAACTTCACATTTTTCATGAGTGAAACTAACACTGAAACCACCATCGCACAGTTGTCTAATGCTTATCAAGTTCGTCGTTAAGCCTTCAACAAGTAACACGTTCTCGAGCTTTGCAATACCAGGGACATGAAGAGTTCCTTGGCCAATAATTTGGCCATTTGCAACTCCGCCATACTTCACCTTTCCTCCATGAAATTTGACAATATTCGAGAGGAGATCTTCCGAGCCGGTCATGTGCTTAGAGCATCCACTATCAAAATACCAGGCTCCAGGGATGTGAGACTTCAGAGAGGAATAAATCATGTTGCATTTGATCTCGTTCTTTTTGACCCAGACCTGCTTGACTCTGGTGTTGGGAACACAGAAACTGTCACGGAAACCAACACGGATCCCATCAAACATGTTCGACATTTTAAATTGATTTTGTTTCCCAATAAGCTTCCAGCAGTATGGTCGAATGTGCCCAGGTTTACCACAGTGATGGCACACATATTGTCTTCTTCTCCTCTTGTGGCGTTTGGTTGACTTCACCTTTTGACTTGAATCTGGCTTTTGAACAGGTTTGTATCCAATCCCATGTTTTGAACAATCCGGGATACTCGATTCCAGAATCTCATCCACCTTGGCCTTGCCCTTATTGAGGTTTGTGAGGGTTTATTGGACCTTCTTCAACTCGGTCTTTACTCGTTCTAGCTCATCATCCTTTTTGGTGAGGGATGACTCACAAAGGGTCGCGATCCCGCGAGGGTGAGCTAACCCAAAAAACCCGTCCTCAGTTCAATTATATTCAGTTGGTCATCCTTTTCCTCAGTCAGTTTATCCACCTCGATCTTAAGATCTTTAACTTTGAGTACTTATTTTGCCCAACTAACAAATAATTGTTTATACTCAATACTCAGCTTCTCGTACTCGTCAAGAAATTTATCATCCTATGTATCCATAGTACCTATACAAGTAAGGATCAGTACTTAAAAGGTTAAGTAGCCCACTCTAGATGTCAATTGTTAATTCGAAGGTCTATGATTTTGAAAATAAGTATCATTATATGATGTTTTTAATGTTAACCAACACTGAAACCAACATCAACCAGAGTTTAACTAAAAATATGCAGCGGAAATTTAAGCTCAAGAACACAGCAATTTAAATTCAGTTTACAAGTAAAAGTACTTGTGAACTTGGGTGTACAAACCCGAAAACTATATTACTTTCTTTGTTCACGATCAATAGAAAAAGATAAGAAGTAATATATGAAAACTAAAGTATTAAACGCGTGATACTAAATACATATCGCCTAGATGAAAAGATCTCCTCCGTTGGTCACGCAACTTCGAAGTTCTTCTTGATCTCGGACAGTGGCTCCAAGTAGCTATCTTGCTGGTGTTCTTCCTTGCCGTGCATCGCCTGCTGTTTCTTTCTCGTTGGTATATGTCGTGTATGAGAGATGTGTTTCTCTTGTGTCCTTATTTTGTCTTAAATAGAAAAGAGTCCTATAGTTCTAAACTTGGTAGACAAGTTAAACAAGTCCTAAATAAAATCTAGGAAACTAAATAAAATCTTAGACACAATATAAGAAATAGATATAGAGTCCTAATTCTAGTTCCCTAATATATTTTGGGACCAAGAAAGGCAAATAACAAAATAAGGAAATTCTATAAATAAATTTCCCAACATTATGCCCAAGCGCTCTTTTGATTTTATGAAAAATGAGATGGAATTTGTAGGAATTCAGTTATTTTTTTGGGTCCTTTTCATCTATTATTATACGCTCCATCAATTTTTTGGCCATATCATTAGAGCATCTCCAATGCAACAATGTTGAAAGTGAAAAAATTGACACATGACATTCAAATGATTATGTGGCACATTAAATGCTTGACATTGACAAGAGCAATGTTAAATTCTAGACATTACTCTTCACAATGTCTACAATTAATATTAAATATATCATCCAATCATGTTATTTCTCTCTCTTTATTTTTTTTAAAAATAAATAAAATAATTATCACATATATAAAATTAACATTGATGTATTGGAGAACTTTTTTTATAAAATGTTAATGTCATTTGTCACATAGGTTCTTTTAACACTATTGCATTGGAGATGCTCTTAATATTACTCTGTGAAGTAAAGCTACAGACCAAACTTATTATGATTTTACCCAAGAAGAATGCGTCTTAGATCATACTACGTTATTTGATTATTTTCATAAATAATTGGTGTTTTTTAAAAGAGTTTATAAGCTCCAAAAAAGAGTGCCTCCACCCTAAGTTATTCTGTCAGAATATAATATCTCATTAACTCATTTATTTTAATGTGTACAAACAAAGTGAAGACATTTTTTTTAAATCCAAATATTTTAAATTATTTTTTTAATAAGATCTATTAGGTTACTAACTCTCAAAACGTCCTTCTATTATTATTATTATTATTATTATCATTATTATTATTATTTTCATGATTGTTTTATATGCGATAATCGGCTCACTAATCCAAGATTTATTTTATTGATCAAAACATTCATGAATGGAAAATTCTAGTCGGACCGGTAAAAATGTGTTTGCTTCCATTGATGAGTCTAACGCCTTTTGACGTTAAGATACCTTTCAAGCTTTACCGAAGAAAATTTTCGCTCATGATTTCTTATGCGATGACGATAAACACGAGTCGTGGTCAATCCCTGACAAGCGTTGAACCCGAGTTCAGTCATGATCGAATATATGTTGTTTATCGCGCATCACCAATCGAAATGGATTGGAGATATTAGTGTGCGGTACTGGTGATGACCATGGCTCAAAATAAAACATGACCAATAATTTTAAGTGCAATAAAATATTAAATAATATATAGTTTTAACGTTCATGTATCAATGTGGATTCTCTCTCTCTCTCTCTCTCTCTCTCTCTCTCTCTCTCTCTCTCTCTCTCTCTCTCTATATATATATATATATATATATATATATATATATATATATATATATATATATATATATATAAACACTAGTGCTTAACCTATGCGATGCACGGAACGAATTGAAATAGATGGTGTAAATTCATTCGATGTAAAGTGTAATATTATTAATTTATTAATGTAATATAATAACTTAAAATACTCAAGTCACGATTTGGTCAACACGAGCAAATTTAAAACAAAGGGCGTGGATATACGCACCTCGTTTTATTTATTAGTTTACCCTACTAAAAATGTTATCACAAAAAATGTCAATATTATCCTTAAACCCTACACCGCTCAATACCTTCATCTTATTTTATTGGCATTTTTTGTTTGATTTTTTTTCTTATTTGGGGTGAACTCATTAATAGACGGGTGCCTATATCCGCGCCCTAAAACAAATTAAAGGTAAATAACTCCACATTTATATATTATGAAACAACTTTTTGCATACTACATTATACGTCAAATTATAGTTTAACTCACATGACAATAGTTTTAAAGCTCTTCCATTTAGTTAGTCGCGAAATAATCATATTAGTCACTTTTATTACAAATCATTGAGTCAATCTCCTTGTTTAGTCTTTGTATCAAAGACAAAGTGAAAATCTTATAATAAATTTAGGCTTTTCTAATTATCGGTATCCGTTGTACTTGTTTGTCAACATGTACACGAAAGTTTATCATTAAATTATGTCATAATTCAATCACATCAATTTGTTTGAGTACAACTTAAGTACAACTGAATAATCTAGTTGTACTTTAGTCGTACTTTGTTGTACGTTTTATTTTAGATATAATTTTATATCAACATAATTATACAATTATTAAAAAAACTTTAACCAATAAAAATATAATACTTGTAATATAAATTTGAAAAAAATATATAAAATCAACTAAATAAATACAAGAAATTGTATTTAGATTTAATATATATAATATATATATAATATATAATATTATATAATTATAAATATATATATTAATTAAATTAAAATTAAAAAAATCACAAAAATCATACATATTATAAATAATATAAAATAAATCCTAAACTATTTTAAATTGGATTAAAATATATGAATTCTAAATAATTATTTAATAATAAGAAAAAACAAAGAAATGTTATAAATAATAAAATAAATCATAAAATAATATGAAATATGTTAAATATATATAAGAAATATATTTTATATACAAATACTTATCAAATAATTTAAAAAATATAAATATGAAGATAGTAATAGTTTAAATAATATAAAATAAATCTTATTTCACAATAATTCTATAGAATAAATTAAAAATAATTTAAATCCTGAAATAATCATTTACTAAATCTAAAAGTAACAAAACACACTTAAAATGCTATAAATAATAAAATAATCAGAAAAATATGAATTTAGTTAAATAAATATAACATATATATTTTAATTATAAATGGTTCTTAATAATTTCTAAAATGAAATAAAATATAAATATAAATATTATAGTATAATATAATAATACAAAATATGAAGTTATTTTGAAATCAGATAAAAATATAATAAAATTATCATTAATTTATAAATATTTATTTTAAAGACATTGAAAGAATAAATTTACGATAGTGATAAAGTAAATTAAATAAACATATAATAGTTAATTTTAAATAGTTTTTATCTGTTGAAAGTTGATAATAAAATAATAAAAAATATCAAGAAGTTATAAAATATAATAAAATAAATCTTAAAATTAACCATCAAGTCAGTTGATGAACCCGATAATAAATTAAAATTTATAAATAGATTTTAATTTATATGAAGTAATTATATAACCAAAAGTAATAAATCATTTATGCGTGAATTTCTAACGTTAAATACTTAAAGTCATAGTAATTAGTCACAAACTATTAATATACAAACGTTCATAAATATTTATTTACTTAAAAAAATAATAATAATGTATTGAGTTTTTTATATTATGCGATTACATAATCATTTTTTTGTTCTACCCACAATAATTTTGATTTCAAATTTTAATCAAATAATTGTATACAGTTATTTACCTTTCACTTAAGTTCATAATATAATTCTTTATTTTTTTTAGGAAAACTAAAAAAAAAAGTGTCATTGTCAAGCTTGTAACACGCTTAGGGTCAAAGTTTGGGTCATCCGAGTTTTATTCGAGTCACAAATAGAAAATTGAAAATATGACACTATTAGGTTTGTCCTCGTAGCACCTAGTCTAGTTAACAAATAAAATTATGGAAGAAAAAAATAAGTTTTTGTTACTGATTATAAAGTATTTTTTTGTCTTCGTTGTATTTATTTTATAGTTGTACTCATACTATCTGTTTGTTTTTTTTTAGTTCAAAAAATTATTAAATAATTTTTAAAATCAATTTATAAATTTTTTTATTTTTGTTATTCATTTTATTTTGTTCCCAATTTTTTTTATTTTATATTATATTCCTTGTAATTTTTGTTTTTTTTATTTAGTTAATAATTTTCTATAATCTAATGGTACTTTTCTTGTAGCTATGAATTCATATTTAAATTTATAATATTGGTAATTTTTTGGTTTGTTTTCTATATTTTTGTATTTATTAAATAACTATTTTTAATTTATTATAACTTATTATATTTTATTTATAATAAAAATAAATTTATTTGATATCATTTGATTTACTTTTTCGAGCTTTGTGAATTTATAAACTAATTTAATTATAAATTCTATTTATAGATGTACATATTTATATTTATATTTTATATTTTAGATTTCTTAATATATATATATATTATATATATATATATACTATATATATATATTATAGTATATATATATATATACAACACCACACACACAATATTTTTGTAGTTTCTATTATTATTTTTTATTTTATATTATATTTTTATCGATTCTCTTTTTTATTTTTATATTTATTTAATAATTTTATGGAATCTAATTATGAATTTTTTGAGTTAATTTAACTTATTTTATGAATTTTTTCTTTAATTTTCAGTTTTATTTTCATATTAATAAATAAATATTTATAGTTTAATTATAAGTTATTATATTTCTATCTATATAATTTTATTAATATTTTCAATTTTATTTAAAGCATTTGAAAAATATTTATGTTTTACTTTTATTTTTTTTTGATTTTTTTAATTTATTAACTAATTATTTAGATTTACTTATATATATTTTTTAAATAATTTTTTATATTTTATATTTCTTCAAAAAAACTATATTATTTTTTTTCTCATATTTTATTTATTATTATACATAATTCTTTCTATATATTTAATATTTTCTTTACATAAACCATAATCTTCAAAAGAATATTTACATAAATAATTATATAAATACATAAATATGTATACAACAAATAGTAAGTAAAAATGGCGGAAAAAAATTTGATGAATATTTTTAGAAATGCTAGCATTTGTGTAATATATATATATATATATATATATATATATATAGTATACTAGGGGTGAGTTCACATGGGAACTAATCTTTGTGTGGGAACTAGAAACCTGCTATATTACATAAGAATGTTATATTAATTTATGAATTATGGTACATGTTAATTAAGATAATAGTAAAAATGAAGGGAACATAATAATAGCAATGTTAAAATATAAGTAAACATTTTACATTATTTAAATTAGCATCACATATAATGTAACATTAGCGGTTTGCTAAAATTTCCACCTAGGGAATTGGTTCTCACATAAATCTAATCTCATTATATATATATATATAGTATATATATATACTATATATAGTATGTATATATATAGTATATATAGTATCTAATATATATATATATATATATATCACGAGGAAAAGAAACTAGTTTTCATATTATTAATTATTTTATTTTCAGTATAAACTGAATTCATATTTATTTAAGGAAATTTAAAAGATTTCGAGAAATAGTTGATAGCTATTTAAAGGTACCTCTGTCTTTATATGATTATCAGAATTATATAGATGTGCACCAATTTCCAGCTTTTCAAGATATTTGGGGTCTATTCAGGCTGAAGGAGTTGATATCATATTTATTTGAAATAATCCACTGTTTTCTCTCGCTCTCCAACGAATTTTTTTTTTTTTTTTTTTTTGGAACTTGTATATTGCTATAGAATTTTGAAATGCTATTTTTTTGAGATGAGAACTTTTTATTGATTATCATCACTCTTTTTATTTACTTATTTTTACTATTTTTAATTGGGAGATTGACTAATAAATACAAACATTATACATCTCTATCCACTAATTTTACACTTCCTTTTTGTTTTCCCATTAACTATATTTTGGACAAATCTGTCAGAAATACCCCCGTATACCCAACCCACCTCCTCCCCTCTAAGCATAAAAATATAATAATAATAATAATTGGACACCGGTACAATGTGACATGAATTGAGAGTATGATATTTTTTGAATGTTTCAAATATGCCACTAATAATTATTAACGAATTTAATCTAAACGTTAAAATATAAAATAATTTAATAATAATATGTAATCTCCTACCTCTCCCACAAACTTTGACGTCGATTTCGTCTAGCTCCGACGTTCATTTAATCTAAAATTATTATCATTGATTTATGTTATCATCCTGAGTTTGACCTAAAAATTTTAAGTCAGTTTGAAATTCATTTGTCTCGTTAAATTGTCAGTCAATTTTTTGATTTTTCATAATTTTTTACATAGAAGATCAAAAACATTAAGCGTCAATAACGGTCATATCTACATCTGATTATCCTTAAATTTTTACCATTTATGTCTATTATCATTTAGAGTCTACCTAAAAAATCTGAAGTCAACTGGTTTTCCCCATCGAATCGCCAGCAAAAGTTTTGATTCTACAGTTTTTTACACAAAAAATCAGAAACTTTTTAGCGTCGGTCTGGCCTACTCTGATGTCCATTTAACTTGAAATTCTTACCATCAGTTTTTGTTATCATATCGAGTTTATCTACAAATTTTCAAGTCAATCAAACTTGTTTGCTCTATATTGCCAGTCAAAGTTTCAATTTCAAAGTTTTTTTTTTTTTTTTTTTGCACATAAAATCAGAAACTTTAAACATCGATTTCAGCCATCTTCAATGTCCGTTTAATTTGAAAATCTTACCATTAATTCATGTTATCATTGGCGAGCCCACCTGCAAATTTTAGGTCAATTGTCGGTCAAAATTTTGATTTTCACACTTTTTTTCACACAAAAAAAATTTAGCAAACTGCGGCGTCGATTTCGGCCAGCTGCGACATTTGTTTAACTTGAAATTTGTCTCATTGGGTTCCTGTTATTATTTGGAGTCAACCGGTCTAGCCTTGCCACCAGTTGCCATCATTTTTGATGAGATCAAAAATCCTTGATCCACCACAAGTTCGATGTTCATCGATATGGTTACCACAACCAATAATACTAAGATTGCCGCATACAATAATGAGATTATTATCAGCTATGATAAGATTACCACAACCAATAATTTAAAACTTAACACAGTAGATAATAAATTATCACAACCAATAATACTAAGGTTACAACATACACTAATGTAATCTAAAATTACCACAACCGATAATAAATTACCACAACTAATAGTACTAAGATTATTACATATAATTATTATATTATCATTATCAGTAATTGTATTATCTGCACCAAACACTAGTACCAGTAATCTTCTTATTATCATTATCAGTAATCTTATATAATCATATTATTAGTATTAGTAATCTTATTACCAATAGTAGGGAATCTTAACATGTCATTTGCAAGTAGAACTTTTTAATTCCTATAAACACTCCCATAATCTTAGGGTTCGAATTTAAACTTACCCAAATATAAGAGTTATTGGTAATACCCCAATGGGGTGTTTATACAAAAACTCTACAAAAATAATTGATTTTACAACAATTGGGATCTATTAATTGGATACCAACATCCATGGCACTAGTACTTCTCAGCAGCATAAGTTACTAAACTTTACAGAAGATTATTACAAAGAAACAAATGAACAACAAACATGAGCCAAATATTACAGAAAATAGCAAACAATGATAAATTTTCAAGCTCAATCCTCCAGAACTTGTTGTCATGTAACAGTTGTCTGTCTAAGAGCTAAAAGTGTCGTTGAAAGTTTCATTATTACTATGGCATAGTTTGAAAATTGCTTCATTAAGACTCCGAACGAGCTCGTTTAGCATTTGTATGTTCTTCTCGTGTGATAAGATAATCTGGCAAAGTGAGGCCTTATTTCATTTCTTCAACTCTATAGAAGCCAAAAAAAAAAAAAAAACAATCAGCATGCAACAAAAGTAACCAAACATGCTATGCCCAATTAAATACACATATCTATGTTGCTTTTTTTTCTTAGTTTTGTCCACTTCTATTCGTCCGAACGACTTATACATATCATACCATCACAAAAATCGCAATTGGGACACAGAAATTGTGAAATTTAATGTTCTACCACTCCAAAAATGATGAAAAGTATGTAATCATCCACCTCACGACCCAAAAGGAAACAAAGATGAAAACTAATTAGAAAAGCAAGGAAACAACTATTGATTTTTGTGGTAAAGAAAACAAGAACCATAGGAGAAACAATAAATCTCATACAAACATTTCTGAAACATCTCCAAGATTTTGAGGGCAATGATCCTACCAAATCAATAATAGAATCTAGAATGTTCACAAAAACAACACACTTCGTCAGTCATCTACACACAAAAATCAAACATAAGTACCAAAAAGTCCAGAAGCAGATGGCACTTCAAAAGATCCTCGATTACTGTTAGTGGCCCCTTCATTGACGATCTTACTCTTTCTCCTCTCCACTTGTTTCGTTCCTATAAGTCAAAATCTCATATATTCATAAAACAAATTAGAAACATATTCCACCAATAGGTGATACCCCCTGGAAAATGAATTCCAACTTAGCAAATTATAATCGATTAAACAAACTTGGTGTCAAAATAAACTTTTTGATTTCACATATCTCTTATTTAGAAATAATTATATATAGGTTAAGGAGGCATGGTGTTTCTTATATAACAATAGTTTCATAATAATTAGGGAAACAATGTTTCTTATATCAAAAGATTGCATAAACAGCCATTGAGAGGACTTGCTGCTGCCCAGCTTGAGAAATTTAGATTGCATAGTTAACTCGGCTCCAATTATCTTCATAACCCTTCTTATCATCCCCCCAGTTTCAATCACCTACAAGTCCATACTTTATGAATTTTATCTTCTTCTTTTTTTTTTATTACAACTTTTTTTTGGCATTAGTAGCCCCCAATTTGTGGCATTTAAATTATCCCGGCTAATTGTGAGATTAGTATCTGATTATTCTATTAATGTAAAAAAATTATTAATAATAATATTGGCTTTATAAGGCCTGATATATGTGTATTTCCGACCCCTAAATGGGTTTAGCGCTGCTCTCTGCGGTGTTTTTTTTATTTGTTTGTTCAATAAAATAGGTGTAATATATATGAATATTTCGTATAAATGTCTTCTACTTTATATTTATTGGTCATTTTTTCTTTTTAATATTCTTAATTTTTGTGTATATTTTTAACCTATTTCTTAATTATATCTATATTAATTAATAATCTGTAATCAACTATTATAATTAACTAATTTAACAAAAAATAATTTAAAAACAATTATACTCCTGCAACCCATAATAAAGAGTCAACCTTTTCATTTTGAGAGGGTCCTTTGACATGTCTAGTCCCACCACGCTTGTTGTATGCCTCTCTTCCTTTTCAAATGATGCGAATCTTTTAATTTATGTCTCAAAGACTTGAGCAATTCTTTGTTGATTTATTGAGTAAGTTTTTTTAATTAACCACCATCAAAAGAATATGTGTTGATACAACATTCAATATTCAGGTCGGCATTCACGTAGGTTGTAGGTCTATAAGGCGACCTCTCCTATAGATGGGGCGAGCTGCAGGTAAGGGTGGCGAGCTCTTATGGGAAAAATGGTATGATAATAGCTTGGTATTGAGAGCTGGACTTTTTGGTTAATAGGATGTGGTCCCTGGTGGGATGATATGGATAGTATGGTATGGGGCTCTAACGGAATGGTATGGTTATACACCTATGGTTATTATGGTAATTTAACAAAATATGAGAGTTCTAATATTTATGGTAACTTAGCATATAGGAGGACATATAATTCTAAGTCGGTGGTTAATTATGGAATTATGGCATGAATAGAAGATGGGAACCCTAGATTGAGAACACGTCACTTGTCTATATAAAGAGGACACAGGCCTCACTTCTATTCTAAGTTGATTTTATCCTACTTTGAACTCCCGTATATTCATTACTATAAAGGGAACTGGCTTAAATATCAGAGGGCCTACGACGGGGTTGTCTGGCTTGGGTTTTGTTTTGTAGGTTGATAAGGTCGCCAGGAGCCATCTGGAGGTTGATCAGGTCAGCAAGAACAATTTTAAGGTCAACGTTCTCTTTTCTTGGTGAACCAATATATTTGGTCGCATCAAGTGGCGCCATCTGTGGGGATACGAGTGACATCAAGTCCTTGAGCGAAAAATTTGAGAATTTCACAAGACATGAAAGGAAAGGATATCATACCTCGAACTTTAGATTTCAGCTTAAACGCAAGCAAGACTAAAGATATGGGCAAGAAGAAGTAGTTCGCAGAGGAACAAACACTGCAGTGAAAGGTAGGGGGAAACGACCATAAAGACACCACCACCACCATCGCAGAAAGAAAAAGAAAAAATGTCGAGAAAGGGGAATAAGAATAATTCTCTTGAGATAGTTATGGAAAGGATGGTTAATATCGGGACCAAGGAGTGGGATGAGTGATCGAATAATTCTTAGCACTCTAAGAAATCTTCTCCGCAATAGTACGGAGTCGTTGGTAGAGAGGTAAGTTTTCCCGAGTCGTGTCTCCCGAGAATAGATATTATCGGCGGTCGGTGTTTTTAATTAATCTCTTGTTAATCGAAATTACACTAATCTAAACTAAGAAAGTATTAAGTCATTGGTTTGGTTTGAGTTTTGAATTTAAAAGAATGATTTATATGAAAATAATAAAAATGAGGGTTTAGGGTGTTCGATTCGTCTCCACGATCAATCGGTTTTTGCCGAGCACTTAATCCACGATTCGGGGTTATCAATCCCAAATTGTCGACCAAGTGTTGGGGTCGTTAATCCCAATTCTCGACAAGCTCCGAATAATGGCTCTAAACGAACCTTGACCCTAAACCCATAATTACTAGACTACTTGCATCAAATGTAAATTAAAACTTGCTTGAGAGTAATCAATTTTAATGACATTAATTAAACCTAATTAAAAACCTTAAATAAATTAGAACTACTAAATTCAAGAAGGCTTGAAATTAAAAGAAAGACATGGAGGGAAATTAAAATCATTTGAAATTAAAATTGATTAAAAGCATTAAATTGAAAAGAAAGTCAAATCACCAAAGGGGAAAGCTTCATACATCTTTCAAGAACCCAAGAGTTTGTTTAGACTAAAGAGGTAAAAAGCTTCAAACCAACATCCATGGAGTTTTGAAAGAAAACAAAGGCAAGAGGAATTAAATTGCAAGAACAACAAGACAAACTAAATCTAACAACATACCCTAAGCAAATTCAACTAACAAACACAACACAACAACATGAACAATAAATCAATAACTAAGAATAAAAGTAAAGGGAAAGAAAACTACCAATTTCATTGAACACCAAAAGTTTCATATCTATTACAATCTTCCAAAAGCAACCAAGAACCACAAGTGAAGGATATGTCACCTTCTCCCACACTTGCTAACAAGACCTTAACCTAACTAATCTAACTACTTAAGCTAAACTAACCTACATAAGCTAAGAATTAAGCTAGGGTTTTACATTGCAAGAGAAAGGAAATTCTTGGAGGAGATGGAACTAGGTCCAAAACCAAAAAGGAAAGTTGTTTTTCTTGTGGATAATGGGTGGGAAGCATCCATAGGTCAATAAAGGGAAAAATGGTCCTTTTTCCGCCAAAATCACACATCCTCAGCATTTCAGTCGATCGACTGGAAGTCAGTCGATCGATTGACTTGTTCGAACGCCCCAAACTTTCTGCCGAGCAGTCGATCGACTGACAAAATCACGGAATTAGCCAATGATGTCTTCATTTGAAATCTATCCCTTCCTCTTGGATTTCATTTGGCGTTTGATTTGTGTCATTTGGAATTTTCCTCCGAGAGTTATGGGCTCCTCACCCAAACCTGCCACAAGCGAGGCCACGGCGAACCGTCTCCACTTAAAGCTGCTTTTTACCATTTTTAAACTCAGAATTTGGGATTGTTGTAAACATAAGAGTTTTAGACATTTCTCTCAGATTTCCAATGATATAAGGTGGAGGTAAATGGCACAAGTGGTTCTGGAGTTATGCTTGCATTACGACAACTGAGACATCCACCGAGGGAATGCATGAGGTGACAATGAAAATGGCCACATTTCTCGTCATTTCCGGTCGATCCTCGCACCAAAGATATGTCGTGGATTGGCAATGAGTTCCTCGGGTTTGAATCATCTTTCGGCCTCATCCCGGGCCCACTTTGACCAAAGTTGACCTTCAAAACAAAAACTAATAAAAAACTAAGAAAATATAAGAAAAACTACTAAAAACAAAGAAAACACTACAAAACCTAAAATGATGCAAAATATGTCAATTGAACTCCAAAACCATATAAATAAAATCAAATCACGCACAATTGAGCCGCAAAGATATAACAAAAATACGTACACAAACGTGCAAATCAACTACCCCACACTTAGAATGATTGCTTGTCCTCAAGCAATTCTAGAATTACGAAACTACCCCTGGATGATCCTAAATTAATGCACAAAAAAAACTAATTCGAGACGTCGCATGCTACAATGATTGTTAGCTTGATCAAAAATGACGACAAGGAAAGTTTAGATCGACTCCCGAAACCTAAAAGTACTAGGTAACCCTCCAAATCGGTCCCCTCGTCCTTGCCCCAGCTAAGGTCTATCCACGGTCGAACCGTTAATCGGCTTCCTACTAGCCCCGATGTCCACAACTCTCTTTAACAAACAAAATCTGAAAAAAGGAAAAAAGAGGAGTTTATTACGTTATAACTACAAGGATTTATAACTTATCCTTGTTTATTCATCATCTTTTCTCTTTTTTTTTCTTCTTCTTTTTTTTCGGATTTTTTTTTTGTTTTTTTTGTTTTTGGTTTGGTACCCAAGAAGATGAGGCACTTAAGTACAAGAGATATATAAAGAGAAATCAACAACTCCAATCGTACGTTGCTACTAGCAACTTACAATATTTTCGATCGAGCACATGGAGCAATTGACGACTCCAAAATACAAAACAAAATCCTATAAAGAGTGTTCGACGACGAGGCTAGTTGAGGCACTAGTTCCATATGAGCTCAAGGATAGCACGAAGCTAAAGCCGAACAAAGTTCCCAACGAGTCAAATTACCTAAGTACACTAAATCCGATCGAAAATCTAAACTCCTAAGCAATTCATCAAAACCGCGTCACTTRGRRAAGGTTCCAAGCAAAAATAACACACACGTTACTCAAATTAACACAAGCAAGCATGAATCAACTTAAAAAATCCTAAGACGAACCCTAACCACCACCCCACACTTAAAACCTAGCAATGTCCTCATTGCATATTAAGCTAGAAAAATGCGGTAAAAAGTGTAAGGGAAAAGGAAACGCCCCTATCTCCGAGCTTGTGGTGACGTGGTCGTGCATAAGTCCTCTCCGGGAGTTGAGTCAAGCAACCTACAAGAAACAAACCACACGGGGGGTTGCAAAAATAAAATACGAATAAAAAGTTTTTTTTTTTTAATTTTCTATTTTTTTGGATTTTTTTTCTTTTTTTTTTTACAAATTGGGTTGCCTCCCAATAAGCTCTACTTTAACGTCTATAACTCGACGGTTTATACAATTGACGCTATCCGGGATCCAAGAAGAGGTGGCGATCGTGCCACGCCTTGGTGTTCTCGAGTAGACACACCGGGTGACAAAAATCACCAAGGCGGGCACGTCGGGCAAGCCGAAAGGTCGAACTATCAAAAGAGCGGGCTTGCTTCGGGGGTCGGAAGAGGGAGTAATCGACCACCCAAATGTGATCGGCCCAAAATGGGTCGACGTACTCCTTCGTCTCCCCGACCGTCATCTCTTCTCCCTCCCCCGCTCCCTCTTCCACCATCACTTGTTCGAGTAGACAAACGGCGTTGGGTGGTGGTAAAAGAGGCTCGATCAACTCCACATCCTCCAAAACCGGCACAACTTCATCATCCTCGCCAAAATCAAGTAAGATCGACAATCCAAGTGCCGTTGGAGACCCCAAAAATAATCCCCCCTCACGTTCCTCTACAACTTCTTCACAAAACACGAGAGGGGTAACGCCGATCTCCGAACCTTTCTCCTCACCCTCTATCTCCACCTCCGTGCACACCTCTTTCAAAAGACCGTCAAAAGTTGAAACGCCATCAATGATCGTGGGATCCACCACATCAAAAGTGGGCATGTCGTCAAAACGAGGTTGTTTGAGCTCGTCCACATCGTTGGCAATTTGCTCTACTTGAGACTCCATGCGAGCAAGGCATTCATCCAATTGACGAATCGCCTCCACGAGCTCGGATGAGAGAGACTCAAAGTTCGGGAGTTGGGGCATAGACGAATCTTGAAAACATGAGGTATAAGGGTCATCGCTCTAAGTGTACGAGCTCGAGGTAGGTAGATTATAAAAATCGTAGCTCCAAGAATATGAATCATGAATTGGTGGAGCATACGAGTCAAAGCTCGTGTAAGAAAAAGGCGGGGCGAGTTGAGCATATGGATAGTCAAAACCCGGATCATAAGGATCACGAGTCGGTGTATACGGATCCATGCTCGGGTTATGAGGATACGAAATCGGTGGAGAATAAGAAGTGCTTGGGCTGGAATAATCAAAAGAGGGGGCCCATTCTTCACCGATCAAAGCGTACGGGTCATCGTAAGTCAAGGGGACTCGATAGCTTGGGGGAGTGGTGTACGGGTTTGGATACTTGGGAGTTTGGATGTAAGGGTTTGGATAATTGGGAGTTTGGATATAAGGGTCGTCGTATGGCAAACTAGCTCGGTAGTTTGCCATACTCGTCCAGATCAATCGAGCGGCGGAGGTATCATTTGATCGTCATGAGTGTAGGCGGGCGGCATCGGGCTCCCCGAATGAGTACCTTTCAAACACAACACTCAACAAAGGATTACGAGCATCGAAAGTAAAATAACAATTTAAACTAACTACTAAATAAGATAACAAGAGAAATAATTAAAAACACCTTTTGCCTTAATCTATCCCCGGCAACGGCGCCAAAATTGGATCGAAGAATTCTTAGCACTCTAAGAAATCTTCTCCGCAATAGTACGGAGTCGTTTGTAGAGCGGTAAGTTTTCCCGAGTCGTGTCTCTCGAGGATAGATATTATCGGCGGTCGGTGTTTTTAATCAATCTCTTGTTAATCGAAATTACACTAATCTAAACTAAGAAAGCATTAAGTCATTGGTTTGGTTTGAGTTTTGAATTTAAAAGAATGATTTATATGAAAATAATGAAAATGAGGGTTTAGGCGTTCGGTTCGTCTCCACGATCAGTCGGTTTTTGCCGAGCACTTAATCCACGATTCGGGGTTGTCAATCCCAAATTGTCGACCAAGTGTTGGGGTTGTCAATCCCAATTCTCGACAAGCTCCGACTAATGGCTCTAAACAAACCTTGACCCTAAACCCATAATTACTAGACTACTTGCATCAAATGTAAATTAAAACTTGCTTGAGAGTAATCAATTTTAATGACATTAATTAAA
>BMAC01000190.1:430496-464225 GCA_014905375.1 Phtheirospermum japonicum
GGGGATACGCTTGGATCCCTACGGCGAGAAGTTTCGGTGTTAGCCACTTAGCCGGAATTGATTCTCTCTCAATCGTCGCTTGAAGAAATTAATCGAGAGGTATTGATTTATTTATTTTATAAGAATCAGAATTTGTATTAGATACATAATAATGAAAAATGACGATCATTAAAATCTCTAACGAAATCTACGGGGTTTAGTATATATATTTGATATATATATTTGTTTTATTTATTTAAAAATTTTAAAATCCGCTGCGTAGGCCCCGTACGATTATAGCGAAACCAACAGAATTTTCCTCCGAGAGTTATGGGATCCTCACCAAAACCTGCCACAAGCGAGGCCACGGAGAACTATCTCCACTTAAAGATGTTTTTACCATTCTTAAACTCAGAATTTGGGATTGTTGTAAACATAAGAGTTTTAGACATTTCTCTCAGCTTTCCAATGATATAAGATGGAGGCAAATGGCACAATGGTTTTGGAGTTATGCTTGAATTACGACAACTGAGACATCCACCGAGCGAATGCATGAGGTGACAATGAAAATGGCCACATTTCTCGTCATTTCCGGTCGATCCTCGCACCAAAGATATGTCGTGGATTGGCAATGAGTTCCTCGGGTTTGAATCATCTTTCGGCCTCATCCTGGGCCCACTTTGACCAAAGTTGACCTTCAAAACAAAAACTAATAAAAAACTAAGAAAATATAAGAAAAACTACTAAAAACAAAGAAAACACTATAAAACCTAAAATGATGCAAAATATGTCAATTAGACTCCAAAACCATATAAATAAAATCAAATCACGCACAATTGAGCCGCAAAGATATAACAAAAATACGTACAAAAATGTGCAAATCAATGAGTTACCAAAGGGAAGAACTTGTCACGTTGGCAAGGGACTCCTTGAGAAATTGATGGAATCAGTGCCTCTAGGCAAGTTGAAGAAAATCTTGGCGGGCAAAGATGATAGCGATGACGAGATCGTTGGGAGGAAAGATGTGGAATACAGGTCAGAACCACCTACTCTGGCTCAGAAGAAAAGTAGGGAGAAGGAGCCATCAATGCCAGAGCCCGAGTTGATTTGAACCACAATGAAAAGGCAACCTTAAACAAGATACCCATCATCGTCTGAGGGAGACGAGGAGGAAAACGATATACAATTTCTTGGCAGTAGATCACAAAGGTGAGCTTATCAGGATCACACTGGGCGTGACATAGACGAAGAGGCCGCACAATAAGGGACAAGAAGCGGTGCGAGCATTACATAGATAGGTCGCAGGAGCGAAAGAACAAGAGGCCACCCTTTTCCAGATGGTATATTGAGAGCACCCTTACCTCGAGGGTATAAGGAACTGGATATTTACTATGAGGGGTTGTCAGACCCCACTCGCCATGTGCAAAGTTTTGAGAACGAAACGGTTTTACGAAAATACACGGATGCGTGTGGCGTGTAGGGTATTCTTATCTACCTTGAGGGGGCTCGCGCGGGATTGGTTTTATCAACTAGCTCCGAGGAGAATTACCAGCTTTCAGGTCTTGAAGTTGGCCTTCCTAAAGCACTTTGATAACACAAAGTTACATACAACAATGGCGTAGTCTCTTTTCTCAAAGGTGCAGCGAACTGGAGAGACTTTGAAGAACTATGTCTCTAGATTCACCAGAGCTACTCTAGAGGTACCCGGAGCCATGGATGATATACAGGCAGGAGCTTTGCACCGAGGATTGCGGATGGGAGGCCTGAGGACGTCATTGGCCAAGTGACCTGCGTACACTTATGAAGAGGTCCTAGATAGATGCATGAAGTATATTCATGTCGACGAAGCAGAGGAGGAGGATAGGACACATTTTGGAAGGGAGATTGGAGAACCTGAGAGAGTAACAGCTAAAAGGTCGGAGCCTAGGAGAGGGATGAGGTTACCTGCACAGGCACTCCTGGCCCCAGGAGCAGACGTGAGGGATATAGCGAGATGTGAAGGAAGAGTATGGAAGGAGGATGCGGAATTCACACCCTTGGCGATTGTTTTGCATGTAATTGTTGTGTTTTTCCTCGTATTTTTAGTTAGGGTTTAGCGTCGTGTCTAGTAGTTTCGAGTCGTTCTTCATTAGGTTTTAAGACTTTTTCTCGTTGATCTTCTTTTTAACTTTAAGAGTACGATATGTGAGGTGTTTGCACTATTTTTGAGTTTTTAAGCTTGAATTTTTGTTTTGTAGGTGGCTAAAAGGATTATATTCGCTCGGTGGATGTCTTAGTTGTCGTAATACAAGCATAACTCCAAAACCAGTTATGCAATTTGCCTCCACCTTATACCATTGGAAAGCTGATAGAATTGTATAAAACTTTTGTGTTTACAACAATACCAAATTTTGAGTGTATAAATGGTAAAAAACAGCTTTAAGTGGAGACAGTTCGTCATCGCCTTGCTTGTGGCAGGTTTTGGTGTGTAGCCTATAACTCTCTAAGGAAAACTCTAAATGACACAAATCAAACACCAGATGATGGATAGGAGAAAGGGCTACATTTCATATTAAGACATCATTGGATAATTCCGTAAATTTCTCAGTCGATCGACTGGATTTCTGTCAATCGACTACTCAGCAGAGAGTTGGCTATTCGAGACTGGGCAGTCGATAGTCGATCGACTGCGGCGCTGAGACTTCGGGATTTTTGAGCATTTTTGACGGTTTTGCCCCTACAACAATTATATAAAGCCTACATCTTGCACCTATGAAGATATCACTCCCCTCCCAACCCAAGCTAGGGTTTGGGAACCAAATTACTCTCAAGCTCTTGATAATTTTCTCTTTTCTTAGGTTTTAGATTGGATTTCCAGCTATTATGTAATTTTTTTTCCTAGATTAGATTTAAGAATTGGCTATGGAATCTAGATGAGTGACACATCTAGATCATATATCGAGTCTTAGATCGTCTTGATTTTGAGTTTTTGCTATGCTTTATTTGCAATTTTATTTTCATGCATGTTTTTAGGTTAAATCTTAGATCTACTCTTTGTTGCTTGTTATTTTCCTTAAAGTTTTGAACTTTCACGTTAATTTTTCTTGCTCTTTACATTCATGCTTTCAATTTTTGACAATTTGCATTATTTGAGTTTTTATGCATAGTTGTACCTTGTGCATGCATGCTTGTACTTGGTGAAACATTGCATTTTTTGCTTGTTTTTATTATTGCTTTGCATTTACATATTGAGGCATCCGACGAGGCATCCGACCAATATGTTATTTCAATTCCTAGTGTAGTTTAGTTAGTTTAATTGCTTTATTTTCATTTTCTTTTAACTTTCAAAGCTTGAAACATATAGATTCCTCAATTGAATTGAAGTTCGATAATACCGAGCCATGAACTCGTTGATATTTTCAACACCACTAAAACTATGAAAACAGCGATGCCGAGAGCAAGGGTGTTTACAATTATGGAGAGCCAAGTACTTGATGCCATCAGGTGGCCGGAGGAATATGCGGAAATACCTACTAACCTGAGATCTTAGTTCTTTTGCAGGTTTCACAATAATTATGGGCATTCTACGGAGCGATGCTCGCACTTAAAGGAGGAGATTGAGAGATTGATAAAAGCAGACCACTTGAAGGAGGTAATATATAAAGATAAGGAACCACGAGATCAAAGGCAAGCTCTACCAGGACCACCACCAGGTGGACCCCCGCAAGCGCAGGTGGGGGAACGGCCGAGACAGGAAGGGCAAAGAAGGGCAGATCAAGGAGGAGCTGCTGGTAATAATATGAGAAGGATAAAAATGATATTGGGCGGACAATGGATGCAGACTCAAACAACTCAAGAAAATGGCATGTGAAGGCAGCTCACCCGGGACCATTCGAGGTTGCTGCCATCAATAGGCAACCCCGGGTGGCTAGACTAGTTATTTCTTTCGGCCCGGGTGAAAAACTAGGCTTGTAAGTTGAGCATAATGATACATTGGTGATTGAGGCAGAGGTTGCGGGATATGATGTCGGAAGCGTATTCATCGATGATAGGAGCTCGGTTAATATCCAGGCGTTCTTAGAACATATGAATCTAGAGGTAAAAACACGACCTGTGCAGAGACCTATTTATCCTTTTAATGGAGCGCAGGTCATGACAGAAGGAGAGGTGATTCTTATGGTTGCATGGGGAAGAGGCGAGTTGCGGGTGGAAAAGAAGTTAAAGTTCTTGATAATTAAGGCCATTTTGGCTTATAACATAATACTAGGGCGACCTGCCCTCAATGAGAAGGATAAAAATGATATTGGGCGGACAATGGATGCAGACTCAAACAACTCAAGAAAATGGCATGTGAAGGTAGCTCACCCGGGACCATTCGAGGTTGCTGCCATCAATAGGCAACCCCGGGTGGCTAGACCAGTTATTTCTTTCGGCCCGGGTGAACAACTAGGCTTGTAAGTTGAGCATAATGATACATTGGTGATTGAGGCAGAGGTTGCGGGATATGATGTCGGAAGCGTATTCATGGATGATGGAAGCTCGGTTAATATCCAGGCGTGCTTAGAACATAGTAAAAATACGACATGTGCAGAGACCTATTTATCCTTTTAATGGAGCGCAGGTCATGACAGAAGGAGAGGTGATTCTTATGGTTGCATGGGGAAGAGGCGAATTGCGGGTGGAAAAGAAGTTAAAGTTCTTGATAATTAAGGCCATTTTGGCTTATAACATAATACTTGGGCGACCTGCCCTCAATGAGTTTCAGGCGGTCACTTCCACTTACCACATGAGTGTGAAGTATCCAATGGGAGACAAGGTCGGCAAGGTGATATCATAATAATAGGTTGCTCGGTCTTGTTATTAGATGACTGTGCATAAAAGGATGAGTGAACGAAAATGAGAGCGGAGTAGTGATGTACAGGAGGGAGTACACAATGCAGAAAAATCAAGGGAGGAGGAGAACTCCGTCTGACCTCATGAGGAGCTTATGGATATTGAATAAGAGGATGGCCGATAGGGGTACACCACAAGGATAGGTATCCAGATGACGAAAAATATAAGGGCAGAGCTCGTTCTTATGCTAAAGGAATTTATAGACATATTCGCTTTTGGAGATGAGGAACTACCAGTGGTATCTCTTGAGGTCACACATCATCACTTAAATGCAAATCCAGATGCGCGGCCTGTGCGACAGAAAAGGAGATATTTCGGGGCAGAGCTAGATAAAGTGATGGAGGGGGAGGTGCATAAATTATTGAAGGCTGGCCATATTTAGAAGACCCAATTCCCGGATATCTATCCAATGTGGTTGTGGTGCCAAAGCCAGGGAGCAAGTGGAGAATGTTTGTTGACTTTCGCGAGCTGAACAAGGCTTGTCCAAAAGATCATCACCCATTGTTGCGCATTGATCAGCTGGTGGATTCAACTTCGGGATGTGAGCTGATGAGTATGATGGATGTGTCTCAAGGATAGTGTCAAATCTCTCTAGCAAAGGAGGATCAACCTAAGGTGAGCTTTGTCACCTCGACGGGTATGTATTTCTTTGTTTCCATGCTATTTGGGAGCGGCGACCTACCAAAGATTGGTAGACAAGATATTTAAAGACCTGTTGGGGTCAACCATGGAAGTATACGTAGATGATATGCTGGTGAAGAGAAAGAAAGTGGAATCACATGTGGGGGATCTAAGGAAAGCCTTTATCATATTAAGGTTGTATGGATGCGGTTGAACCCAAAAAAGTGCACTTTTGGATTTCGATCGGGTAAGTTTTTGGGATACATGGTGATGAAAATAAGCATTGAAGCAAAACCAGAGAAAGTAAGAGTTGTCATGGAGATGCCCCACCCACGAACGGTGAGGTTTGTACAGGTACTGATATGTCGCATTGCGGGGCTCAGTCGATTCATATCCAAGTCGGCAGAGAAAGGTTTTCCCTTTTTCAGAACTTTGAGGAAGGGGTCCAAGTTTGAGTGGACCAAGGAAGAAGTGAAGGCTTTTGACAAACTCAAAGAGTATCTGGCCGAGATCCTACTATTGACGAAGCCCATGCCATGGGAGGACTTAATTCTTTACATATTAGTGGGAGAGGTCGCAATAAGCTCAGTGCTAATCAGGGAAGAGGCTGGTGTTCAAAAGCCCATCTACTATATCAGCAGGATACTTAGAGGAGCCGAGCTAAACTATTCTGAATTGGAGAAAGGTGGATTTGCATTCATCTACACATCAAGGAAGTTGCAACCTTATTTTTTGGGTCATAGGGTCAAAGTGCGGACCAACTTAGCACTCAAGTAGATCTTGAGTAGTCCAAATATGTCTAGGAGATTGGTAAAAGGTAGTTGAGCTCAGTGAGTATGACGTGGTATATGAGCCAAGGGAAGCGATTAAGGCATAAATAATTGCGGACTTTTACAAGAGATGTTGCATTCCGAGGAGAAGGAAACTGAACAAAAACCATGGTTATTACATGTGGATAGATCAACCATGACGACTGGCGCAGGACTGGGAGTTGTTTTAACTAGTCCTGAGGGGAGAACTTGGACTTTGCGGTAAAGCTGGGGTTTAAAGCCTCAAACAATGAAGTTGAGTATGAGGCATTATTTTAGGGAATCAAGATGGCGGGCTACCTAGGGGTAAAGCGGTTGAAGGCGTATACAGACTCTCAGCTGGTGGATCGCCAGTATGATGGATATTTTGAGGCAAGAGAGGACCGGATGAAGGAGTATCAGGGAAAGCTCAAGCAAGGAATAACTCAGTTTGAAAAGTTCAGATTAGAGCATCTACCACGAGCTGAAAATACAAAGGCGGATCAGCTCGCCAAGATGGCAGGGGCATTAGGTACTTGCACACGAAGACTGTTACTTTAATGGAGTTGGCTCATAGCAGTTTTGAAAAGGGAAAAGAGATGATGGAAATAGAAGAAGGAGGTGATTGGCGAGCACTGATTCAGGAGGTTCTTGGTAAGGTAACAACAGGAAATATATAATTGTCTACCAAGGAAGTCAGGATACCAACCCGATTTTGTTTGATGAATCAGCACCTGTACAAGAGGTCGCACTTTGGGCTGTACTTGAAGTGTTTTTCATGGGAAAAAGCACTAGGATTATTGCGGGAATACATGAGGGATATCGCGGGGATCATGCGAAGAGTAGGGCATTGGTTGGGATGGCCTTGCGAGCTGATTTCTTTTGGCCAGGAATGAAGGGGATGGCTGACAAGCTTGTGATGACTTGTAAGAACTGTCAGATGCATGCACCAATAACCCATATTTCGGCAGAAGACATGATGGTGATGAGCTCGCCTTGCCCATTTGCACAATGGGGTATTGACATAGTAGGGCCATTACCGAGGACGCCCTACAAAAAGCTTTAACTAGTGCTTGTGGTGGATTACTTTACGAAGTGGGTGGAAGTCGAGTTTGTGACCAACATAGCCGAGCAAATAATAATTAATTTTATCTTTAACAATATTTTTTGCAGGTATGGCATGTCGCGAGTGTTAGTCTCGGGCAATGGTGCAAGATTCAATGGGTACATGATGCAGGAGGGGCAAGACAATGGGGATGAAACAACGATTTGCTTCAGTAGCACATCCCTAAGCTAATGGGCAGGTTAAAGTTATTAACAGGATTATTGTTAAGGGAATAAAGTTGAGGCTAGAAAAAATAGGGGGACTATGGCTTGAGGAGCCATCCTTAGTTTTGTAGGCTTATCGAACAACCCCGCGTATTACCACAGGAGAATCACCTTTTAGCTTAATCTATGGTATAGAAGTTGTCATTCCATAGTGGGGGGATCACTAAAGAGAAGAGTTTTGGTGAAGTAGTATAGATAAGGTTCGTGTGGCTTGGTATTATCGGAATTCGATTGTTCGTAGGGATCTATGGGTTTTTAGCTTTGAGAGAAATTGAAGGAAAATAAAAATAAATGGAAAATGATGAAAATAAACTAAGATAATGACTAACTATGAAAATAAATGCAAGTATTTCAGATGCCTCGTGCGTATGCCATATTGAAATTGCAAGCAATAATCAAAAATAAACAATAAAAAGCAAGGAAACAACAAGGTACAAGCATGAAAACTGAAAGTACAATTATGCATGCATGATCATAAAATTCTAAATAAAGCAAATCAACAAAAATCGAAAGAACAAAGAAAAAGAGCAATAAAATTTGACGTGAAAGTTTAAATCTGTTCGAAAAATAACAAGAAACGAAGAGTAGATCTAAGATTCAACATAAAACCATGCATGAAAATAAAAACCAAAATAAAGCATATGAAATACTTAAAATAAAAATGATCAAGGACCCGATCTATGATCAAGTGTGTCACTCACCTAGATTCCATAAACCAAATCACAAATCTAACAATAAATCTAAGAGCTAAGGCAATATGCATAAATTGAAGAACAAGCTTGAAATTGAAGAACAAGGAAGAAAATAATGAAAGACTTACTTGAATTAAGAAAGATAATCCAAAACCTTGAATGAAATTACAATCAAAATAAAATCCAAGTGATGACTTGAATTCTTTGTGAGCTTACAAACCCAAGAAAAAACTTAAAATGAAATCTAAGATCTAGAGAGAGAAAATAAATCTAAAACCTAGAGAGAGAAAATAAATCCCAAACCCATGCAAGAGTTGGGAGGAGAGTGGATTTATTATTTGGGGAAAGATGTGGGGCTTATATAGAGTTTTTCAGAGGCAAAAACATAAAAAATGCCAAAAATCCCAAAGGGTCCTGCGATGCAGTCGATCGACTGCCCTACTACTCCAACGCTCTAGCCTCTATTGAGCAGTCGATTTTGATGTCGATTCGGGATGCTTTCGGCTCGATTTTCTCATTTTGGCACGGATTTTTGGCCTCAATACCTTGGCCCGAACCTAGGCGCATACCGCACGTCTTGCCACAAATCTAATTCATTAAGCCACCTACGGAATAATAATTTTAAACATAAAAACTCAAGAATCCCACAAATTTCACCAATATCGTATATATAAGGCTCAAAACAAGAAAAAGACCTATCAACCTAACAAAACTCGACTCAAAACTACTATAAACAACATTTAACCCTAATCAAAAACATGAGAAAAATACCTCAATTGCATGCAAAACAACCACCCCATACTTATCGGTTTGTTCGTCCTTGAACAACGAAAAGAATCGAGAATGTACATGCAATGAACATTATGCAAAAAGAAAAATCCTTGTGCTTATCCTTATTAGAATGATAAAAGTATCAACATAAACTCGTTATCGCCAAGCATTGKTCGTWTTACTCTTTCTCAAATGAAAACCGAATTGATGACTTCCTCTCAAATGGAATTTTGAGGTTYTTCGCTCAAGTGTTTATTTTATATGGGACGTGTATAKACTCAAGTCGGACAATGCATGCACCTTGCCAAGATTTCACAAATTAGAAACTCAAACTCGCCCATTGTACATGACCAAACAAGAATCGAAAGAGGTCTTTATTTTGGGTTGTAATGTTGGCTCTTTGGTAAGGTATGGAATATATGGATATAGTGGCTAACACACAATCAAACGTGATCAATAACACACGAAACCCTAATTTCTAGAACTCGAAGCTTATAATCGCTTCACCCTTCCCAAATTACCAAACTTTCATTCGAAACCCTTTTGTACACTCACACTTTTTTCCAACTTTTATTTTGCAACACTTAGAAGCTTTTTGAACTCTCTTCTTTCCACTAAACTTACTTTTTGAACATTAGGCTTTTCACTTAAACGCACGCTTTATCACTTTTCGTGATTTGTGTTGGAGTTTATTTGTTGTCCTCCTTTTTTTTATTTTCTTTATATATATAAGAAACTCAAAACCCGAAACCCATAATTAATTTCCCACATATTTCTTGTCAACTAACAATATATACTCTCACCTCACAATTTATGAAGATATAAGAGCTAAAATCGAGCTCGGATAACAAGAAATGGGGCATAGGCTCAAGGGGACTCATTTGGGATATTTAAGTAGCTTATATATTTGAATACGACTGGAATAAGGGTGATATATGTGCCTCGAGTTCATTTCCAAATTCAATCATGTACGAGTAAAATCAAGCCTTCTCAATGCAATTTCCATAAAAATGTAAGCAAAACCGATAATTCACACAATGCTACTCACTAGTTTGCACCGGGTTTTGGAGACAAAATCAAAAGAGCTTTTAGAACGTTGCAATCTTTTCACGAGTAAATGTTGATTATATATATAGGTGGGTTTTGGACGAAACACAAAAATTCAATTCCTTACACAGGACGGCATAAACATGTAAAATCCCGACAAGTAAACTATACAAACTTCGAAGTATGTGGTGCTTGCTCAACAATGTAATAAACACACACAAGACACAAAGACGACTTAACCATATAAAAGCACGATTAGTAAGCGCCACTTCACCAAGAATGCGTCACTTCGCCAAGGCTCGAGTTAAGAAAGACAAATCATGCTTTGTAAAACCCGGACCCTAACCACCTACCCACCCCACACTTAAACCATGCAATTTCCTCATTGCATTTTAATGAAATCAATTAAAAGGGGGTGAGATAGAAGCTTCCTTAATCGACCGAGTTTGGGATGAGCTCAGTGGGGTCCACTTAAGCATCCAAGCAATCCAAGCGAAAACCGAGCATGACTTATTTCTCCCGATTCCATGAATGCTGCTATTTTGTAAGTTTTTTTTATTGGTGTTGAAATAAAAAAAGTGGGTTCATGGCTCGGTATTATCGGAATTCGATTCGATTGTAAGAATCAAGGGGGTTCTAGCTTGTAGTATAAATGAAAACAAAAATAAATGGAAACTAGATGAAACTACGACTAACTATGAAAGGAAATGCAAGTATTTAGGATGCCTCGTGCGTATGCCTAATGGAAATAGCTAGCAAGAATGAAAACAAGCAACAAAAAGCAATTTTTCACCAAGTACAACTAAAACAACCTAACAACCATGCATGCATGATCATAAAATTGAGAATAATGCAAATTAGCAAAAATTGAAAGCACCAATAGAAAGAGCAATAATAGTTGACGTGAAAGTTTAAAACTTTATGAGAAATAACTAGAAACCAAGAGTAGGTCTAGGATCCAACATGAAACTATGCATGAAACTAAGAAATAAAATAAAACACATGAAATACTCAAAATAAAAACGATCCAAGACTCGATCTATGATCTAGATGTGTCACTCACCTAGATTCCATAGCCAATTCACAAGATCAAATAATTAATCAAAGGGCTAAGACAAAATTCATAAACTGAAGAACAAGCATGAAAATTAAAGGAAATCATGAAATTAAAAGAAAGCTTGCTTGAATTAAGGAAAGGAATAACAAACTTTAATTCTTCTTAGGCTTGCAAACCCAAGGAAATGCTTGAAATTAAATCTAAGAACTAGAGAGAGAAAATAGATCTAAAAACTAGAGAGAGAGAAATTTAATCCCAAACCGATGTAAGGGTTGAGAGAATGGGGGATGTTTTTCACAATGGGAGTTAGGTTTTATTTATACTAGGTTTAATTTAGGTTAAATAGGTCAAATTAGCCTTAAAGGATTGAAATTCCGGGTTTGACCAAAATTGACCCGTGTTGACCTTGGCGTGAGGATCCTCCCAGCATCGGCATCGACTGGCATTGATCGACGTGAGTCAGATCGATGCAATAGAGAGTTTATGTCGGCATGTGCGTCGATTGGCGTCGATCGAAGCAAAAATTGACGCATGTCCCAAGCTTGCGTCGGCGGTCTGTGGGTCGATCGACATAATAAAGAGTTGTGTAGATGGTTCATCGACAATGTGGTTGATCGATGCGGGCGGCTCGAGGGCGTCGACGCCGACATCGATCGATGACTTTGTAGAATCTCGGCACGTCGCTCGTCCAATCTTCGTCGTTTCGAAGATGCAACATACTTGGGCATTGGCGTGGTGTGCCTTGGCTAACATTCCGGAATGTTTGACTATTTTTTAACTTGCTCTTGGCACCGAATTTGGCATGCCTTGGCACGGCTTTGCTTGAACTTCGGTCCTCAATGCCTTAACCTATGAAAATAGAAATTTTGATCACAAAAACCCAAGAATTATGCAAAACCTTAACTTAATTGAACCCATTAAACCAAACTGAGTATAAAATCAAAAAGAAACACGAAAAATAATAAAATAAGAAAAAAAACATAGAAAACTAACTAATCAACCTAAAAACTAATATAAACAACATTAAACCCTAATCAAAAACATGAGAAAAATACCACAATTACATGCAAAACAACCACCCCATACTTATCGGTTTGTTCGTCCTCGAACAACGAAAAGAATCGAGAATGTACATGCAATGAACATTATGCAAAAAGAAAAATCCTTGTGCTTATCCTTATTAGAATGATAAAAGTATCAACATAAACTCATTATCGCCAAGCATTGCTCGTATTACTCTTTCTCAAATGAAAACCGAATTGATGACTTCCTCTCAAATGGAATTTTGAGGTTGTTCGCTCAAGTGTTTATTTTTATATGGGACGTGTATACACTCAAGTCGGACAATGCATGCACCTTGCCAAGATTTCACAAATTAGAAACTCAAACTCGCCCATTGTACATGACCAAACAAGAATCGAAAGAGGTCTTTATTTTGGTTTGTAATGTTGGCTCTTTGGTAAGGTATGGAATATATGGATATAGTGTCTAACACACAATCAAACGTGATCAATAACAAACGAAACCCTAATTTCTAGAACTCGAAGCTTATAATCGCTTCACCCTTCCCAAATTACCAAACTTTCATTCGAAACCCTTTTGTACACTCACACTCTTTTCCAACTTTTATTTCGCAACACTTAGAAGCTTTTTGAACTCTATTCTTTCAACTAAACTTACTTTTTGAACATTAGGCTTTTTACTTAAACGCACGCTTTATCACTTTTCGTGATTTGTGTTGGAGTTTATTTGTTGTCCTCCTTTTTTTTATTTTCTTTATATATATAAGAAACTTAAAACCCAAAACCCACAATTAATTTCCCACACATTTATAGTCAACTAACAATATATACTCTCACCTCACAATTTATGAAGATATAAGAGCTAAAATCGAGCTCGGCTAACAAGAAACGGGGCATAGGCTCAAGGGGGCTCATTTGGGATATTTAAGTAGCTTATATATGTGGATACGGCTGGAATAAGGGTGATATATGTTCCTCGAGGTCATATCCAAATTCAATCATGTACGAGCAAAATCAAGCCTTCTCAATGCAATTTCCATAAAAATATAAGCAAAACCGATAATTCACACAATGCTACTCACTAGTTTGCACCGGGTTTTGGAGACAAAATAAAAAGAGCTTTTAGAACATTGCAATATTTTCACGAGTAAATGTTGATTATATATATAGGCGAGTTTTGGACGAAACACAAAAATTCAATTCCTTACACAGGAGTGCATAAACATGTAAAAACCCGACAAGTAATCTATACAAACTTCGAAGTATGTGGTGCTTGCTCAACAATGTAATAAACACACACAAGACACAAAGATGACTTAACCATATAAAAGCGCGATTAGTAAGCGCCACTTCACCAAGAATGCGTCACTTCGCCAAGGCTCGAGTTAAGAAAGATAAATCATGCTTTGTAAAACCCGGACCCTAACCACCTACCCACCCCACACTTAAACCATGCAATTCCCTCATTGCATTTTAATGAAATCAAGTAAAAGTGGGTGAGATAGAAGCTTCCTTAATCGAGTGAGTTTGGGACGAGCTCGGTGGGGTCCACTTAAGCATCCAAGCAATCCAAGCGAAAACCGAGCATGACTTATTTCTCCCGGTTCCATGAATGTTACTGTTTTATAAGTTTTTTTTAGTGGTGTTGAAATAAAAAAAAGTGGGTTCATGACTCGGTATTATCGGAATTCGATTCGATTGTAAGAATCAAGGGGGTTTTAGCTTGTAATATAAATGAAAACGAAAATAAATGGAAACTAGATGAAACTACGACTAACTATGAAAGGAAATGCAAGTATTTAGGATGCCTCGGGCGTATGCCTAATGGAAAAAGCAAGCAAGAATGAAAACAAGTAACAAAAAGCAATGTTTCACCAAGTACAACTAAAATAACCTAAAGTACAACCATGCATGCATGATCATAAAATTGAAAATAATGCAAATTGAAGAGATAATGTAAAAAGCATAAAATTGAAGAACATGCATAAAATAAAAGAAAGTTACTTGAATTAAAGGAAAAGAGTAACAAGCTTGAATTAAATTGCATCAAAATAAAATCCAAGGGAGTACTTGAGTTCTTCTTAGACTTACAAACCCAAGGCAAGCTTGAAAATTAAATCTAAAATCAAGAGAGAGAAATTTAATCCCTAACCTTTGCTTGGATTGGTTGGGCCTTATAGAATGAGAGTTGGGTCGTATTTATACTAGGTTTAATTGGTTTTACATGGGCCAAATTAGTCTTGGAGGATTAGAAATTCTGGGTTTGACCAAAATTGGCCTGTGTTGACCAGGATGGCTCAATGTGGTTTGACCACGGGCGAGCCGACTCGGACTTGGGCGCAAGCCTTGGCCGGCACACGGGCGTGGTTGGCGCTGGGCTAGGCAAGAATGGGCGTGATTCTGGGCGGAATTTTGGGCGAGGACTTAGGCGCCGCGCAGGCGCTTGGGCGGGCATGAGTTTAGGCCTGATTTTAGGCGCCGCGCAGACGCTGGGCTAGGCGAAAGCGGGTGTGAACTTAAGCGCCGTGCGGGCGCCTGGACTTGGGGAAGATCAGCGTGGGAGGGCACTGCTTTGGGCGAGATTTTGGGCCTAAGCGCGGGCGCCGGGTGCCGCTAGGTGCCAACTTGGGTGCTGAATAGCGAGGCTGGGCGCCGCTCGGCGAGAACTTGGACGCCAGTTTGGGCGCCGGAGTGGGTGCGGATGCCTTAGAGTTTGGGCTAGGCTGGGCTTGGCTAGTCCACCATTCCAGAATGTTATCCACTTGAAGCATGCTCTTGGCACAAATTTGGGCATGCAAATAGGCAAGTCTAGGCTTGGATTTTTGGCCTCGATGCCTTAGCTTGAATTCCAATCATTTAGCCACCTATTAAGTGAGAATTTTAAATATTAAAAACCCAAGAATTACCCCAAACCTCTAATTAATTGAAGCCATTTAACCCAATTAAATATAAAATTAACAAGAAGCACGAAAAACAACAAAACAAGAAAAACAAACAAAAAACCTAACGAAACTCGACTAAAAACTACTAAAATCAACATAAAACTCTAATTAAAAACACGAGAAAACTACCACAATTACATGCAAAACAGGCATCCTCCTCCAAAATGATCTTATGCATGAAAGTCGAAGGGCTAATTCCCTTAATATCTCCGAGACTCCAACTAATAGCATCCTTATGAACTTTAAGCACTTCAATCGACCTCTCCTCTTCTTCTCGATTCGAATTGGCCAAGATAATAACCGGCTTGCTCTCCTCTTCCTCCAAATAGACATACTTGAGGTGAGATGGGAGAGTCTTAAGCTTGGGCTTGTGCCTCCTCTCGTCTTCATTGGGGGCTAATTCGAACAATTCAACGATCCCCTCAAGATAATCATCAATGATCTCCCCCTCCCCCTCTAAAATGTCGTCGTTGCCCTCAACGACCCATAAACAATCTTTCTCACACAAACCTTGGGCACATTGAAACACAATTAAATCATCGTGATGAACATGGGTCTCATCTCCCTCACCACAACCTTTAACACAAGCCCCTGGGTCAAACTCTTCCTCAATGCTCTTTTCCTCCATATAAACTTATTCGACCAGCTCTTGGATCAAGTCCATGTGTAAATAATCCTCATAAGATATGCTTGATGGATAGGGCATAGGGGCTTTAGGGGTTGGTGCCTTGTATGGGTTCGAAGATTTGTGTAGGCCATCGGGAAGTTCCTTTGTCAAAGTGGGGCCCACGGGGGTGGAATCGCGAGGAGTAAGAGCACCCAGAATAGAAGCCACCTCTCCCTCGAACGGTGGGACAACCTTATTATCAACCACCCCACCACTTCCAAGGACCGTGACCGCGTGAGGAAGCGAAGGTTGGCTTGGCAATTCTTCTTTCTCATTTGCTTGACTTGGCATATTGACATCGCTTGCTAGTTGCCCCATGTTAGTGTTTAACCCATTGGTCATAGCCGCAAGAGCATGGAACTTAGCATCGAATGAGGCTGACGTAATGGGAGAAGATTGCATTTGTCACATAATGACAAAGATTCGGATCGAAAGGTGGTGTAGGAGCACTCACCGGAATCGGCGGACGACGGACCCATGATTTATACATTTTTGTATGTGATTTTTGTGTGTTTTTGCGTTGTGTTTTGTTTGCTTTTACATTTTTTAGGTTTATCTTTTTTACATTTTTCTTCATTTTGATGTTTTTCATTTCGTATCGTGTTTAATGTTTTTCTACTCTATTTTATAAGTAATAATTTAGATTTGCTTAATTTCTGGTTTCAGCTTCAATACGAAGAAGACTATATGCACGACGTGCAGCCGACGCCCACAGCCAGCTCCGCGTCGATGCCGGGAGACTCCCGCGTTAGTCGATGCTAGGTCGATGCAAAGCTGCAGTAACGTTGAACCTAGCTCCGTCGATCGACACACATGTACACACAAACTTGCAGTCGCGTCGATCCGTGCACGCGTCGATCGACGCACTGTCTGGTCGACGCGAGCAGCCTGGCTCGCGTCGATCGACGCTCGGACCGCGTCGATCGATGCTCCAGAGGTTGAGCAGTTATTTTCGGGAAAATCTATAAAAAAAAAAAAGTCGTTGGTTTCTTCAAAATTTCATCAGATTAACTTGGGGGAAGGTTTCACATAATTCAGAAACCTCAAGTATAGTTCAATTCCAATTAAACTGAAGAATTCAATTGATGATCAAGTTGTTCTCTCGTTTCTACGTTGTTCATCATTCAAGTTCGTTGTTCGTGCTGAAGAATGTTATATTGCTACTGGTTTCTTCTGAATTTCATAAGTTTCCTGAACTACTATATTTCCTTAATGATTTGGAGTTGTTGTACGTAGTTGAGTGTTGATGTTTGAACTTTTGTTTCAGAACTAGAGTCGTCAATTTAGTCTATTGATCTTTCCTTTCGTCTCATTTTTTTTTGTATTTCTGATTGGTTAGTGGTTAGTTCAACATTTCATGTATGCTTAGGTTAAATTGCTCGATCAATTATGTATGTTGGTTCATTTTATGAGTTTTAGCTTTCACGGTTTTCAATTATTCTTAGGAAACTATGCTCGTTTTTAAGTTCGTAGTTATAGCAATCACAAACCTCATGATAATCGTGTGTTTAGTTATACTTGTGTTAAACAAACAATTTTAAGGCCGATTGCATTTCCTTCAGATACGACTCGAGTCAAACTTATTGCCTACAATAGTTCCGTTCTCTTGTGGACAAGCTTCTAACTTTTTAAAGCAAAAAATTTCGATTCAAAATTTGGCGCCGTTGTCGGGGAATTGACAAAGGCTGTCAAAAAATGTTTGTTCGTGTATGCTTTGTTTAGTTCTTTGTTAGTGAATGCAAAGACGTAGGTCCTTTGGTGGAGAATTAGTTCCTTTAATCGACAACATTCACCTGTAAATCGAGTAAGACTCACATCGATAGCAGAATCATCGATGGATCCGCCCGGAGAAAATCCTACAGAACCGAATCCGCTGGAACCTCAAAATGAACAAAATAATGCACCCAATCCGAACGTGAATCAAAGTCCACCACTGTTTAATCAAGACCATTTCAATCAACAAGCTAACAACCACGACATGCAACTGAATTAGCAACAAGTTCCATACTTCCATCATCAACAACCGTTCAATCAACAACAACAATACCATCCACCCCGAGTTCCGTACGTGCCACCTCACAGTCCGTTCCATCATCATGAGCCTCAGCCGGCTCGTATGCGCGAATTTGCTCGGCCCGTGATTGGCCCGTCTACATCGTGCATTCTCCTAGGCCTAGCGGCCCGAGCTTATGAACTCAAGGCCACTTATTTCAACCTTTTTCCCTCTTACTACGGGCATCTAAACAAAGATCCCATAACTTTCATCCGGAAATTTTACTCGGTCATCCAAACATCTCCATTGCAAGGACTTTGTGAAGAACAGCTGAAGATGAGATGTTTTCCGTATACGTTAAAGGACAAAGCGAAATATTGGTTTTTTTCATTCGAGCCTGATTCTCTTACGAATTGGGACATGGTGTATGATCGCTTCATGGGGAAGTATTATTTGAATCAAACGACGGCTCAACTCCGAGTAAAGATAGCGTCGTTCAATCAGACGGATGGAGAAGCGTTCCATGAGGCTTGGGAACGTTTTAAAGGACTATTGACACAGTGCCCACATCATCATTATCCACCCGAGCTCGTCAATCAATTTTTTTATGATGGGCTTATTCTTACATTTCAGTATATGGTGGACAATGCAGCAGGGGGAGATATCGGATAATGAACCGCTCAGGAAGTATGGGACATATGCGAGTTAATATGCTACGATTCTCAACAGAAAAGCTCGCGACCGAAGAAAGTATTCATTCATGAGATCGAGATGTCACACACATTCCCTGACGATACACAGAGAATTTTTGAGTTAACGAGGCAAGTGGCCTCATTGCAAACCCAAAACACGCTTTTATCTCAAGGCATGTCTCAATCATTAGAGACGTGCGACATTTGTGGAGTGTACGGGCAAGGATCTAATAAATGCCAAGCAACCTTTGAACCAACCGAGGAAAATAATGATCAAGCACTTGCTATTCAGGGCTTTCAAGCAAATTAACAAGGGCAAGGATATCAGAGTCGTTACCCACGAAATAATAATTCATTTTCGAACAATTACAATCCGAGATTGAGGAATCATCCAAATTTCTCATGGTCTAATAATCAACATGTGGTGAGTCCGACACCGAACCCAAGGCCACAAAACAACTTTGTTCCCTAACAGCCATATCAACAACAATGGGGACAAGGTTAATTTCCATTCTCGACTCGACCAATGCAACAATCACAACCATTAGGGCAAGGTCAAATACCATTTCCTCCACCTCCACCAGCTCAAGCACCCGTTTCACCAACACTCGAGGAAACATTGCGTACATTTATGCAACGTACTGAGTCAACATTGCAACGCAATGACAAACGGATGGACAAGCTTGAGACGGCCATTGGCCAACTCACCAAGCAAGTAGGAAAGAACGAGCAAGGGAAGTTGTCGAGTCAATCCTCGCAATCACAAGCCATCACAGTGCTTAGGAGTGGGCGAGTTGTGAATAATAATGTTGCATCTCCCGACGAAGACTCTAACCAATCACAAGTTCAAACCAATGGAGAAAGCAAGAAACCGAATAAAAACGAAGGCAAAGAGATGACTATTACCCAGTTTCTGGGTAATGAAGAAAAGGAAGTCGAGCCCAAGATGACTCTTCACAAAGCTTCTAATCCATATCGGCCTTCCATTCCATATCCAAGTCATCTTCGAGAGGAAAAGCAAGATAAGCAATTTCTTGACCTTTATAATATGCTTTCTAAAGTTAACATTAATTTGCCTTTGCTTGATGTTATAAGAAATGTTCCCGCATATGTCAAGTTCTTCAAAGACTTGACATTAAAAAAAAAAAGAAGATTTTCTGAAAATGAAAAAATTTGTATTTCAAATGCGGCGAGCGTGATCTTACAAAATCCCCTTCCCCCAAAAGAAAGTGATCCCTGGAGTTTTTGTATAAAACTTACTTTGGGAAATGGAAAAGAAACTCGGGGTATGCTTGACCTTGGGGTGGGAATCAATTTAATGCCTTCGTCTATTTTTTAGCAGTTTGATTTAGGTGCACTTAGATGCGACTTCAATTGGCAGACCGGTCAGTAAGGTACCCAAAGGGAATTGTTGAGGACGTCCTCGTGCAATTTGGGAGACTTATAGTACCCGTGGACTTCGTGATTTTAGACATGGGTGATGTTCAAGATGATAACCGAGAGCATACGATTTTGCTGGGTCGACCCTTCATGGCCACGACCAACACGCTGATTGATGTGAAGAATGGGAGCATGACCTTGTCCTTGTTAGACAAATCGGTCACATTCTCTATCCATGATTTCCAGGCAACTCCATCTTCATCCATGAACTCCGAGTGTTCATTCGTGGACTCCATTGATTTAATTGTGCAAGATAAATTTGAAGAGGAATCTGACACCCATAAATTTCTCGATCATGACGACGACTCTTAGCTCGCTGAGGACGACGATTGGCTTGAGCATAATTCCAAGGGGGTGATTGATCTTTGTGAGCTTGAAAATGAGAGATCGGACATCGAGCCAATATCCGAGCTTAAACATCTTTCAAGTCATCTCAAGTACGTCTTCCTCGAGGAAGGCGAGAAGAAGTAGGTGATCATTTTTGTCGAGTTAACTGAAGCGGAAGAAGAGGCCTTAATCGGTGTTCTTAAAAAGTTTCAAGGAGCTATTGGATGGAGTTTGAGAGACATTAAGGGGATAAGTCCAGCCACATGCGTGCATCATATCGTGCTGGAAGAAGGGGCAAAGCCATTTCGATAAGGTCAATGCCGTTTGAATCCCACATTAATGGAAGTTGGAAGAAGGAGATTTTCAAATTGATCGACGAAGGAATCATTTTTGTTGCACCCGATAGTGAATGGGTGAGACCTGTCCATGTGGTACCGAATAAGGGCAGAATCACTATTATTGAAAATGATAAGGGAGAAATCGTGCCAACACGGTTAACGACTGGGTGGCGAATGTGTATCGATTTCAAGAAACTTAATGCCGCCACGAGAAATGATCATTTTCCACTACCTTTCATTGATCAATTGCTTGACAAGTTGACCGGGCACCAATACTACTGCTTTCTTTATGGTTTGTCCGGGTACTACCAAGTAGCCATTGCACTGGAGGATCAAAAGAAAATGACGTTCACTTGTCCATTTGGGACACTTGCCTTTCGACGAATGCCCTTCAGTTTGTGCAATGCACCGGCAACTTTCCAACGTTGCATGCTATCTATCTTCACGGACATGATTGATGACTTCCTTGAGGTATTCATGGATGATTTTTCAGTTTTTGACCATTCTTTTACTTCTTGTCTTGCTAGTTTGTCTAAAGTGCTTGAACGGTGCATAGAGAGTAATTTAACGTTAAGTTGGGAAAAGAGTCATTTCATGGTTAAACGTAGTATTGTGCTTGGTCATGTCGTATCTAGCAAAGATTTAGAGTTAGACAAGGCTAAAGTTGATGTTATTAAAAATTTGTCGCCTCCCACAAACATTAAAGTTGTCCGTAGTTTATTAGGGCACGCAGGTTTCTATCGGCGATTTATAAAAGGTTTTTCAAAGATTAGTCGCCCGCTGTGTCATTTGTTGGGTCTTGATGTGCTGTTTGTTTTTGATGAGTCATGCTTGAGTGCGCTAAAACTGTTGAAGGAAAAATTGACCACAGCTCCGGTGGTCGTTGCCCCAAATTGGTCCCTTCCCTTTGAAATTATGTGTGATGCGTCGAACGATGCCGTGGGGGCCGTTTTGGGACAACGATTGGATGGTCTCCTCCGTGTGATTTATTATTCGAGTCTTATGTTGGATGAGGCTCAGAGGAACTATACCACCACCGAAAAAGAACTTTTAGCTGTGGTGTTTTCTTTGGAGAAATTTCGGTCATACATTATTGGTTCAAAAGTGATTGTCCATAGCGATCACTCGGCTCTTTGTTATCTCTTTAACAAAACCCAAAGTAAGCCACGTTTGATTCGTTGGATACTTTTACTTCAAGAATTTGACGTCGAGATTAAAGATAGGAAGGGTTGTGAAAATGTTGTCGTGGACCATTTGCCCCGTTTAGATAGAGAAGGAAATGTGAATGAAGAGGGTTATATAGATGGTGTATTTCCTTATGAATTGACTTGTGCTATTTCTTCGCATATAAACCCTTGGTTTGCTGATATAGTTAACTATCTTGCTTGTGGCCATGTGAGGGCTGATTTATCCTTCCAAGAACGGAAGAGATTCCTTTCTAAGTGCAGGGATCATTTTTGGGATGACCCGTTCCTTTTCCGGTTCGGGAAGGATGGAATTATTTGACATGCATTCCTGAGGAGGAGCAAAAGAGCACTTTATCATTTTGCCATGATCAATAATGTGGCGGCCATTTTGGAGGATAGAAGACTGCTTACAAAGTCCTCCAATCGGGATTCTATTGGCTGGGTTTGTTTAAGGATGCTCATGAATTTTGCAAGTCCTGTGATCGCTGCCAACGTTTGGGAAATATCGGCAAACATGATGAAATGCCACAAACGAGTAATCTTGTCGTAGAAGTCTTTGATGTATGGGGCATAGACTTCATGGGCCCATTTTCAGCATCGTTTGGTTATGAATATATCTTAGTTGTCATTGATTATGTGTCCAAGTGGGTAGAAGCCATTCCCACAAGAACGTGTAATGCCAAGGTTGTGCTCAAGTTTTTGCAGGAAAATATATTCAGTCGGTTCGGATTTCCACGAGCAATTATTAGTGATGGAGGCGCATATTTCTGCAACAAGTCGTTCGACAAATTGATGACGAAGTATGGGGTTAAACATAAGGTGGCCACGGCGTATCACCCTCAGACGTCGGGTCAAGTCGAGATGAGTAATAGGCAAATCAAAGCTATTTTTGAGAAGATCATTCAGCCGAATAGTAAGGATTGGTCGGCTAAGCTCATTGACGCTCTTTAGGCATACCGAATGGCGTACAAGACTGTTTTGGCAACTAGCCCTTACCGGATGGTATATGGCAAGGCGTGTCATCTTCCGGTCGAGATGGAGCACCGAGCTTATTGGGCGATCCATGCGGTCAATTTTTATTTGACACAGGCTGGTACTACACGAGGACTGCAAATTGAAGAACTTGATGAAATACGTAATGAGGCCTACGATAACGCGGATATTTACAAAAAGAAGACGAAGGCCCAAGACAAGAAGATCACGGCTAAAGATCTTCGAGCCGGTATGCAAGTTCTGCTATTTAACTCTCGTCTCTGGTTGTTCCCCGGAAAACTCAAATCACGATGGAGTGGTCCGTTTCTGGTTGAAGAAATTTTGCCATATGGAGTTGTGAAGTTGGTCAACGAAAAGACCAATGAAAGTTTTCAAGTAAACGGCAATCGAGTTAAGTCGTACTTTCAAGGATCAGGGGTGAATCATGCTAAGGAGACTATGACTCTCATTGACCCGTTCTCAACGTAGATGATGTGATTTCGTCAAGCTATTGACGTTAAAAAAGCGCTTCTTGGGAGGCAACTCAAGCCTTTTCACTTTGTTTGTTTTTGTGTGTTTTGTTTCTTTTGTTTCAGTTCCCCTTTGATGTTAAAGCCTGTTGGATGGTCTTGGATGCTCGACTCATCACCACAAGCGCGATTTTAGGGACGTATCTCTCTTTCTCTTACCTTTTACCATACTTAGCTTAATTTCTCGTATTATACAATGTGAACATTGTATGGTTTAAGTGTGGGGGGGTTTGTCCTTGGTTTGGTTAGTAAGTTTTTGTATGCTTTCTTGTGGTTGATTTGAGTCGTGTGTATTTATATTGACTGGAACCTTGACGAAGTGACGTGGTTAGATGCTTTGGTTAGGGTATTTAGACTGTCGTTCGAACAATAGTGTAATTGTGGGGAATGAAGTGTAAAGAATCTGTGAAGTGTTTTGTCTCCTGTTCTATTCTTGTTTCGTTCTTAAGAGTCGAATACTCTCTACTAGCCCCATTTTTCAATACCCTCTATAGGGTTTTATATAATTTTTATTTTTATATTGGAGACGTTAAAACTCCATGTGCAAAATCGAAAAATGTTATCAGTTGCACTTAGCAACGTAAGATCGGAGTCAATGAACTCTCGTTGTTGATTTATGTAAATTATGTTCGTTAGTACCTCATCTCTATGGGTACTTTTATATATATATAAAAAGAAAAGAAAAGGAATAAAATAATAATAATAATAATAATAATAATAATAATAATAATAATATAATAATAATAATAATAATAATAATAATAATAATAATAATAATAATAATAATAATAATAATAATAATAATAATAATAATAATAATAATAATAATAATAATAATAATAAGTAGAAGAAGAGAAATCCTTGTACAAGTTAAGCTCTTATTTTCGTTTTTATTTCTTAGATTGTATTGTTAAATAGGTGTATAGATGACTGGGCTAGTCGGATGACGACTTGCCCGTTTGAGCAGGGTTAGACTTTGGCCTAGGAATGGATGGGTGACGTACATGGAGGTCAACTCATTACTTTTAGGTGTTCGGAAGCTAGTCTAAATCTCTTTATCTCAACGTTATCGTGTCGTCCTTTTAGTTGAATTTCCAGTCGATGAAATGCACTAACTTCTTGAATCATTTGAATTCATTAGTGATTAGGTCATCGGGTAGTTAGCTTTTCCTTGTCTACGTCTAGATTCGATTTTGCTTGAGGACCAGCAAAAAGCTAAGTGTGGGGGAGTTGATTTGTACATTTTTGTATGTGATTTTCGTGTGTTTTTGCATTGTGTTTTATTTGCTTTTACGTGTTTTAGGTTTATCTTTTTCTCGTTTGTCTTCCTTTTGATGTTTTTTGTTTTGTATCGTGTTTAATGTTTTTCTACTCTACTTTATAAGTAATAATTTAATTATGCTTAATTTGTGGTTTCAGCTTCAATACGAAGAAGACGAGATGCACGACGTGCTGCCGACGGCCGCAGCCAGCTCCGCGTCGATGCCAGGAGACACCCATGTCGGTCGATGCTAGGTCGACGCAAAGCTACAGTAACATCGATCCTAGATCCGTCGATCGATGCACATGTAGATGCAAACTAGCAGTCGCGTCGATCCGTGAATGCATCAGTCGACGCACTGCCTGGTCGATGCTCGGACCGCGTCGGTCGACACTCCAGCGGTTGAGCAGTTATTTTCAGGAAAATCTATAAAAAGTCGTTGGTTTCTTCAAAATTTCATCAGATTAACTTGAGGGAAGGTTTCACATAATTCGGAAACCTCAAGTATAGTTCAATTCCAATTAAATTGAAGAATTCAATTGATGATCAAGTTGTTCTCTCGTTTCTACATTGTTCGTCGTTTAAGTTCGTTGTTCGTGCTGAAGAATGTTATATTGCTACTAATTTTGTCAGAATTTCATAAGTTTCCTGAACTACTATATTTCCTTAATGATTTGGAGTTGTTGTACGTAGTTGAATGTTGATGTTTGAACTTTTGTTCCAGAACTAGAATCGTCAATTTAGTCTGTTGATCTTTCCTTTCGTCTCGTTTTTTGTATTTCTGGTTGGTTAGTGGTTAGTTCAGCATTTCATGTATGCTTAGGTTAAATTGCTCGATCAATTATGTATGTTGGTTCATTTTATGAGTTTTAGCTTTCACGGTTTTCAAATATTCTTAGGAAATTATGCTCGTTTTTAAGTTCGTAGTTATAGCAATCACAAACCTCATGATGATCGTGTGTTTAGTTATACTTGTGTTAAACAAATAATTTTAAGGCCGATTGCAATTCCTTCAGATACGACTCGAGTCAAACTTATCGCCTACAATAGCTCTGTTCTCTTGCGGACGAGCTTCTAACTTTTTAAAGCGAAAAAGTTTGATTCAGCCCACTTGAAGAGTAATACCCGCATTTGTATTGGCATAACTGAAATTTGGATCCATGTGGTTGCTAGGATGAGAAGGAAGATTATGAGTCAGCGGGTGAGCAAAAGATGGTCTAGCACAACCGGGTCCCGCTTGATACCCATGACCCCCATACACTTCCTCCGAATGAGGTATCGGCATATTGAATGAGGGATTTAAAGGGTAAGACGTGGTATCGTGACCAAACATTCCACACGATGCACACGGAGGATCCGGGTCTGGGCTAGATAACTTAGGAATTCGAGCCTCCATAGCCGCTATTTTCTTTTCCAACTCAAGCTCCCTAGAGGAAGAAGCTCCACTCACTTCATTAGCACTAGAATACATCGCTCGAGAAGATTTTTGCTCGAGAGGAATAGATACGCAAGATGAAATAGTCGCCCCCACAAAGGGTTTGTTAACCTCTCTCATAGTGAAGATGGGGGGGGGGGGGGGGGGGGGCATTTTGGGGGGCTCACACCTCCAAACAACGCATACGGATCGGAATTTTGAGCATTATTGTCAGCACCAATCAGGGCATGATTGGGATTGTAAGTATGAGGACCTCCATACGGGCCGAGATTTGGATTTTGGCCACACACATTCCCATTCGGACTCACAAATCCACCATTATACATATTCGGACAATGATTGGGAACACCATAACCTCCATACGGACCAGGATTCGGATTTTGGCCACCAACCTTCCCATTCGGACTAACAAAGCCTCTACTATATACATATACGAGAATTGATTAGGAGCATCATAACCACCATACGGACCATTTGTACCCATGAAACCGTTAGACCCAACATGGTTTGCACCATGCCCTCCCATGTGGAGTTGACCATAGCCGATTCCACCATTGGCAACATGCTTTGCACCATGCCCTCCCACGTTGCCAAAACCATTATAAATCATCTTATTCCCAACATGGTTTGCACCATGCCCTCACATGTTAGGAATGTTTCCCCCATTGCCATAAGGATTGGAAATGTATGCTTTACCTTGGGTAGGCTCATGTGTGGATTGACTTGCATACACTCAAGAGAAATGTCAAATACAAAAGAAAGCTAGAAACTCGAAGAAACTACAGTCAAATCGAAAACCTTAACCAAGACGAGTCGCAACGGTGCCATTTTGAAGATAAAAGTTTGGTGAAGTAGTATAAATAAGGTTCGTGTGGTTTAGCATTATCGGAATTCAATTTCGTAGGGATCTATGGGTTTTTAGCTTTGAGAGAAATTGAAGGAAAATTAAAATAAATGGAAATTTATGAAAATAAACTAAGACTATGACTAACTATAAAAATAAATGCAAGTATTTTGGATGCCTCGTGCGTATGCCATATTGAAATTGCAAGCAATAATCAAAATAAGCAATAAAAAGCAAGGAAACAATAAGGTACAAGCATGAATACTTAAAGTACAACTATGCATGCATGATCATATAATTCTAAATAAAGAAAATTAATGAAAATCTAAAGCACCAATAGAAATAGCAATAAAAGTTGACGTGAAAGTTTAAATCTTTTTGAAAAATAACAAGAAACGAAGAGTAGATCTAGGATTCAACATAAAACCATGCATGAAAATAAAAACCAAAATAAAGCATATAAAATAATTAAAATAAAAATGATCAAGGACCCGATCTATGATCAAGGTGTGTCACTCACCTAGATTCCATAAACCAAATCAAAAATCTAACAATAAATCTAAGAGCTAAGGCAAAATGCATAAATTGAAGAACAAGCTTGAAATTGAAGAACAAGGAAGAAAATAATGAAAGACTAACTTGAATTAAGAAAAAGAATCCAAAAAATTGAATGAAATTACAATCAAAGTAAAATCTAAGTGATGACTTGAATTCTTCGTGAGCTTACAAACTCAAGGAAAAGCTTAAAATTAAATCAAAGATCTAGAGAGAGAAAATAAATCTCAAACCCATGCAAGAGTTGGGAGGAGAGTGGATTTCTTCTTTGGGGAAATATGTGGGGCTTATATAGAGTTTTGCAGGGTTAAAAACATCAAAAATACCAAAAATCCCGAAGTGTCCTGCGATGCAGTCAATCGATAGGTGTACTGTCGATCGCTTGGCAGTCGATCGACTGCCCTGCTACTACAACGCCCTAGCTTCTGTCGAGCAGTCGATTTTATTGTCAATTCGAGTTGCTTCAGTTGATCGATTGGCATGCTAATCGATTTGGGCTGCTTTCGGATTGATATTCTCGTTTTGGCACGGATATTGGGCCTCAATACCTTAGCTCAAACCTAGGCGCATGCCGGCACATCTTGGCACGAATCTAACTCATTAAGTCATCTATGAAATAAGAATTTTAAACATAAAAACTCAAGAATCCCACAAATTTCACCAATATCGTATATATAAGGCTCAAAACAATAAAACAAGAAAACAACCTATCAACCTAACGAAACTCGACTCAATACTACTATAAACAACATTAAACTCTAATTAAAAACATAAGAAAAACACCACGATTATATGCAAAACAATCACATCGCCTGAAAACTTTCAATGCAGAGGAAAATGAGCGATTGGCCAGGGAAGCTTTTGAAATAACTAAGGAAATAAAGATAAGACAGCAGTACGTGTGTAAAAATACAAGCAAAGGATTTGGCATACAATCAATGAGTGAAGAGGGGGCAATTTTTAGGTTGGCGATTTAGTATGGAGGCGTGCTGAAGCGATATATACCATAAGAAAGCTAGACTAACTGGGTGGGACAATTCAAGGTGCTCAAAGTACAAAAAGGAGGAGCATATGTGTTGGAAGATGAGGAAGAAAAGGTGCTACCAAGAAGCTGGAATATTTTCCATCTAAATAAGTACTATGCCTAACTGCTTGAGTGATGAATTATGGTTTTTTATGGTTTTTATAATTATGGGCCAACGCTTGTTTAGGTCGGCGATGGATTATGGTTTCTAGTTTTGGTTAGCTTTTTATGATTATGGGTTGACGCTTATTTAGATCAACGATGGATAATGGATGATGATTAAGGTCTTTATGTGTTTTATGAATATGGTCTTTATGGTTTTTATGGTTATGGGCTGACACTTTTATAGGTCGGCGATGAATATGGTTTTTATGGTTATGGGCTGACGCTTTTATAGGTCGGTGATGGATATGGTTTTTATGCTTATAGGCCGATGTTTTTATAGTTCGGTGATGGATATAGTTTTTTAATTGATATGAGTTGACGCTTTCATTAGTTTGGCGATGGTTTAGGGATTATGGTTCTTTATGGTTTCGTATGGATATGGGTTGACACTTGATTAAGTCTGCGATGGTTTATAGTTATGGGCTTAGAATATGGGGACTAACTGTCTATATGGTCTAGTAACTACGACTTGAATATGTTTATATGGTTATCTGATTATATGTTTATGTGCAATAAGCTTTAGTTGATTAATTTTACCTAGTTTATCTAAACATGGGGGACTAATTGGTTTGGTTTTACTTGGTCTTTTAAGTTGATATGATTTGATGAGGTTTAATATGGTTTTCTTACTTAGTTTAGTATGTTTTAAGTCGGTGATTGGTCCATGGTTACGTAATCCAAATATGCATAAGGGGTTTTGGTTTTTTGGCTGACTTACATAGGTCAACGATAATTTTATGGTAAACTTTAATAAGCTGACGCTTGCATAGGTCAGCTGAGGTTTTATAGATGTGTTTAGTATTATGGGATGATTGATTACTTTGACGAGGGTTGTGATATTATGACCTTATATGAGGGGTTCATGGTCAGCAAGTTTTATGGTTATAAGGTAATGCTTAAGTAGATATTTTTGGATTATGGTTTTATGGCTAAGGTATTTATACAACTCTTTTGAGTTATAATGGTACAATTGGATAATGGTTTTGATGATCACAGGTTGTATGGTTTAACTTGATAGCATTTGAGCTCGGTAGATAATAGATGTAAGTTTTTATCCATAGGAGTCTAAAATTACTTGTGCAGGAAAAGAAATATTTTATTACAAAGGCAGGTGATGGTTTTTACAATAATAATATAATGCAGAGTAAATTAAGGAGCAGATGGGGCATTATGGGGAACGAGCTCATCCAGTGGAACATCCAGCTCGGTGCTAAGACCCGCGTTGACAACAGCCTGAGCTGCACTTGTTCCACCAAATGGCCATCCTGTCCTGGCAGAGGTCGCCTTTCTAAAATCGAAGGAAAGTAGATCCGTCTCCACCTTATTCTAATCTAATTAGAAGTTAAGACCAGCCTCTTGGATCTGCTGCTTTGCTCGCTCGATGGTGGTCTGGAGATACAACTTTGCCCCCTTTTCGACCTTTTGGAGGAACGTCGTGGTATGGAGGTAGGTCGTCATGAGACTTGTCCTATATGTTGTAATGAAGCGATGATCTACCTCACTCCTCAGAAATATGCGGCGACCTTCATCGACTTCGTGACCGTGAGATGCATGCACCTCCCTCTCTTTCTCCTACAGAAGACCATTGAACTCCGCCTGGCGTTTGAAGAGCTCGATCGCAGCCTCAGACTTTGTCGTTTCTAGCTGGCACCTTAAAATATTCAATTCATATTCTCGGGCTGCTATCTAGCGACGGGCTTCGTCCAGCTCACCCTGAGTCAGAGAGAGATATTCAAAGTGCTTGTTGTCCTGGGCTGCTAGTTCACTGCACGCCTTGTTCAAAATTTGTCCAAAGATTTCGCCTCGGAGCTGACGTCCATCAGGTGATTGGACAGAGAGACAAGAACATGTTCAATCTGCTTTCGAGGAAAGAACAAGTTAGAAGATTTCTCAAGGAAATTAACAAGGAAGTTTTTGTGAGAAAGGTCATTACCTGTGAGAAATGTTATGACAGGAAAGCCACTGCTCGCGGATGTTTAGGCTTGCCAGGCGCTTCTTGTCAGAGGTCAGCACTCGACTATCGAGGAAGGATATGATTTTTTCACCGTCCTTGTAGTCCAGAAGGCCAACATATTAGATTGGCAAGCTCGAGCTGGATGCCCCCCATGTGCGTAGGCGTTTGGGGTGAGGGGATGAAGACCAAGCTTGGGACCGACCGCGCACAGCCTTCTTTTTACCCTTGCCTACGGAGGTATGCAGAGGCAGCTGGTCATTGGTGGAGTCGCCGACCTCAACTGAATGATCTCTTGCTCTGAGGGCGAGCTCCACCTCTTCCTCGGTATTTAGAATCAGAGCCGAGGAGGTGATGGCGGGAGTGGGTCTGGTTGTGCCACTATTAAGCCCTTTAAGTTGGACGAACTGGCGAGCACGAATTGTTCTGTAGAAAAGAAGATGGTTATTATTCATCGTAATATGAAATGAAGAGTAAGAAATCTCAGGTATGTCAGCATACTGAATTCGGACTTGGTCATCTTCAGAGGTCGCTGACTAAGGCCAACAAAGAATATAGCCTTTCGGACTGGGTGAGTTTTACCACGTCGCAGGGAAATTTATTCCACTCATCAATCAAATCTTTATATTCTTGGTGAAAGGAGGAGAGTATTCTCCTCAAGATCATTGGCTCCTAAGGAGGGGTCACCTCCTGCCACTCGATCGGGAAGGGCCAGTGCTAACGGGAGTGAAGGAAAAGAATTTTGGTCACCATTCGTGGACTTTGGAGGAAGGGCGAACAAGAAAATGTGCCTTCTGGTGGGAAGAAAGGTAAAAGGTACCCTTCTAGTTTTTTATTCCGTAGCAAAAGAAAACAAAATCTACATTTGGCTCTACATTATAAAATTTACATTATTTATATAATCGGTGATGAATCTAATAGAGTCGGGGGCCATTTGGAGTAGGGGAACTCCGTATTTTTCGGCCACAGCGACCCTGAAGGGCTGCATAGGAAATATAATCCCTGCCCTTACATGGTCGTCAAAAATGGTAATGTGATCAGGAAGGGGGTTGTTAGGGTCATCATACCGGCCTCAGGCTTAACAAATTTGGAAGGTGTAGGATCTTAATGAATGATAGGATCAGGTTGAGGTCGGGCAGGACGCAGGGGTTCTCTATGGTGACCCTGGTACCTCGGGGAAGAATGGGTAGGTCGGCATGAGTAGAAGGGGGAACAACGGCTACTGGGTTAGTTAGGAAAAAATCTGGATCAGTCGGAGGAGGTGCTTGCGACTAAGGTAAAGGGATAGCTTCGGGGATTTTCTCGGTTAGAACCCTAGTTTGGGCTTATAGCTCGGCCCAGGTAGGGCTCCCCACCGATTCATCTATGAGACTGACAAGATGGGAAAGATGTTGAGAGCTATTCTAGCTAAAGAGAAAGGCTATGGGGCATGAATTGTAAGGAGTTCTGGTAGTTCAGTCACCCGAGGGGGATGTTGCTGCTACATTAATTGGAGATGATTCTAGGTTGGTTAACTCTTTTCCTACTGTTTTTTCTATGAGGGGAATTTCTGCAGTTTCAGTTTTGGAGGAGATGTCTCGGATGGGGGTCGAGTCTATAGGACAATTAGGATTTTGAAAATCGGAGTCAAGAGATGCTAGAAACAACACACAACACCAACACTATAGAAGATGGGGGAAAGGGGAGAAAAGACATGTTCAGAATGCATAAAATTAAAATTAAAATGGTAGAATCAGTGCAGTAAATTAAGTTAATAGAATTGGGGGACTTACCAATGATAACGCAAATTGGAGGGATTTGCCGAGCTAAATATCTTGATCAGAGAAGAGCAGGTGTTCTTGCTGAAAATATTTTGGAGGTTTTACAATGGCGTGAGGTGAAACGGTGATGGTGGAATATTTCTTTTATTTTACAAAGGGGGAAGGTGAAAAGACAACTGAGTTTGGAACAACGCCTAAGGTAAGTAGGGTTAATTGTGGGCCTTTCATTTTCTAGTCCACGAGAATAATTTATTACAAGGAAATGGGCATGCGGCATGTATCTTACACAATGGCAGTATGAGTTTAATGTTCTGAGTTCTAATGTGTTTTTTACGGTTTTCGCTTTTATCAAGGGGCGCATGTGATTGACCTTTGAGATACTTGTGCTTACATTCAACTTGATTTCCTACCTCAATCAAGTAAAATGTGGGGGATTAGCTGATAAGACGTCCAATATTCTGGTCGCCATGCATGTGGGTTGTAGGTCTATAAGGCGACATCTCCTATCGATGGGGTAAGCTGTAGATAAGAGTGACGAGCTCTTATGGGAAAAATGGTATGATAATACCTCGGTATTGAGGGTTGGGCTTTTTGGTTAATAGGATGTGGACATTGATGGGCTGATATGGATAGTATTGTATGGGACTCCGGTGAACTAAGGGAATGGTATGGTTATAAACCCATGGTTATTATGGTAATTTAACAAAATACGAGAGGTCTAATATTTATGATAACTTAGCATATATGAGGAATTCTGATTTTAAGTCGGTGGTTAATTATGGTATTATAATAAGAATAGTAGACAAGAACCCTAAATTGGGAACACTTCTCTTGTCTATGTAAAGAGAACACTGGTCTCACTTCTATTTTAAGTTGATTTTATTGTACTTTGAGTTTTTGTTTATTTATTACTAAAAATGAACTGATTTAAGTATCGGAAGGCTTATGTCGAGACTGTCTGCCTTTGAGTTTTGTTTTGTAGGTTGATCAGATTTCCCTTGAAGATTAATCAAGTCAACAAAAATAATTTTAAAATCAGCTTTCTCGATGAATTAATTTGTTTGATCGCATCATGTGTTAACAAGACGATTGCTTGGACCAATATGATGCATGATGAGATAGGTAAAATTAAATAAATAATATATATTTAAATCAAAATTAAAAAAATAAATCAGTTTCAAAAAAAATTAAAAAATTGTGGCGGGACGCTTCTGGCAAAAGCGTCCCGCCCAAATAAATAAATAAATAATATGTGTATTATTAGGGTTAGGGTTAGGGTTTGCCCCGGGACGCTCTTGGGAGAAGCGTCCCGACCCCGAACCTTTTTTTTTTTTTCATTTTCGGTCGGGACGCGTTTGGGAGAAGCGTCCCGACCCCGAATTTAAATTTTTTTTTTTCATTTTCGCCCCAAATACTTTTGGGGACGAAAAAAAGGTGCGGGACGCTTTTTCCCAGAAGCGTCCCGAAG